>CANNZV010000141.1:0-430913 GCA_947561585.1 Caprella mutica
TCCATATCTAGGCTACCACTCTGTCAAATTAAAACAAGATCTTTCCATTCTTTTTACTAAATATTTTAATGATGTAACTTTTAGATTTGTTTTTACCAATTCATTTACAATAGGCTCTTTTTTTAATTACAAAGATAAACTTCCTCTCGGCATGCTCTCGTCAATCGTTTATTCCTTTAGTTGCGTGCAGTGCACGTCAGAGTACGTTGGCATGACGTCGCGGCCACTCTACATGAGATTGCGGAGCATGCTGGGAGGAGTTTTTCGAACTAATAGACCAATTTGCAATCCACCTCATTCATCAATTAGAATTCACACGGAGAGTACTTGCGAACTCTCCAATCAAATTAGATCATTTTAAAATTTTAGGTAGTGCAAACAATTTTAATGAGTTGAGAATTTTAGAATCACTTCACATTTTTAAACGCCAACCAATTTTAAACAATAGTGACAGTTCTTATCCTTTAACTTTTAATTAATTTTTAGTTAGGTTTTTTAATGTTCAATAAATATTAGTGTATGTTTTTTATTTTTTATGTTCCATTACAGATTTTATATTAGTTGATAATGATAGCTAGACTATCGAAACGTCCTGTTTTTTAAAGAAATGTACATTCCAGTACTGGTGTTCCTTTTTATCCTTAGACTTAGAAGCACAATTCCTGCTAATTTTTTAGACTAAATTGAAGAGGACATATATGGCAAGTTGGTCCCATGGGACTACTATATGAAAGGAGACACGAGTGTCCACCTGGTCGCTAAAGGGTTAAAGAGGAAGAATAGCTCTAACGATCTCAGTTGAAGTTTAACAAGTTCAATGCGTATCTGGATATAGCTGGCATTCCTCTGTTAGCTATATTCATGAGTTATATTAGTAAATCCATAGGTTGAAGAATAATCATATTAGGAATTATTAGTATTTTTAAAAACACAATAAAAATTTGCATTCGGTACACGAGTGTCCCGATACGCAACAGTGTAATCCCACCGCTGGTACACATATTGCCTGAAACTCAGTGAACGTGTTAAGCTTAAGAAGAGGAAGAATATATTCGACAATCTCAGTCGAAGATTAAGTGGACATTTACCGTAATTTATTAGCTTATATGGTTTGTGTAGAAATTTGAACTATTTTTTTTAAAATCCAACTTTTAATTATGTAGCTAGATGCTTTTTAGTTTAGTTATAAATAAAAAAGACATGAATTTAATATCTAGAACAATTTTGAACAAAAATGCCTGCTAGTAGAACACTAAGATTAGAGTTAACTTGTAGAAATTTCTTAGATTTTCCAGCAAGATCACTTACAAGGGTTATATATTAACAATTCATAGATAGAGAAAATGCCTTTTAAACATAGTTTATTTCAATAAAGAAACATTAATTGTAAGTTTACTATAAATGTATCTCTCACTAGGAAACTAAAATTAGATTAAAATGTAATCTAGCAACAACAGAAATATTTTCCTTTTATAATGATTAGCTAAAAGAAGAGCAATTTCTCCATTATCAACTTACCTAGCTGCTTGAACTATTCTAATTTTAATATGAAACAGAACTGCAGAACTGATAGCTAAAGGCCAAAATAATTAATAAATGAAGTAATTTTTGTTAACCTTGCCATCAAAAATAGATAGCTACATAGAAGTATATTCCTATATGCAATCATCCACGTTCAGTTATTGGATGTAGAAAACCTACTCAGCAGCCATGAACCAACAATATAAAGCAGTAGAAGGGTGTTTGAAAATTGATATAGCTTGTTAAATTTGGCACATACAACTTCCTAATTCTTTATTCTAGAAGAATTGCTTTCATTTCACTCACTCTGTTTTTGGGCAGCAGATAATTCAGACCCAGAGAACACAAATGGGTGCATGCTAAGCTCCATCACCTTCAGTGCTTCGGAAATAACCTGAATGCTGAAGTGACCTGTGTCATCCATGTTATTGGATCCCTCCTGAAAAGATTGGCAGCTGTTAAACCATTCACACCGGAAATATGTTCTGATGCAATATAAAATTACCTTTTGCTAAAAATAAGTTATTTAGGGATCATACAATACAAAAAGTGCAGTAGTCTCAAAATTTTCATTTCATTAAAAAAAATATTGAAAATACACTTCTAAATATTCTAAAAGTTACTAATTATATGGCTATTTTCCATTAAAATAGCCGTCAACTTACCTTGATGAAGTTCTGGTATTCCAAAGTGTGTGTTCCATTCACAGCCATCTGTTCCTTCTCTTTTTCATCTAAACCTCTGGCAATATCAGCAAGTTGCTCAGCAGAATAAAAATCCTCTTGTATCAAGGTATTGAGACAATGAACTCCACACAGTGAACCTTGTTGCTGGGGAAAATATGGCACACAAATTTAAACTAAATGTGAAATAGCTAGGTAGCTAGCTATCACTTATTTAGAAAAAATTCAATTTTGAGATCTAGTATTATATAGATTAATTAAATCAAAATACATAGGTAGCTGAATAGACAATTCTAAATACCATTGGAAAAAACCTAAATATTCCTATTCAGAAAATTGTGGCAACAGTGTTATATTTTTTACTACTAGCTTCATATTAATATTTCTTGGCTCTACTCTTTAATCAGATTGGTCATTAGCTCTTTAAACATTTTGAGAGTTGTAAATTAAAGATATCTCAGTAGCTAAATAGCTAGTAGTTAGTAATGGGTTGCAGAGATAGAGGAGCAAGCAAAAATGTAAATGATAAATTGACTAGGAAAAAAAAAAAATCTCCAAATGTTGAGATTTTATGTCCAGTTCATGTTAGTTAACACGTTGCGTGTGGGGTAACCCACCGGTGGGTCACTGCCGGTCATTAAAAAAAATTGATAATCTTCAAAAAGCATATAGCGTCGGACCGGGTGGCTTTGCGCATTTTCCGCATACTTTGATTTTACGAAAAAACTAGAGAAGTCAGCAATCTGATTTTTTGTGAGCAGATAGATGAAGAGTAGACCTAGGTGCTCACCAAGTTTCAACTCTTTAAGTTCAATAGAAAAAAAGTTATCCTCGAAAAACTGTGCGCAAAGATCGTGGGGATAAACCGGGTGAATTTTGCGCAATTACCGGGTGTACTTGCGCACTGCGCAAATTCACCCAATGTGAAACTGCGCAGTGCGCAAGTTCATCCTATGTATAAACTGTGCATAGAAAATCTAACCCCGATATGCTATGCAACTGCCGTGAATCAGCCCCAATCTTCTGCTGTGGAATTGCCGTGAGTCTGCTGTGAAATTGCCGTGAGTCTGCTGTGAAATTGCCGTGAGTCTGCTGTGGAATTGCCGTGAGTCTGCTGTGGAATTGCCGTGAGTCTGCTGTGGAATTGCCGTGAGTCTGCTGTTGAATTGCCGTGAGTCTGCTGTGGAATTGCCGTGAGTCTGCTGTGGAATTGCCGTGAGTCTGCTGTGGAATTGCCGTGAGTCTGCTGTGGAATTGCCGTGAGTCTGCTGTGGAATTGCCGTGAGTCTGCAGTGGAATTACCGTGAGTCTGCTGTGGAATTGCAGTGAGTCTGCTGTGGAATTGCCGTGAGTCTGCTGTGGAATTGCCGTGAGTCTGCTGTGGAATTGCCGTGAGTCTGCTGTGGAATTGCCGTGAGTCTGCTGTGGAATTGCCGTGAGTCTGCTGTGGAATTGCCGTGAGTCTGCTGTGGAATTGCCGTGAGTCTGCTGTGGAATTGCCGTGAGTCTGCTGTGGAATTGCCGTGAGTCTGCTGTGGAATTGCCGTGAGTCTGCTGTGGAATTGCCGTGAGTCTGCTGTGGAATTGCCGTGAGTCTACTGTGGAATTGCCGTGAGTCTGATGTGGAATTGCCGTGAGTCTGATGTGGAATTGCCGTGAGTCTGATGTGGAATTGCCGTGAGTCTGCTGTGCAATTGCCGTGAGTCTGCTGTGCAATTGCCGTGAGTCTGCTGTGGAATTGCCGTGAGACTGCTGTGGAATTGCCGTGAGACTGTTGTGCAATTGCCGTGAGACTGCTGTGCAATTGCCGTGAGACTGCTGTGCAATTGCCGTGAGACTGCTGTGGAATTGCCGTGAGACTGCTGTGGAATTGCCGTGAGACTGCTGTGGAATTGCCGTGAGACTGCTGTGGAATTGCCGTGAGACTGCTGTGGAATTGCCGTGAGACTACAGTGGAATTGCCGTGAGACTGCTGTGGAATTGCCGTGAGACTGCTGTGGAATTGCCGTGAGACTGCTGTGGAATTGCCGTGAGGCTGCTGTACAATTGCCGTGAAACTACTGTGGAATTGCCGTGATATAGGAGTATCGGGGATGAATATCACAGGTTTTTTAATGAATAAGAGCTCTTTAACTTTTTTAATAAATGTGCGCAAGTCCACCCGTGAATTAAAATATTCCCAGGGTGATGTTGCGCATCTAGTATATTGGTTATATCTCAATAATTTATAAATATTATTAAAATCATCTTACATGACGTTAATCTGCAGTAAATTATGCGTATCCAACGTAAATTGCAATCAAATTGGAGCATATTTATCAACACTACAGCATAGTTCGCGGAGATTCGATTCTAGTCCAAAATAATTATTTTGCCATAAAAAACATAGGTCTCTGTTTGAACACTTAGTATCTATACTCAATCTCTTACGATTTTCGTGAAATTTATGCACTAGGGGGTTTAAGAGCTGCTCTTTCCAATGGTGTTGTCAGATTTAAAATATTTTCACGCATTCACCGTCAATTACCGATGCGCAACTTCACCCGGAATGTTGAAGTGCGCAAAGCCACCCGGTCTGACGCTAGCTAGCTATATGGGAATTTTTTTATGTATTTTACTTTTTATTTTTTAGTATCTATCGAGTTTACAAGTAATCATGTTCATTAATCAGGAAATTTGGCCACTCAATAAATAATAATAAATAAATAAATAATAATTTGCATGCAAATTGAGAAAATTAAAATAATTTTGAATAAAAAAATAAAACTATATTTCTAATTGCTTTATTATAGGCGATCAATTCTCTGAGCAACTGATCATATTTTAAACATTTAATAGACCATATAAAGCGAAAATACGAGAAATATAATTTCATGTCTGTAAAACCTTTCATTTAAATATGCAGCTACTAAATATAAATCAAATGCATTCTTTCAAGGAATAACTTTCGTTTAATAGATATAATTTTGAATTAATTGATTACTAATTTATGCTCCAAATTGAAATACGGCATATAAATAGTATGGGTGCCCATGCCAGGCTGGTCATAGCTTTCTGATTAGTGATTGTAACTTTTTGGCTCTCATTTTGTGAATCTATCTAACATATTTCACTACACTTTTATATATGTAATATTTTTAACTAGTATCATTCAGAACATCACGTGAAAATGATAATTCATTAGGATTTTCGAAATTTCTTTATAAACCATAAAAAAACGAAATGGTAAGGAAGACACATCTGTACGAGAATCATAAAATTTAACAGCTGACACATATTAACATTTTTATGATTATATTTTCATCCTTATCACCGAGAAACAATAAATATTTATTTACAACCTTGAATATTTGAAAAAAAAAGATGAGTATAAAACGTGCCGTTTTTTTTATGTCAAGCAGTGACCACGGGTGGGCACTCAGCAGTGCAGTAGAGCCAGGAGCTTTACATTGCGAAATGCCCACCGGTGGACACGCTATTTTATTTGTGTAATTGGTAACTAACCATGAATATGAACCACACAAAATGTCAGCTCAATTGCATTACTAGTACAGATATGTTGGAACTTTTAAACTCCCGCAATGTAGTGGAAACCTAGTTTTTGACTCCCGCACACAACGTGTTAAACAATTAGTTGTACTATATTATTATTATTAATTTATTATTATGATTATTATTATACCAAGAAAAAAATTAGCTATAGATATCTAGAAACATGACAACAATTTAACACTTCAAAACTATTCTACTCACAAACAAGAGGGATAAATTAAATTTTAACAATTATATCAGTATACCAAGAACAATTAGAATTAAAATCTTACCTGTTCATGATAAATGAATTCCATTTCAAGGATAAAATAAGATTCAAATTGATCAATAAGGATGAGTTCAATATATTGTCAATGTAATTTAAGCCTGTTTGAAAAAAATATTAAGTAAATAGTTTATATCAAAATAGAAAAAGCATAATAATATGATAATAGATTTATTGAAAAACAGTATAAAAACAAAGTACACAGTTAAATTTTGCATAGTTTTCCTTGTAATCCAAATCCATTTTTAGATCTGAATACACAGATCTTTTAATAATAGGCAAGCACAAAATAGCTAATAAAATGTTTCAGTTCCAGCTGTTCCAGCAATTTGAATGATAGCAATAGTCTTATTGTAGAGTAGAAACTGTGGAGAACTGGAAATTTAATATTTTACTCAAAATTAGCTTACTGTATAACAAACACAAAGGAAATAGATATACAAATTTAGGAAAAAAGGATCTATTTTGGTTAATTCATAATTTCATTGTAGCTATACAGCCTATACTCTCACTAACAGAGTAATTAATCCATCAGAAAAGACAACTTTTTCCAGACTGGATAAGAACCATTTTAAGATGTCCAGACCAGGCAGACCAGTCTGCAAAGCATCATTAACATTAAGCATGCACAATCAGTCTGCAGATATATAATTTAGGAATTAGGGGGCAATTTGTCTCCAGATATTTAATTTAGGAATTAAGGGGCAATTCGCCAGTCTGCAGAATATGGGAGATATTTGCCAGTCTGCAGAATATGTGAGATATTTGGGATATTCTCTCCGAACAATTTTGAATTAATTCCTATATTTACATTAATTTTGCTACGAACATTTCTGAATTAATTCCTATATATACATTAATTTTGCTACGAACAGATTAAGAGATCTCTACGAACACCTAACCAGTTTCTGCAGACTGGGATATTTGGGATATTCTCTCCAAACAATTTTGAATTAATTCCAATATTTACATTAATTTTGGTACAAACAGAATAAGAGATATCTACGAACACTTCACCAGTTTCTGCAGACTGGGCAATTTGTCTACAAAGATTTTCAAATTTCTCTCAAAAATAGGCAAAAATCTCAAAATACTCGCCAATGAAAACATTCAATTTGTAAACATAGGAATTAATCGGAAAATTGTCATTGTCGTCAGTCGCTGGATCAGGAAATACCGGACTGTGTTTAATTAATTCCTATATTTACATTAATTTTGCTACGAACACTTTTGAATTAATCCCTATATTTACATTAATTTTGCTACGAACAAAATAAGAGATCTCTACGAACACTTTACCAATTTCTGCAGACTGGCCAGAATATTATTTTCAATGGAAAAAAATCCCACCGACAAGTCGGTGGAATTTACCATTAAATACAGTCTGGAAGTCTAGGCTCTAGGCCTAGCAAGGTACCCAGTCTGCAGAATGTGTCTCTTCTCCCGCAGAGACTTTAATTTGAGAGAGAGCTACTCTCTGACTCTCAGCCAGACTGCAGGAACTGGTAAAGCGTTCTCCAAGAAATTCTCTATTTTGACTTCTTTTCTCAGCAAAATACATGTAAATATAGGAGGAAATTAAGGATTGTTCGCACAGAAAATGTTAAAAATGTCCCATATTCTGCAGAGTGGACTCTCAGCAGCAGATTCTGAATCTCCCTCAGCTAAATTAATGGTAACATAGGAAATAATTCAAGATCTCCCGCAGAGATCTCCTATTTCTAAAAATTCAATCAAAAACTCCCACAGACAGACGAGAGTCTTGGAAAAATGTTCCATATTCTGCAGACTGGCAAGGTACCTACTACCTACTAACTTTAGGTAATTGGTAAATAACTACCGATATACGGTCTACCCAGATTCTTAAGTACTTTATCTAACTAGGTAGAATCTCTAAACAGAAAAGAAAATAATACAAAGTTAATATTGGATTTTTCTCAAATATCCCTAGCCAGCAGATGACTGATTTAATTTCTTTTCACGAAAGATCAAAGACCTACCAGGGACAGAGACAATTCCAATAATTTAGCAACCTTAATTAGGCAGAGTGAGGAAAATTTTGGGAGCGATAGACGAACCACTAGCTACGACCAAATCAAAAACGCCAAACGGCGTCCTTGACCTGATGAGTACCTTAACATGACTGGCAAGTGCCATTCTGCAAATTAATCAGACGAGATAAAAAGGAAGAAAATAACTAATATGCGGAATAGACTATAGAGTGTTAAAGGTCCCCCTACAAGCAAATTTTTTTATTGCTTAAATCAACGAGGCTGCCGTTTCTTATCATTTTACTGCAAACCCCATGAAATTTGATATCATATTTTTAACTTTATATGCTTTTTTTGATTTTTATAATCCCAACTCTATAAAATCTACTTTACTTCCGACTTTCTAAGTTTCAGTCTAAAAAAAAAGAATGTGCACCATTTGTTTTGATTGTCGACTAGGTATTTGATTTAATAAATCCATTTATTATTCGTTTAAAGGTATAAATTTGGATAAACTTATTATAGAAACGTTTATATACTTTTAGAAACAATTAATATCTTAATAGAGACCCAAAAACGCATTGTTTGTTTAAAAATCTAAATTTACAATCATAACAAAGAGTGTACAATCTTCTTTCTCAGCGTCCGGTTGGAGATTCACTCGATTGTTGCTCACAGAGTATTAAAAAACTTTAAAAGCAAATAATAAAATACGAACTGAACCAAATTGTATGCGGCTTGCGGAATAATGATCGTAGACACTAGTTCTGTAATATTGTGTTATAAACTCATTTTTTCCCCGGAGCCTGAAGATCCCTTAGATTCAATGGAAGTATTCAAGTACAGTATGCACAGGCAGGTTCCGCTTTAATTACCAAATCTGGCAAATCACGTTTCAGTTTAATTATCAAACGGTAATTGAAGAGAGGAAAACTAACAATAAATTTATAATTATTGTCACTCCTTGATTATATAGGGTAAGCTGGCTCCTTGTATCGCCACTCTAGTTATTGTCACGTTTCAGTTATTTTTGTCTATAATAAGACTTAGAAACATTTTCATGGTTTATGTCTTTATAATTGGATGCTTCCATGTATTTTTAATATCGTTACAAAAATGTAAAAAATTTCATTTAAAATTACAGTTTTAGAGTGTCAGTTTAACTGATGAGAGATATGACGATACGGTACATTCAGGACAAACCTAATAAAATGGATTAGGTACAGAGAATTTGTTATGCGCGATTTTACGCTGCAAATACTTTTATTTCAAAATGATGATTATACCATTTAGTTTGTGTTTAATTACATTTCTTAAATATAAAATCAGAAATTAATTTGGTCATCAATATCTAAAATAAATAGATGTGTCGATATTTGGGTATAAATAAAGAGGGTTTTCCATTTATCGTCATGGGGGTGACGATAAATGGCATTTTGATCAATTTCGAAAGAGCTGTTTTAAAACAGTTTAATGGTAAGGAAAGATATTTATTATCAATGTTAATTTAATTTTCCATGTTTATATAGTTTTTTACCTATTTATCGACCCACTATATAGATCAATTAGGATGGTAGGGGGGGGGGGGAGTTAGATCAAACATTTATTATTTTTATATATACATATTCGAATCACAATAGTTAATTATGTGCTCCAATATACCTTGTTCATCTATAAATTCTAAATAATGATGAGTAAAGAAAGTAAAATTTGATTTAAATAAAATGATAAAACGTACAAAATTTTCACAAGTCTTCTATCTATTGTGGGGGAAAATGTGCTATCTATGGAAATTTCGATACGACTTTGATTATTTAAAACTATTTCCCCTCAAAATAAATTGATTTCAGCTACAAATTCTACTATATTTCATATCATAAATTAGTTAATATTAATCCATCATGTTATTGTCTTAAAGGTCATTTCCAGTGTCCGAGAAAAATATGAATATGTTAAATAAAGTCTATGTATGTATAGGATCATTAAGATAAAAACCGCATGAAATTTAGTTCGGGATATATTTTTAATATTCTTTGTAAAGTTTTTAGTACTCAGTGTGACCCAATAGTACATAACGTTATTATAATAATGAGATAATTAAGTGAGATGGAAATCAAAAAAATACTCTCGCTTCACTTGTTAATTGCGTAAGGGTTTTTACGTCTGCTGCAAAATCAGAGGCCTTATCACTGACTTCAAAATGAAATTTTATTAAGGAATTAGAAGAAGTAGTAGTCATAAAAGAAAGTGGATTCATGAGCAAAGTCAAATACCCAGAGGTAGGCACAGCGCCATATACTTGTAGCGCGCGCTACTAGTGGCGCTTCTTTTTGACTGATGTTCAAACAATGATTTATAATAGGTACAACCATAATAATGAAACGCTATGCGAATATTTGATATTGAAGGTCCCCTCCAAGCAAATATTTTTATTGCTCTATTTAACGAGGCTAATGATCCTTATCATTTTGCTGTAAACTGCATCGAATTTGGTAGCATATTTTTAATTTTATATGCTTTAAAGATTTTTAAAATCAAAACTCTACAAAACCTATTTTACTTCCGACTTACTAATTTAAGAAATTTTCAGCCTGAAGAAAAAGAATGTACACCATTGATTTGATTGTCAACTAGGTATTAAGTTTAATAAATTCATTTAATATTCGTGTAAAGGTATAAAATTGAATGAACTTATAATAGAAACGTTTATATACTTTAGGAAACAATTAACATCTAAAATAATTTAAATAAAGGCCGAAAACGCATGGTTTGTTTAAAAAATTCAAATTTGTAATCAAAACAAAGAGTGTACAATCATCTTCTTGAGCATCAGATTAGTGATTCGCTCAATTGTTGCTCACATAGTATTAAAAAAAATTAAAAGCAAATTATAAAATATATATTGAACCGAATTGTATGCGGTTTGAAGAATAATGATCGTAGACCTTAGTTCTATATTATTATGTTATAAACTCATTTTTTTTCCCGGAGCCTGGAGAGGACCTTTAAAAGGAAACCGCCTAATACGATCAACTTACACATCGTCTTACGCTTTTATGCAGATGTATTTATTGTAATAAAATGTGTTTAACTCACTGGTTTTTCTTGAAATTTCCAGGAAATGTGCATGCTCATTGCAAGTAACTTTTAAAAGATTGAAAGTAATTCAAATATTTTTTCGGTTGCTACAATCATTTTACTAAAAGTTACTCATTTTCAGTGTACCAAGCATAACACTAAAAATGCATAAATAAACGTTTCAAATAATTCTATATCTATTGTAATTTTTTTAGCAATAGCGTTCATGTGTAGTTTAACTGCTAATTTTAAGTCAATATCCGGTTTGATTTCCCCTCTCTTCCACCGTATATTAAAGACGTTTATCCATCAAATCTGTCAATTTCTGAATTGTATCAGACGTTATCGTCTTACAAGAGTCTTCAGTATCCTTCCAGAACTCATCTTTCGACCAGAATTGACGTGTTCGCCAGAGCTGGGCGCGCCAACCTTTTTTTATGTTCCGAATCCGAACCCGAATCTTCGTCGATTTTGGGTTCCGAACCTCCGTATAGCGAACCCAATTTTGAAAATTTCGGTGCGAACATTTGTTCCGAACCAAACATTTATTCCGAACATTTTTACGCTAACCTCGTTTTTTTAGGTATATATTTTATATCTAAAAACTAAAAGAACGAAAGTGAATTACAGTCTACACATTTATATTCGGCCCTATTACTAGATCCAAGGCTTTTAGGGCAACCTATATAAAAAAACAATTTTTTCAACATGATATTAATTATTTATTATTAAATATTGTTATTAATATAATAAGTTTATAATAATAATTATACAGTGACTTCACATGACTATACATTATAGAGGATTTGCACTGGTAAAACTCCTGTTTCATGAAATAAGAGATTCATAGATAACTTACGAATATTTGTGGTAGACTAAACTAAATATGTTCACAATAGAGGTAAGTTTGTTATACAGGAGTTTACTATACAACATGATTCACTATACAGGCCGACTTCATTATAAAGGAGTTCCACTGTACTTACTACTTGATAAGTTAGTAATATTGAGTATGAGCATTAAGTATCTTTAAAGGTGCCCTCCAGTCTCTACTCCAATACGTAATTTAAGTTGCTATTCTGATTTTTCTTTTGACCTCCAAATTTCAGGCAAAGAAAAATTAAGACCAACTCTGTCGTCATAAGAATGCAAGGCAATGGATCCATATTAAAGTATCCGAGTATCTAATTAAATAATTCTTAAGTTTTTACGGTTCTAGGTAAATTCTACCGCGGAAAATTCCACCACAGAAAGTTCCACCAGGTAAGTTCCACCGCTGGTAAGTTCCACCACGGAATATTCCACCGTCGGAAAATTCCACCGCGGAAGATTCCACCGCATAATAATGGATTTCATTTTCAGAAGGTATAACATTTAATAATAACTGATTTAACGAAAAATATTTTTTTTTGTGGTAACCGAACAACATTTCATTAGTTAGAAAGTTAAGAAATTATAAGGATATGTTATGTTAAGTCAAGCACTACGAGATGAGTTAAGGCAAACATACAAAATAATATACAGATGTAACGATCTTTTAAATATGAATCCATTAAATTTTTAATTAAATTTAAATACTGGAAATTAAATAAAGTAATTAGTGAAGTGGAAATAAAGTTCCACTGCCCCAGTGACGAACAATTTAGATTCCGTTTGATTATCCTTTAAACATAAATATGATGAAACTGAAATTCATGATAATATTTTGTTTGTAACATAAATTTTATTTTATATATATTATCTATTATCACCCAAGTTTTTAAATGTACCAATATATATTTCAATTTGAATCAGCGACGATAAAAAGTGGAATTGAAAAATAAATTTGACACGTACTAAAATACAATGTTTAATTAGTATCGATATATTTTAATATAAAAAGAAGAATTACAAAGCTGAAACTTTCTGTAACTGTTTAATAATCTCTTTTGAAACTATTACAAAATAAAGTTTAAATATAATGCGTTTCAACTAAATTTTGAACATACATAGAGTTAAAGGGGCAGTTTAGTCAATTTTTGTTTTCATAATATTAATGTTGAACGATCACTTAGTAAGAAAAAAACATTCTTGTATAATTAAACGGTTGAAAAAAATATAATAAGCGATAGGTATATATCTTATTTTATAAATTCGATTTAGTTACTTCGTCCTCCTTCAGATGGCGCCACCACTCTGTACTATTTGTTTACATTTTACAGCTGATAACATGTGAACAATTTTTCTACCAACAGTATTAACAGGTAATTTATGAAGAGATAGTTTTCTTTTCAAAACTAAATCTAAGTGTCTCAAAGGACAGTTTTCAATTTCACAAATTCTTTTCACCATTTTCATAAGTTAATAACCGATTCAAGTCTTGGACTGGTTATCATTTTGTTTACGTACTACAATGATTAGTTACGCGGTCCACCGCAGTCCACAGATGGCGCCACTAATTTACAATATATAATTTTTATATAAACGTTTCTAAAATCAACGGATATTCTAATGTTACATAAATAAATATACTAAATCGATTTAGAACCAATTTGGCGATAGTTTGATTTTGACTGAACTGCCCCTTTAAGTAGGTAAATTGCGGTACATTAACTAGCTTCGACCTGAAACCACAGACACACGAATAAAAATCATAACCTCTAAACTCACATAAGATATATAAATCATAACACATACAGAGTTTCTTTTGATATGCAGTTCGGTTCAGCAGGTCTCTGATCTCTCTGAAATAGACATTAAAAACATGCTTGTCATATTGCTGCTTAATATTAACATTATCAATAATGAAACCTAACAAAATTTATTTTTGTATCAAATATTTAAATCTGAGCTTTAATGTTTCTGTTGACTGATTCAAAAAGCTAAATAATTTTATCAGTGTTGCCACAGGTTGGTGTTCTAATACCAGCGTCATAGTCTATCACTATTAACCATTTTTTATTGAATATTTAATGCCCATATGATGGATTATTAATTGTTTTATATTTAAAAGGAAGATTTGTTCATTTATAATTATCAATTACCTAGACATAGAAATACATTTTAAAACAAACTGTTTATTTATACTGTTTATTTGTATATTTTTTTCAAAATGGTGGAATCTTCCACGGTGGAATTTTCCACATCTTGCATTTAACGCCGGTGGAATCTTCCGCGGTGGAATCTTCCTGGTGTAACCTTTCAATATAATATATTAGAAAGGTCAGACAGTGAAGATCACTGTGAATATTTCTCAAAGTTATATATAATATTATAATACCTATAAATAAATTATAATCAATTCAATTTTAAAGCAAATAGCCGAATACTTGATTTTAAATTTTCTGTTCAGCCAACCTACTTAGCCGTCAAAAGTTTGCTCATATGAATTATTTCAATATATTTTTTTTTAAACCCTTCATTTGATATTTACACATTCATTAGTAAAACCAAAATAATTTTTTTTCATTAAAAAATAAAAGTAACAAGCTAAACAAAAAACAAATATTTATTAGATGTTATTGTACGAAGCTTGGTGTGCGCAATTATTCTCGCACATATTTGATCTCGCTAAGCCGCTATAAGAGTTACAAGTAACTGATTATAGTGAGATATTCACCCTTATGTAATCAAACACACACTTGCATCTAATGCCTAGAAAGAGTTCTGATATATTCCTAATATTATTATAGATTTGAATAAATGGTCTTACCATTTATTACCTTCGTTTTTGTCTAATCGTATGTATTTAAGCGAAAAATTAAAGGAATGAAAAGACAGCTTTAAAATCGGTCTTGAATTAAAGTTATTATTATTTTTACATGAGAGCTGGTTAGCCAACGGCTAAGTACTAGGGTAGGGTGTTATGTAATGTATACGTTTTTAACCTTTCCTATAGTTCTACATATTTCAAGCAATTTTAAATTGAGGTTTGAGGAAACCTTAACAGTTATTAAAGAATTAAGATTATTATAAAACTTATCGTTAGTCAGGAAAGGATGAATAACATAACGGACGAACTTGTTTAGCAGAAACCTAGGTATATAATAGCAGCCGAGAGGCGGTCAGTACATGTACGGTACATGTTCAGAACGTAAAATGATTAAATGAACAAGTCTGTTTTTCCCGGGTACGGAGGTTCGGACTTGCGAAAAAGACGTTCCAAACCGTTTTTGAAGAGGTTCCGAATCCGAACGTCCGAACCCATTTTCCAGTCCGAACCGGTTCGCGAATGAAGGTTCGCGAACATTTGTGCGGAACGAATAACATTATATGAAATGTTAGTAGAATCACTAAACAATAGAAAATGTTGTTAATTTCAAACAGCTCTCCAGTTATTCAACATCATGTTGGCATTTTAGCCAAACTTTTCTATTAATTTTATGAGGCAAAAACTTATTCAACTTTTTCATTTTTCTCTGTGTAGGTGAAACGTTATAGGAAATGCGTATTATTTGGTTTATTTAGAAAAAACATACGAGGATGAACTGTTGTAATTTAGATTATGTATTGTCCTTTTCATTTTATGACGCTAGTTGCAGTTTAATTTAGAGAACAACGATTGGATTATGCTCTTCAACTACGAGGTCTTAAGATTTTGTGTTAGGTAGACTCGAAGGCTTAATTTACTATCACCTCTTCATTTTTCTCTTCCATCCGTGAGTGCAGTCATGCCGGTGCTTGTGTTCCTTTTCGTCACATTCCTTGGTAAGTGACTACATTCACGGAGTAGCTTTTCTGCATCCATGAGCATCGTCACTGGCGGTGGTACGTGACTTTGTTGATGGAGCCACTTTCCTTTCTCACTGCTTCTTCCAGTCCCTTGTATTTAATTTCCCTTTGTCATCAGAGATACGAACTTTGGTATCGATGCAGACGTTAAACTCTCACTACAATCATTAATTTCCCCATTCTGCCATCATTTTCCCTCATTCTGACATCATTTTCCATCATTCTGACATCATTTTCCCTCATTATGCAAGCTTTTCCCCAATCATAATAGCTGGTTCCTCCATTCTACAAGATTTCCCCCTTATGTCAGCTGTTTACTTCATTTTTGGCAGCTTTTCCCACATTTTATCATTTTCCCTCATTCTATCATATTTTCCCCATTCTTTCTGATTTTCCCCCATTCTACCTGATTTTCTCCTATATTTCCCCATTCTACCTAATTCTATCTGATTTCCCCCAATCTTCCAACCTGATTTCGCCCCATCCTGCCAGCTGTATAATGAAAATTTTATTCTGTGGACGATATTATGGTGCGTTCACCCATGTATCGACACATGACGATAAAAGGGTAATAACATGAATGATTATATTTGGTTTCAACATGTCGATAATTGGAGTCTTTCAGATAAAATATTTGATTGAATGTAGATTAATTTATACTAAAAACGAATTACATATACTTAAAATGGTTTAAAAGATTTGAATGTTATCTTTTAGTTGGTTCTGTCATAGATGCATTAGTAGAAAGGATAGTTAAACAATAATAATAGTTTTGAAGGAAAAGGTCCTCTCCAGGCTCCGGGAAAAAATGAGTTTATAACATAATATTATAGAACTAAGGTCTACCGCATACAATTCGGTTCAGTATATATTTTATAATTTGTTTTTAAAGTTTTTTAATACTCTGTGAGCAACAATTGCCCAAGAAGAAGATTGTACACTCTTTGTTTTGATTACAAATTTGAATTTTATAAACAAACCATGCGTTTTCGGCCTATAAACGTTTCTATAATAAGTTTATCCAATTTTATACCTTTACACGAATATTAAATGGATTTCTTAAAACTAATACCTAGTTGACAATCAAAACAAATGGTGTACATTCTTTTTCTTCTGGCTGAAAATTTCTTAAATAGGTTCTGTACAGTTTAGATTATAAAAATCTTTAAAGGCATATAAAATTAAAAATATGCTACCAAATTCGATGCGGTTTGCAGTAAAACGATAAAAAAACATTAGCCTCGTTAAATAAGGCAATAAAAATATTTGCTTGGAGGGGACCTTTAAGTGGTCGATAAATGATCAAGACATCCCCCTATGTCTCATTTGTTTTAGATGTAGAACTCTAGGTATACCGTATATAAGGCTATAAGCAAAGATATTATACTACAATAAGATACACTACTCTCGCCAATTTCTGGATTCAAAAGCAATCTGGTTTCAAAAGCGGGAACTAGAATTGAAATATAGTAAGGGCAATCGAGGTATGTTGTGTGCTTGACGTACGTCATAACAGCAACACTTAAAATCATATTTAAAACAATTTGAAGAAGGTAAATAGTTTTTAATTCGAATAATATATACAGTAATAAATAAATATATATTTGATCAATTATTTAACCAGCTAAACCCCAAATTTTTTTTCTTGAAATTGGTCCTCTTGTTTATGTCAGGTCGCAAATCACTCAATTGTCGCTACCTATCCCCAGTGGCCCGACGTTGGCCCACCTCATGGATGTCCAACGGCCCAGAACAGTATAACCACGTTACCACGTATAAACGATTTATTGGTACCGGTAATACTTAACGGTGCCGATGTCATGCATGTCTACGGTCAGTACTATTTTCATGTTAGAGGTTTATTGATCAGATTACGCTATACAGAACACGTGAAGACAACAGTTACTTCTAACAATGTATTAACTGTCCTAAAAATACATTTCACAGATCGAAGTCAGAAAAAACAATAGAAATGATTGCCAATTAAAACTCGGAAATAAAATTTTATATACGCTATTTTAACCAAACAATAATATTTCTATTTAAAATTAAATCGAAAGTATAATTTTCAATGTGAATGATTATTTCAGACGGGAAAATAACTTTTCTAACTAAATATATGGGTGCTAGGAAAATTGCCGCTGGTAAGATTGCCACCGGAAAAACTGCCACTGCGGGAAAACTGCCACTGGGAAAATTGCCACTGTGGGAAAACTGCCACTGTGTGAAGATTGCCACCCGGAAAATCGCCACTGTACATATATAAATTCATACTGAATTTTTTTTTTCGAAAATCTCAAAAATCATAGGTACTGAATGCAATGTTGATCAGAATTTAATATATAAGAAGTTTTACAATTGTACATTTTATTTTGAGAAGTTATACGATCTAAGTGAATTCTTCCGTCGGTGGGTGTGATTGTGCTGATACACAATTAATTCTCAGCTTTATGTGTTTAATTCACTAGTAGCTTTTTTGCATTCATGAGCTTGTCACCGATGGTGGTAGGTAACTTTGTTCATGGAGCCACCTTTATTTCTGACTGCTTCTTCCAGTCCCTTGCATTTAATTTCCTTTTGGCGTCGGCGATATGTCCTTTTTCAGAATCAGACGTTTAACCCCTACTTAATTAATAATAAAAATCTTACTAAAGGAAACCCATTTATATCTTGTCAAACTCTAACCTTTAATTGCTTTTTTTTTCTCGTCTATATACACTGATACAAGCTTTGGTACACTTACATTAGAAACCAGTAAAGGGGGAGTTTTTCTTTATAATTAGCTAATCAATAAAAATATTGTCAAATGAATTAAAAGTGTTAAGAGGGAATTTAGGATCACTTTATGGATAAAACTTGCTAATTGAAAAGGTAAATTTACGTTTAGCAAAAAGTAGTTAATATTTCTGTTAGTGGTGTGGCAATTGTGTTGCAATTGCAAAATGTGTATTATTATAAATGATAAAAAAAACTTAATTGAAAAGAAACATGTTTCATTAGTTTCAATAATGAATAAAATTTTGTTGTATTAGTTTGGATAATGAATAAAATTTTGTTACATTAGTTTCGATAGAAAATGAAATCTTTCTACATTAATTTCACGATAAATAACAAAACATGTTGCATCAGTTTCACGATAAATAGTTACGTCATAGACAATAAAAGTCAAAGAATATCAGTAACTCAAATCAATTATTTATTAATTAAATTATGCTTAGATTGAATATTTCAAACCGAAGTGTGCCTCTCAGGCTCATTGATCATTCCATGGTTGAATAGTTTTTTTTTAACTTGTCAATATTTTTTTTAATTTACTAATATATTGTTAATATTTTTATAGTGGCAATATTCCTCAGTGGCAATTTTCCGGGTGGCAGTTTTCCCACAGTGGCAGTTTTCCCACAGTGGAAATTTTCCCAGAGGTAATCTTACCAGTGGCAATTTTCCCACAGTGGCAGTTTTCCCGGGGCCAATCTTCCCATTGGCAATTTTCCGAGCACGAAATATATGAGTAAACTAGCGTACAAGCTCATTTTTATGAATGAAATAAATATAGTGTTAAACTAAATAATTGAAGGGATAACAGACCTATTCATACCAAATTGCCAGAAACGGCTACAATTTGAAATATATACATAATTGAGGATATTAAATTGGCTATATGGTGTGATTCAAGTTGGGAGACGGATTTACACCAAACCTCTCTGATTGTCTGGCGAAAAATATCAAATAAAACCGGTAGACCATTATAATAAATATACTGTTACATCTAAGAAATAACTGGATTGGTTAACAAATGTTTCCCTTCATTGGGCCAGTGCTGTATAGCAACGGTTGGCCCAATGTCGTTTTCATTGCAATTTTGCATTGGCCCAGTGAGTTATAGCATTGGGGTGTCAATACTCGATCATGCCTTTACTTTGCCAACATTTATTTACCGACGTTGGCCCGATAGTGCAATTTTATCAGGGAATATACTGAATCTTCTTTGCAACAAATATAAACTGAGACCATTTCACCAGCAGTACGCATTTAAAATAATGGACTCCAACAGAACTTTTGATACGAAGCCTCTATCTGATTGACTTTGGCGGAAGATTATTGTCTTGCGTGCTCTAATTGGCTCTAGTCGAAATGACGTCACTGTAAATGGCACTCAAGAGTAATATAATGGGATCTATGCCTCTTCTATTCAATGTTCTGTGATTATGAATAGGTACAATTTGAACGGAAGTTAGTAATACCTATAATAGATATGAAATTACTGGTTTTGTTTCGATACAATTAGGTAGATATCGGAATTGATCACAAATGATACGAAATTTCAGGTAGGTATCTAATCTAAAATGGAATTCAGTAATATAATAGATATCTAATTACTGATGTTGTTTTGATATATTTCGGTAGATATCGGAATTGAAAACAAATGTTATGAAATTTTATGTATCTAGCCTATATTCTAAAACGAAATTTAATAATATAATAGATATCTAATCAATGTCCTTTATTTGATAATTTCTTGACGTGAGCATTATGCCAAGGCTATTATACTAGTATTAGCCTTGGGTTAAAGTATGCATACGTTTAAACTATTTTACAATTTTTTCCTCTTCATAAATTTTTCTGCGTTTTAGTATAATTAGAAATCTTGGTGAAAATATTTCTTACTCTGACTATGACTTTGGGCAAAAGTCAACTTCCTTTTCAGTAAGGTATTTAGGAATAAGATGAGTAGAAGAAGGCTAACTCTGTAGTATATCCACTTAACAGACTTCAAGACTATTGGAAAGTATTAACACATACACAATCCGTGAGTATTGAAGATTTATGTGAATTATTATGATACATGATGATGTAAATGTAATGACTTTGATGTAGGTACAAGAAGTCAGTACCTACAGATTTACTACTGCCGTACTATGTTCGGGTAACTACATTGCTACATAGAATTTGAATTAGTACACCAGTTAAAAATATTGATACTATTGAGAACGCGATATTCTTAACGTGCCAGATTGTATTTGATGGTAAATTCCAATGATATCTCGGGAGATATTCAATTTCTCTAATAAAAAAATTCCTCCAATGTCGGAGGATATTTAGCTATTAATTCCTATATTACCATTAATTTTTGAGGAAAAACTGGAAAAATGTTAAGAGGGCCCATTCTGAAAAGAAGGTCTCCTCAGACCCAGGATTTTGTACAGAAATTGGGATTTGGGCGCAGCAAATAACATGGGAGCATAGGAATTAAATAGGACTTGGGCGCAGGATTAATCCACAAATCCTGCTCTACTTTTCAGACTGGAAGAGGGCTAGACAAATTGATGAAAAATGTTGGCCAGAGTGGAATAATAACTCATTTCAGATTGACTAGTAACTCTGTTAGGAATTTAGAATGAACAAAAATTACTCAATTTAACCCTAAAAAATGCAGAAATCAGTAAATTATTTTACAAATTTCAACTCCGCAGTGAAAACTAATGTAAAATAAGTCATTTATATTTTATGCTTCACAATTGTCAATTGGGCTTGTAAGTTGTAACTTGTTGTGAACTTGTGATGATAAACATCACTAATGGGAATGCATGAAGTTAGGACTTAGGAGTAACTCTGTTAGAATTTATGTTTTCCAGTCTGGAATGTTGGCCAAGTAATAAAGCATGTCCAAACTCGCCATTTTAATGGCGAGTTTGTGACAGTTATTTTGAGCACTTCAAATGCAAATGGCGAGTTTTATCTATTTTTTTCCTATGCTACAATGTTATTTAGGAGAGAATTTATGAAAATTTGACCATTTTGGAGAGAATTTATTGAATTTTCGAGAGAGCTGGAGAGACAAATGGCGAGTTTATGAGACATACTATTTTACTTGGAATGTTGGCAGCTATTTTATTTCTCAGATTTTTGAAAAAGTCAGAGGAGTTCAGTGCACCAAATACAAACTGGTAATAACCCAGTCTGCAGAATATGGAACATTTTTCCAAGACTCTCTGCGGGAGTTTTTGATTGAATTTTAGAAATTGGAGATCTCTGCGGGAGATCATGAATTAATTCCTATGTTACCATTAATTTTGCTGCGGGAGATTTTGAATTAATTCCTATGTTACCATTAATTTAGCTGCGGGAGATTCTGAATCTGCTGCTGCGAGTCAGAGAATAACTCTCTCTCAAAATAAAATCTCTGCGGGAGAAGAGACACATTCTGCAGACTGGGTAATAACCATAACGTGCAACTGCCAGTCTGCAGAGTATGGAACATTTTTCCAAGACTCTCTGCGGGAGTTTTTGATTGAATTTTTAGAAATTGGAGATCTCTGCGGGAGATTTTGAATTAATTCCTATGTTACCATTAATTTAGCTGCGGGAGATTTTGAATCTGCTGCTGAGAGTCAGAGAATGACTCTCTCTCAAATTAAAATCTCTGCGGGAGAAGAGACACATTCTGCAGACTGACGTGCAAGTACACATGTACCATATTTCAAAGTGTGGCAGGAAAGTCGCCAGTTTAGTGAGAAAATGGATCCAGTTTGCCACATTTAAGCCAGTCTGAAAAGAAGGTTTCCTCAGACTCAGGATTTTTTACAGAAATTGGGATTTGGGCGCAGCAAATAACATGGGAACATAGGAATTAAATGGGATTTGGGTGCAGGCGGCAGGATTAATCCACAAATCCTGCTGTACTTTTCAGACTGGCATTTATGATACTTTAATGAAGAAATTTGACTTCCTAGTGAAGATTTTACACTTGAAAATATCCTCATGCTTCAAGTCTGATGCATGTTCATCTTTTGAGACTATTTTGGTTTGTTAGTGATTTACTAGTTATATTACTTATATACATGTTTTTCAACTTATTTCACCCCTCAAAAGTCGCCAATATACTGGCGACTTTGTTCATACTTTGAAACATGGCCAGTCTGCAGATTATGGAACATTTTTCCAAGACTCTCTGCGGGAATTTTTGATTGAATTTTATAAATTTGAGATCTCTTCGGGAGATCTTGAATTAATTCATATGTTACCATTAATTTAGCTGCGGGAGATTTTGAATTAATTCCTATGTTACCATTAATTTAGCTGCGGGAGATTCAGAATCTGCTACTAAGAGTCAGAGAGTAACTGTCTCTCAAATTAAAATCTCTGCGGGAGAAGAGACTCATTCTGCAGACTGGAAACATGGCACTAGTGGGGTCACGCAGGTAAATTGTGGCCCACTCACTAACTGCGGCCTCTAACAACTGAAACATCAGCTTCAAAACACACGTCAAAACTTAAATTAATAAGTTACAGTATGCACTGTGCTTATTTTGATAGTTTTGCAACATTTTAATGTAATTTTGATTCAGAATATTTTAGAGACTCTCTTGAGAGGGCCGCAATTAAAAATTAAAGGGCCGCAATTTACTTGCGTGACCTTAGTCTAGTTACAAATGAAATATTTATACGCTTATTTGAAAATTGATCATAATCCATGTTTCAAAGTGCCAGACTGTATTTCATGGTAAATTCCACTGATGTCGGTGGAATTTTCCCCCCTTTGAAGATAATATTCTGGTAAAGTTGGTAGATTTTTGGCTATTTATTCCTATGTTCCAGACTGTATTTCATAGTAAATTCCACCGACTTTCAGTGGAATTTTTCTCCATTGAAATTTGAAAATAATATTCTGGCAAAGTTGGTGGATTTTTAGTTATTTATTCTTATGTTACCATTAATCTTCGGTGGAAAAATGGGTAAAATCATACTATAATGATGGTGGATCAGCCAAATTAGGTACTGTAAATTTATGGTGGAATTTTTTAAAGATTTTTCAAGAAGTCAGTGGAATTTTTTGCACCAAATACAGACTGGCCTATGTTATCATTAATTTTCGGTGGATAAATTCCAGACATCAGGAACTGGTAAAGTGTTCACTGTTCACCAAGAAATCCTCTATTTTGCCTTCTTTTCACATTAAAATTAATGTAAATATAGCCAGTCTGCAGCCCCCAGGGGCTCTATCCTGAAGCTGTCTGTGGTGAATGGAAGAGAAGGGGGGTGGCGTACCTTGGGCCCCAAACTGTTGTAATTTGGATTATGGATTGTCTTTTTTCATTTTTACCATGTTTATCATTTTTTTAACGTTACTTGCAATTTTAGAGGATAGCACTAGAGTTATGCTCTTCAACTACAAGGTCTTAGATTTTGTGTTAGGTAGGCTTGTAGGCTTCATTTTCCTCTTCCATCCGTGAGTGCAGCCACCGGTGCTTGTGTCCCGTTTCGTCACATTCCTTGGTAAATGACTGCATTCACGGAGTAGCCTTTCTGCATCCGTGAGCATTGTAACCGACGGTGGTAAGTGACTTTGTTCATGGAGCCACTTTCCTATCTGACTGCTTCTTCTAGTCCCTTGTATTTAATTTCCTTTTGACGTCAGCGATATGGCCTTTGGTTCCGAAGCAGACGTTAAACGCCTACTAAAATTAATTAATATAGAAGGAATTTAAGTATTATTCGCACAGAAAATGTTAAAAATGTCCCATATACTGCAGACTGGGATAAATTGGGAAAATGTTGGTGGATCAGCCAAATAATTGGAAAATTCTGGTGGATTTTTTCAGCTTTTTGAAAAAGTTGATGTAATTTTTTGCACCAAATACAGACTGGTCGAAGTGTGGCAGGAAACTCGCCAGTTTAGTGAGAAATTGGACCCAGGTCGCCACATTTAAGATACTTTAAAGGAGAAATTTGACTTTCTAGTAAAGATTTTCCATGTTAGTGATGTTACAGAGGATGTCGGTTAAAGCCAATTATTTGGCTTAGATTTTCCAGTCTGCAAAGCATGCACGATCAGTCTCCAGATATTTAATTTTTGGTGCAATTTCTCTCCAAAGATTTCCAAATTTCTTCCATAAATGGCCAAAAATTTCTAAATATTCTCTAATAATTACATTTAAACATAGGAATTAATTAGTCAAAACTCAAATATGTCTAATTGGCTTTAAATTTTGTATTGATTCCTATGTAACCATTAATTAAGCTGCGGGAGATTTTGAATTAATTCCTATGTAACTATTAATTTAGCTGCCGTAGATTCTGAATCTGCTACTCACTCATTGAGTACTGAGAATCCAGTCTGGAAAAATAGGTGCTTTCTGATGAACTAATTACTCTGTTGGAGTTTTACAGACTTCAAAAATTAATCAATGGTAAATTGCTAAAATCCGCAGCATTTAGCATATAGAGTTCATCTGTTAGCCTAAGCAGTTTTCCAGACTGGCTGAGAATCATAGAGTAACAGTCTCTCAAATTGAGATCTCTGCAGGAGAAGACTTGGAAGAGACACATTATTCAGAGTGGAATTATTGCTAGCAGTGCACCTGTCTGCAAAGCATGCACAATCAGTCGCCGAAGTTTTCATCATAGAGTCAATTTCTCTCCAGTAATTTATCAAATTTGTCTCCAAAATGACCAAAATTTTCAAGATAGTCTCCAGTAAATCTGTAAATACATGTAAACATAGGAATTAATAGGAAATAGTCGCCGAAGACTTCAGGAGATAAATTTTGAGGCTCAATTAGTCACCAGATTTACTTCACAACTTCACCCATCTTTTGCAGTCTGGGCAGTGCACCAGTCTGAAAGGAAGATCTTCTCAGATGATCAGATCCAGGATCTTATACAAAAATGAGGATTTGGGTCGTTGGACGTTGCTATTAAGTGTAATAACATAGCAATTAAATAGGACTTGGACTCGGAATTAGCGTCGGACCGGGTGGCTTTGCGCATTTTCCGCATACTTTGATTTTACGAAAAAACTAGAGAAGTCAGCAATCTGATTTTTTGTGTGCAGATAGATGAAAGATAGACCTAGGTGCTCACCAATTTTCAACTCTTTAAGTTCAATAGAAAAAAAGTTATCATCGAAAAACTGTGCGCAAAGATCGTGGGGATAAACCGGGTGAATTTTGCGCAATTACCGGGTGTATTTGCGCACTGCGCAAATTCACCCAATGTGAAACTGCGCAGTGCGCAAGTTCATCCTATGTATAAACTGTGCATAGAAAATCTAACCCCGATATGCTATGCAACTGCCGTGAATCTGCCCCAATCTTCTATGCAACTGCCCCAATCTGCTGTGCAATTGCAGTGAGGCTGCTGTGGAATTGCCATGAGTCTGCTGTGGAATTGCCATGAGTCTGCTGTGGAATTGCCGTGAGTCTGCTGTGGAATTGCCGTGAGTCTGCTGTGGAATTGCCGTGAGTCTGCTGTGGAATTGCCGTGAGTCTGCTGTGGAATTGCCGTGAGTCTGCTGTGGAATTGCCGTGAGTCTGCTGTGGAATTGCCGTGAGTCTGCTGTGGAATTGCCGTGAGTCTGCTGTGGAATTGCCGTGAGTCTGCTGTGGAATTGCCGTGAGTCTGCTGTGGAATTGCCGTGAGTCTGCTGTGGAATTGCCGTGAGTCTGCTGTGGAATTGCCGTGAGTCTGCTGTGGAATTGCCGTGAGTCTGCTGTGGAATTGCCGTGAGTCTGCTGTGGAATTGCCGTGAGTCTGCTGTGGAATTGCCGTGAGTCTGCTGTGGAATTGCCGTGAGTCTGCTGTGGAATTGCCGTGAGTCTGCTGTGGAATTGCCGTGAGTCTGCTGTGGAATTGCCGTGAGTCTGCTGTGGAATTGCCGTGAGTCTGCTGTGGAATTGCCGTGAGTCTGCTGTGGAATTGCCGTGAGTCTGCTGTGGAATTGCCGTGAGCCTGCTGTGGAATTGCCGTGAGTCTGCTGTGCAATTGCCGTGAGTCTGCTGTGCAATTGCCGTGAGTCTGCTGTGCAATTGCCGTGAGTCTGCTGTGCAATTGCCGTGAGTCTGCTGTGCAATTGCCGTGAGTCTGCTGTGCAATTGCCGTGAGTCTGCTGTGCAATTGCCGTGAGTCTGCTGTGCAATTGCCGTGAGTCTGCTGTGCAATTGCCGTGAGTCTGCTGTGCAATTGCCGTGAGTCTGCTGTGCAATTGCCGTGAGTCTGCTGTGCAATTGCCGTGAGTCTGCTGTGCAATTGCCGCGAGTCTGCTGTGCAATTGCCGCGAGTCTGCTGTGCAATTGCCGCGAGTCTGCTGTGCAATTGCCGCGAGTCTGCTGTGCAATTGCCGCGAGTCTGCTGTGCAATTGCCGCGAGTCTGCTGTGCAATTGCCGCGAGTCTGCTGTGCAATTGCCGCGAGGCTGCTGTGCAATTGCCGCGAGGCTGCTGTGCAATTGCCGCGAGGCTGCTGTGCAATTGCCGCGAGGCTGCTGTGCAATTGCCGCGAGGCTGCTGTGCAATTGCCGTGAGTCTGCTGTGCAATTGCCGTGAGTCTGCTGTGCAATTGCCGTGAGTCTGCTGTGCAATTGCCGTGAGTCTGCTGTGCAATTGCCGTGAGTCTGCTGTGGAATTGCCGTGAGTCTGCTGTGGAATTGCCGTGAGTCTGCTGTGGAATTGCCGTGAGTCTGCTGTGGAATTGCCGTGAGTCTGCTGTGGAATTGCCGTGAGTCTGCTGTGGAATTGCCGTGAGTCTGCTGTGGAATTGCCGTGAGTCTGCTGTGGAATTGCCGTGAGTCTGCTGTGGAATTGCCGTGAGGCTGCTGTGGAATTGCCGCGAGGCTGCTGTGCAATTGCCGCGAGGCTGCTGTGCAATTGCCGCGAGGCTGCTGTGCAATTGCCGTGAGTCTGCTGTGCAATTGCCGCGAGGCTGCTGTGCAATTGCCGCGAGGCTGCTGTGCAATTGCTGCGAGTCTGCTGTGCAATTGTCGTGAGTCTGCTGTGCAATTGTCGTGAGTCTGCTGTGCAATTGTCGTGAGTCTGCTGTGCAATTGTCGTGAGTCTGCTGTGCAATTGTCGTGAGTCTGCTGTGCAATTGTCGTGAGTCTGCTGTGCAATTGTCGTGAGTCTGCTGTGCAATTGTCGTGAGTCTGCTGTGCAATTGTCGTGAGTCTGCTGTGCAATTGTCGTGAGTCTGCTGTGCAATTGTCGTGAGTCTGCTGTGCAATTGTCGTGAGACTGATGTGGAATTTCCGTGAGACTGATGTGGAATTGCCGTGAGACTGCTGTGGAATTGCCGTGAGACTGCTGTGGAATTGCCGTGAGACTGCTGTGGAATTGCCGTGAGACTGCTGTGGAATTGCCGTGAGACTGCTGTGGAATTGCCGTGAGACTGCTGTGGAATTGCCGTGAGACTGCTGTGGAATTGCCGTGAGACTGTTGTGCAATTGCCGTGAGACTGCTGTGGAATTGCCGTGAGACTGTTGTGCAATTGCCGTGAGACTGCTGTGCAATTGCCGTGAGACTGCTGTGCAATTGCCGTGAGACTGCTGTGGAATTGCCGTGAGACTGCTGTGGAATTGCCGTGAGACTGCTGTGGAATTGCCGTGAGACTGCTGTGGAATTGCCGTGAGACTGCTGTGGAATTGCCGTGAGACTGCTGTGGAATTGCCGTGAGACTACAGTGGAATTGCCGTGAGACTGCTGTGGAATTGCCGTGAGGCTGCTGTACAATTGCCGTGAAACTACTGTGGAATTGCCGTGATATAGGAGTATCGGGGATGAATATCACAGGTTTTTTAATGAATAAGAGCTCTTTAACTTTTTTAATAAATGTGCGCAAGTCCACCCGTGAATTAAAATATTCCCAGGGTGATGTTGCGCATCTAGTATATTGGTTATATCTCAATAATTTATAAATATTATTAAAATCATCTTACATGACGTTAATCTGCAGTAAATTATGCGTATCCAACGTAAATTGCAATCAAATTGGAGCATATTTATCAACACTACAGCATAGTTCGCGGAGATTCGATTCTAGTCCAAAATAATTATTTTGCCATAAAAAACATAGGTCTCTGTTTGAACACTTAGTATCTATACTCAATCTCTTACGATTTTCGTGAAATTTATGCACTAGGGGGTTTAAGAGCTGCTCTTTCCAATGGTGTTGTCAGATTTGAAATATTTTCACGCATTCACCGTCAATTACCGATGCGCAACTTCACCCGGAATGTTGAAGTGCGCAAAGCCACCCGGTCTGACGCTACTCCTCAAATCCTGTCATAATTTTCAAACTGGGCAGTGCCAGTGCGGATCTTAAAAATATACAAGATTGTTTGAAGACAGAGGGAGCCCATCTTAAGAACTCTATTTTCAAAACTGAAGCATACTTATAAAACTTTAAGTTCTCTGCTTCCGGGCTTAATAGAGATATGTTTGTTTTTATTGTGACAATGAAATTGTTGAAGTTACAGAGGTTTAATTTTCTCCCGTATTTGTCACCCTGTCCCTGTACAAGGCAAATGATAACTTTGAAAAGTTAAATTACAAATTTACTGCACAATTATGCTCCCAATACAATTGCAAAATTCACAATTATGCTCCGAATGCAATTGCAAAATATACTGACACTGACACCCTACTGCGATACCATAGATATGCATTAACACCTGTGCTTCTGTGGGCTTTGGCTGTTGTCTTGAGAGATTGTTTTATTCTTTATTTCGTCTTGCTGCTTACCACACAGTAAATCAAAATGGTGAACTTCTGTGTGTCTCTTTGAATTTGATTTATTATTTCATTTATAAAAATACTAGGAACCCACCGGTGTGTCCCTTCACAGCACAGGAAAAGTCCAGCACTGTCAAGGGAAACCACTGATGGGTCTGGTCCCTTTGCAAGAAATTGTTCAATTCATGTAGCTAAATGTTAAAGATTTTTTTCTTACTTCACTTTGTATGGATCAGATAAAGTTAAGCTAATAAGTAAATTTGTTTTCTTTTCAGAGTTTGTCATTTCATTTGAGTTTTATTTAGATTGTTTATTCTTGACTTCAGTCTTCATATCATATTTTAGAATGCAATCGTTGGATTCTACTAATGGGAAAACTTTTTGGAAGAAAAGCAGCAAACCTTTTCCTGGTCGTGCAGTTTATGGTGCTATGCACCCACCTATTGGACAAGGATCAAAAGCAAAGTGAGTAGATAGCTACTCAATATCATCAATTCATATTAAAGAAAAACTTTACCTATTGATCATCATTCATTTTTCAACACATATGATTGCTATGGTAAAGTGACAATTTGATATCTGATGCAACTATTCTAAATCTCAATTGATTGTTATTAAAAGAATGCATCCATCTTTCAACCATTAATATAGCTACTTCCATTGTGTAATTAAATATTTGATAATGAATGAATGCTCTTTTGCTAACTATTATATGGGAGCATATTTTGAATTGTAGCTAAATATTTTCTTTAGATAATTTTTAATTGGAATTATGCTCCAGTGAGTAAAGGAATGGAAATAATATGATATTTTTATCAAGTTTTTATCATTTTTTGCAGGTCTAGCAGTCCTCAGAAGGAGAAGAACTCTAGTAACAACACTAGAGGCAATGAAAGTTCATCCAGTAGCTTCAGAGACTATTGGGAAAGTGTTAATGATGCATGGGACTGTGGTGATGATGAGTTTGCAAATCTAGCAGGTTAGTCCTACTTATCCTGTAGGTAACTACTTCAATAATTCTTCACTTAATTTCATAATTAGTAGACATCTTCATTATCTGGATATATCTTTATAATCTAGTTATATATTTATTATCTAGGTGTATCTTGATTATCTAGATGTAGCTATCTTTATTATCTAGGTATATCTTAATTATCTAGGTAACTATATCATCTTTATAATCTAGTTCTATATTTATTATCTAGGTGTATCTCTATTATCTAGGTGTAGCTATCTTTATTATCTAGGTATATCTTAATTATTTAGGTAGCTATATCATCTTTATAATCTAGTTATAAATTTATTATCTAGGTGTATCTTCATTATCTAGGTGTAGCTATCTTTATTATCTAGGTGTAGCTATCTTGATTATCTAGGTGACTAAATAACTAGCTATCATGATTTGAATTGATATATAATTCTGAAGTTTTATATTTTCCATTGGGTAATGATTTAGTTATTGGTACTAATACTATTTTTTAATTACAGATGGGAAGATATCTAATGAAGTCGCCAAAAGTGCTGCTCAGAGTGTTCTGAACAGTCACCGCAGTGGTCAGTTGCAACCACTAGCCAATGAACAAACAGGCAAAACTGAAGATTCACCTCAAGCTGACATTAAGTCTAAGGTGGGAAACTTCCCCATATTCAATTTTATATTCTTTAGAAAGTAGCTTTAACAATAAATATAGCTAAATCAATCTTTATTCTTTAGATTGTCACATCTGATGGCGGAAAGAATGCCACAGAATCTTCCATCTCTTCCAATCCTTGCATCATTCTTCCCAGCAATCATCACCAACATAATAACTTGAGAGAAAGGCTCACCCATGACCCAGGTATATTTAATTAGTGTATGTAGATAGCAGGGCTGTGGAGTCGGAGTCTAAGCTTTTTTTGATGGAGTCGAAGTCAGGAGTCGAAAATTTGTACCGACTCCCGACTCCAAGCTATAGATATAAGTCGCAAAAATTTAGGTCCATTTTATTTGTTGCTCATCATGTTAAATATCTCATAAGAACTAATAACTGCTCATAGATATGAATTAAATCAATATTTAAAGTCTAAACATTCAAATGACTCAATATTGCTTATAAAAATACTATAAAGCTGTTTATTGGAGTCGGAGTCGAGGAGTTGGTGAAATTATTTATAAAGGAGTCGGAGTTGGAGTCGATAAATTCAAAATAAAGGAGTTGGAGTCGAACATTTTATGTACCGACTCCGCAGCCCTGTAGATAGGGTAGCTAATATACCCTTAGTAATATATCAATACTAGCTATATGCAAACATTCTCACAACTCGAATTTTTATCATTCATAGCTAGCTATAACATTCAATTTTAGTAGATATCAAAATCTTCATCTTTATAAGAATATGTGCCTATCTTAAAACTATTGTAAAAATTTATTCGCCTTAGCATATGTAGCTATGCTATATGTTTTTCTCAATTAACTTTCTACCTACTGTTTCGTAATTATAAATTGATACAGTTAGAAGCAGCCATATAATTATTTTTGCATCCTAAGATCGTGAACGTGGTAGAATTGATCGGTTTGAAGGAGCTCTGTACGACTGCAAAGAAGCCAATGTTCCTGCCCTTAGAGATCTAAGTTGGTCAGGCATTCCTGCTAAAATGAGAGCAGATACTTGGAGAACCCTTAATGTAAGTTACCTTAACAATATACGTTTCTTCTGCTTTGATAATGGACCATTTGTTTTATATTATTCATCTTCCATCCAGGGTTACCTGCCTGCTAATGCTGAGCGAAGACAAGAGACTTTAGAAAGAAAGAGAGCAGAGTATTGGAGTATAGTCAAGAAATTCTACCACACTAGACACGACGACTTGCATACAGATACATTTAGACAGGTAAATTGTGGTGAAATGGTACAATAGTTTATTTTGAGTTTTACTTTTGTCTTCAATATTGTTTTTTACCTTGACTTTGCATATCTCCTTAACAAATTTTATTTTAGTTAGCTATAGCTTCCAGCTATAACTCAACATGGAGTCATCTTTCTATCCTTATCTACTCTCAATATGTAGCTATAAACCCCTTCTAGATTTTTCACTGTTCTAGTATGTCTGTATGTAAGTTTATTGTCTCCCCAGATTCACATTGACATACCACGCATGGCCCCTCTGATCAGCTTACTCCAGCAGAGCATTGTTCAGGAGATGTTTGAGAGGATCCTCTTCATTTGGGCCATCAGACACCCTGCCTCTGGCTACGTGCAGGGCATCAATGACTTGGTCATTCCATTCTTTGTCGTTTTTCTCAGTGACGTCATACCTCAGGGTAATTATAGTACACTATTTTACTGTTTAGCTATTTAGGGTAAGTTAGGAATTATTGGTCGGTTTCACCTCCTCGGTCATATAAGAAAAACTATATAATAATATTTATTTTGATTGGTAGCTATCCTTCATAAGTGCAGGTGTTATAGATAGCTACCAATTAAAATATTAATTAAATATATAATAATTATTATCTATACTAATAATAGCTACCTGTAGTGTGTATTTATTTATTTGCTGCCTGCTTTTACACGACGGGTATTAAACATGAAAAATGTAGCTAGCTAACTATCGCACCGTAATATATTGATATGAAATTATAAATTTTGTGTAGCTAATAAGTATTTTATCTATAAAATAAATCAATTTATGTTGAACATTTATTTTAATTGAAATCATTAAAAGTAACCTAGTAACGGATAATATATTGGTATTGATGATGACCCATTACTTTTAACGGAAAAGTACACTAGTCATCAAATTTTCTTGTATGACTGAAGATGTAGAACTGACCGATAATTTGTAACTTACCCAAGTATAAAAAAAAATCACTTTTATTGGCAATAACGAAAATAAATAATATTATGTCAACTCTTTAAATAAACCTTTAATTTCAATCTCTTACTTATCTTTTTTATTGCTTCTCAGACAAAGCAGTTGACACTTTTGATGTGTCTTTGCTAGCGGAAGAAGTACGCAATGGAGTGGAGGCAGACAGCTTCTGGTGCCTTAGTCGCCTGTTAGACGGCATACAGGACAACTACACTTTCGCACAGCCTGGCATACAGAACAAAGTAACTCAGCTGAGGGAACTCATGACCAGGATAGATGGTGAGTGAGTGGGATAGATGGTGAGTGAGTGGGATAGATGGTGAGTGAGTGGTGATGATGATTAATTACCTAACCATTAAACTATCAAATTCCACTCTCACCAGTCATTATGCTTTATTATGTTTATTTACTGCTACTAATGATGTTTCTCTCTTACAGACAGTCTTCACAAGCACCTCGTGTCTCAGGATATAGATTATCTACAGTTCTCTTTCCGATGGTTCAATAATGTATTGATGCGTGAACTGCCCTTATCATGTACTGTAAGTTAAACTTCGAAAACGTGTTTGAACTTGTTGAAACTGGTTCTAAAGTGTTTGAACTTGTTCTAAAGTGTTTGAACTTGTTTTTACTTGTTTGAACTTGTTCTAAAGTGTTTGAACTTGTTTTTACTTGTTCTAATGTGTTTGAACTTGTTCTAAAGTGTTTGAACTTGTTTTTACTTGTTTGAACTTGTTCTAATGTGTTTGAACTTGTTTTTACTTGTTTGAACTTGTTCTAATGTGTTTGAACTTGTCCTTACTTGTTCTCACGTGTTTGACCTTTTTCCAGTAATTCCTAAAAAAAAATTTTGCGATTTTTTTATTTTTGTGATTTTCAATTCATTTTCATTTCGTTAGGTATATATTTATATCGTAATTAAAGATAGAATTAAGTTTTACTTCAAAGAATGTTATTATCTCATTACTTCTATATCTCCCCCCAGGTTCGACTGTGGGACACTCTTCACGCTGAGCAAGAGGGTTTCTCTCATTTTCTGCTCTATGTAGCTGCTGCTTTCCTCAAACACTTTTCTGCAATGCTCCTGCAGCAGGCAGACTTCCAGGTGAGATAACGGCACCTAATTGGTCATTAGCTAATAGGAGGGTGACCATATGCTTTTAAAATCATAGATCATAAGAATATCATATACGAAATGGAAGGGTATTGCTGGTAGCTATAAAACCATTCGTTTAATTCTTTCGGTTCATAATGTTTTCGGGATTTATGATTTTAAAAGCATATTATCACAACCCGAGATATTAATTGCCGTTCTAAAGCGATGACACTGTAAGTAAGCAATCAAATACTGTCCTAACCATTAGCCAGTTTCTCTAATACTATTGGTTTGAATAATTGTAGGTTAAAAACATGATACGGTATTTCAGACTATTGGATTCGTGAATTAGCTATTAGACGAATCATATCAGACTAATATAACATGTTAGTAGGTATTTCTAGGATTTATTCCTGTGATATTAAGGGAATATCCCAGGAATCAATCTTCTTCCCTGGGATATTCCCTCATTATCCCAGTAAAAAATCCTAGTTGCCAGAGAAGATGTTTTTAAAATAGTATTGACATCTCACAGGGTCTGATGTTGCTTCTACAAAACCTCCCTACGAGCAACTGGTCGGATGGTGAGATCAGCCTAGTAGTGGCCGAAGCCTTCAAACTGAAGTACATGTTTGCGGACGCTCCCAAACATCTGAAGAGAATTGTTTCAAGTAACGAGCAGCATTACCTAAGCCTCGGAAAATGACCTGACCTTTTTCTATACTGTACCTCTTATACATTTCTAATATATGCTTTAGTATTTTATTATAAAATAAAAATGTTGTTGGTGTATCTGAACAGTCAGATATCTATTTTGATAATTTAATATGTGATTTTAGCATAACTTGTGAGTACTTAGGTAAGAGCATTGGTAATTCATTCTTGAATGTTACTTTTAAGATAATTGATATTAGGGGAGACTTTGAAAAGAAATCAAATACATGAGAGAGATTCTCATAACATTATTTCCTTTAAAGCAGTAGCTAGCTACTTCTGGTTAGCTACAACAGAATACCATAACGTTATATATATCAATTCATTTTTATCTAACTCTACCTTTGTTCATATTCTTTTCCTATTGCACTTGCTTATTATTTGCAGTGTCGTCAATTACAGGTTGTCAAATTTTATGATAATTTTCAATAGTTTTGAAACTGTTCGTAGGTTTTTCATTATGGATGATTAATTTTCTTTTAAGTATCTATAGACTATATTTAGTTTTACACGTGCATAGCAAGCGAAAGGTTGTGCTTTTTGTTGTTGATTTACGTATGCTTTTTTAACACCGAGACTCGTAAACTTAATATTCGATTAGATTTCACATATAATAAAGAAATAACTTTGATATAAAGATTAAGTAAGTCTGCCGATTGGGTTCAGTAGTAACTTTTCCATATTTTGTGAAGTCGGTTACACTTTTTAAATGCATTCTCATTTCTCGAGTAGAGTTCACTTATGTTTATCAAATCATATCATTTTGCTGCTTTGAGTGACTTCTGGCACTGAATAGCTTTTCTGCGTTCAAGAGCACTTACCGATGGGTTTTGTTTTTATTCAATTGAGCAGATATCAGCTTTTAATCTTCTGTAACTACTTTGTTTTTAACTCAATGCAATAGTGTAAAAGATGCTGTTTGAGAAAAACTGATGACACCGTAGTCTAATTCTTACAATTCTTTTTCTACATTTCTCCATTAAAAATGTAACTCCTTTGTGTAATAACATTTTACCAGTGTTTGATATGGCTTCTAGCAAAAAAGAAAATTAGCAAGATTATCTTTTCTTTTCTAAGTTTTTTTATTTAGCCATGGTAATGTTGAGTGAATAATATACTATATATAACTATTCAATATCTATGATTTAAAGTTAATATATGAAGATAGAAAAATCGCCTGCATGACATAATTATACATACAACTATGTTATTTACTTAAACATTTCCTTGGTTTCTGACTGTGTATATTTAGGAATTTTTCTGCATCCATGAGCAACCGTCACCTATTTGTGTTAGGTTTATTTGTTCGCAGTCACTTTCTTGTTTCACTGCTCCTTGAAAGTCTCTTGTATTTATTTGTTTTTGTTTAATTATATGGCCTTTAATCGAAAATCTTCTTTACACTTTCTAATTAATTACTTAACGAGTTAGTGAAATGATTTATGGTTTCTTTTAGAAACTGTAGATTTAAATTAATTTTTTTAGAGTATTATTTTATGCACTTTTTAAAAATAGTCCCTCTTCCTTTCCTCTGTTAATGTTAATATAATTTACATTATAATAGCACTAGGTCTACCAAGCAGTCATTTTGACTGCATTTTACTTTTGAAAAATAGTTCGACAAGTAAGAAAGGTATCGTCAAAAGTAATTGTGAATTATTATAGGTGACAGTGTCTATATAAAAATAATCAATTATATAAATAATAATAATTTAGAAGATACAATTTTTTGAAAATAAAATGCAGTCTAATTAACTTCTTGGTAGTTTTAGAATTAAAAGTTTATTCAAATTTATGCTAAACTACGATTCAATTAATAACAGATGTCTACATCTTCTGATAGGAGTATTACTCTAATTTTCTGATACGGTCTTTAATTATATTGTGAGTCGTCCACTGTTTCGAAAACTATGAAAGTCGTTGTGAAATTCCGAACAATATTGCTCCTACTCATTTTGTTTTCGATTGAAGAAAATCAAGCTTTATATTCCTTTTTATTTATTAGATTTTTTGCAGTTTTGTTTCTTTTAGATCAGTATTAATAATATCACCGCATTACTAATTTTACAACTATTAATGTTTTTCCCATGATGCAATAATTCTCACATTGTATAGTTTTTACAAGATTCTAATGAGTATTTTATGCAAAGCCTACATTTAGCTCAATATTTCATTGTTTGTATGTTACTTAAGTGATTGACCAATGCCTATCTTGCGGATGATGTTCTTTTCATGTTTATCAACTGAAGATGACTTGACAAGATGTTTTATTCATGTTTATAAAGTGAAGATGACTTGGCAAGATGTTTTATTCATGTTTATCAAGTGAAGATGACTTGACAAGATGTTTTATTCATGTTTATCAACTGAAGATGACTTGACAAGATGTTTTATTCATGTTTATAAAGTGAAGATGACTTGGCAAGATGTTTTATTCATGTTTATCAAGTGAAGATGACTTGGCAATATGTTTTTTTCATGTTTATCAACTGAAGATGACTTGGCAATATGTTTTATTCATGTTTTTCAACTGAAGATGACTTGACAAGATGTTTTATTCATGTTTTTCAAGTGAAGATGACTTGGCAATATGTTTTTTTCATGTTTATCGAGTGAAGATGACTTGGCAATATGTTTTATTCATGTTTTTCAACTGAAGATGACTTGACAAGATGTTTTATTCATGTTTTTCAAGTGAAGATGACTTAGCAATATGTTTTATTCACGTTTTTCAACTGAAGATGTCTTGACAAGATGTTTTATTCATGTTTATCGAGTGAAGATGACTTGACAATATGTTTTATTCATGTTTATAAAGTGAAGATGACTTGGCAATATGTTATATTCATGTTTTTCAACTGAAGATGACTTGGCAATATGTTTTATTCATGTTTATCAACTGAAGATGACTTGACAATATGTTTTAGTCATGTTTATCAAGTGAAGATGACTTGGCAATATGTTATATTCATGTTTTTCAACTGAAGATGACTTGGCAATATGTTTTATTCATGTTTATCGAGTGAAGATGACTTGACAAGATGTTTTATTCATGTTTATAAAGTGAAGATGACTTGGCAATATGTTATATTCATGTTTTTCAACTGAAGATGACTTGACAATATGTTTTAGTCATGTTTATCAAGTGAAGATGACTTGGCAATATGTTTTATTCATGTTTATCAAGTGAAGATGACTTGACAAGATGTTTTATTCATGTTTATCGAGTGAAGATGACTTGGTAAGATGTTTTATTCATGTTTTTCAACTGGAGATGACTTGACAAGATGTTTTATTCATGTTTATAAAGTGAAGATGACTTGGCAAGATGTTTTATTCATGTTTATCAAGTGAAGATGACTTGACAAGATGTTTTATTCATGTTTATCGAGTGAAGATGACTTGGTAAGATGTTTTATTCATGTTTTTCAACTGGAGATGACTTGACAAGATGTTTTATTCATGTTTATCAAGTGAAGATGACTTGGCAATATGTTTTATTCATGTTTATCGAGTGAAGATGACTTGACAAGATGTTTTATTCATGTTTTTCAACTGAAGATGACTTGGCAATATGTTTTATTCATGTTTTACAATTGAAGATGACTTGACAAGATGTTTTATTCATGTTTATTAAGTGAAGATGACTTGACAAGATGTTTTATTCATGTTTTTCAACTGGAGATGACTTGACGAGATATAATTCTCATGTTTATCAACTTTAAGTTTTAGTATATTAAGTGTTTTAATGTTATTGACTGTTCATGGTTACTTGTGATGGTTACATCATTTGTCTCGTTTTTGTTTGTAGTTTAACCTGTCTATTTTTTTACAACGATTTTGTGGTTAATTTTCAGTTGTTGTTAGTAGTTTTTAGTTCAATTACGAATTCTGGGCATATAAGCGGTACTATTTTGTAACACGATAAATACTATATAATAAATACAATTTAAATACTTTATAATAAATACAATTTAAATACTTCATAATGAATACAATTTAAATACTTTATAATAAATACAATTTAAATACTTTATTATAAATACAATTTAAATACTTTATTATAAATACATTTAAACTCTATTTACATTATGAAGTCAATGGAGTCGTCCAGTTTTAACAGACTTAATTAATTTATCTTTAATATGATTTAAACTCCATACACACATGACATATTTATATAATGTAATGTAACTCATTCTGTAAACTACGTGTGATTAATTTTCACTTTTTCATTTTTTTCGAATTTAGGTAATCTCCTAGTTATTAGACAGTTCCTCATTTCCGAGCACATAAAGAAATGTTTAAATAATTTTTTTTATATAAAATGAACGAAGATGTGGAACTGTCCGATAACTCGGTACTTACCGTTGCCACATTTTGTATCGCATTTGCCAATTTGATATTCACGCATTTTTTTAATTATATATTAGAAGCATATATCTTACTAATAAACAGTGAAAAGAGTGCTTTCTATTTCTAACCTTCACATTTTTCTAACCTTAACAATCCTCTACAGGATGGTGCAAAAAAATGAATACCCATTTTCAAACTAGTTTATTTTACAAACTATCAAAGCAAGAAATTTTCTAAAAACACAGTTTTATTCGTTAACTTTTTGTGCATCTAGCTTGATAACCTGTTAAGAGTTATGACAAAAATTAAACATTCTGCGCGAGCCATCCTAAAAATGGCTTGCGCGAGCACGAAAAATATGAAAAAAATGAGTAAGAGGTATAATTCATTTTATATGGATATAAAAACATTAAATTTTACTATTTTTTGTAACAAATACGAGAAAATAAAACAATTAATTACCATTTGAAGGTAAAATTGATATCTTTAAAAAATCATCTCGCCATTAATTTTTACATCCTATTCCATACCCTTTTAGTTTTTGTTGTGACAATTTTTTTAACACTGTAAGTTTTACGCAGGTTCAACCTCATTTTGAACATTGCTTTCCGAAAAGATTTCCACCAACTGTAAAACCACAATGACAAATGTTAATAAGTTCATACCTGAAGAAACTACTTTAAATTTGAAGAAAAATTGATCATGTCGCAGGAGAAAAGAATGAACACAAGAAAACATGAATCTTTTTCATGAACAGCTTATTAATAATACAAAAATATAAATCAGAAGGTAAAAATTAGATATTTAAAGACACATTTCAATAAATTGTTGAATACGATTTGAGATATTATCCTTTTAAGATGCATGTAAATCTCGAACTCTTAGAACTGATTTACCGCACCGTCTAAATTTTGCAAAATGGTTTCTGCGAAAAAATGCACATTTTGTAGAAAATATCGTGATTGGTGATGAAGATGTATTTCCATGAATGAAAAAGTCAATAACCAAAACATTAATTGAATGAAAAATTCTAGGATTAAATTTTTACTACTATCATATGGAAATAAATTATTCCTATTATGAAATTTCTCGCGTATTTCGTGCTCGCGCAAGCCATTTTTAGGTACCTTTTTTTTAATTCGCTGCAGGATGTTCAATTTGTTCAAAGATAGATGCAGAAAAAGTAAACGAATAAAACTTTGTTTTTAGAAAATTTCTAGCTTTGATAGTTTGTAAAATAAACTAGTTTGAAAATGGGTTTCCTTTTTTTTGCGCCACCCTGTATAGTGAATGTAGAGTCTTTAGTAAGAAAACTACTCTGTATAGTTAACACATTTTATTCTAGGACTATTTCATGGCAGACTAAAGAAAATTTGTTCACTATTTGGGCTACAAAATTCAAATTGAGAGTCGGGAACTCCCCTGGTGGGAGTATTTAGCAGTTCACTTTTGCCGATACGATAAAAAGTTGTAATTAACATAGGGGAGCATCACAGTATTCGGAAAGTGGGTTTTAACACAGATCATGAACCTAATTGACCTTTTCCTGATTGAAGAATGCCGATAATCACTTTCCGAGATCTATGAGTGTCTGAGAACAGTGATGTTTGCTTAGGTACTACGAAAATTCGGTCTCAGTTTATAATGGTGTTATTTAAGAACAATAATAGAAAAAGTTTAAGTTATGAGTACTAAATTGTGTAGTGTATTCATTAAAAGTGGATAACATCATTAACTGCTGTAAAATGATACGTAACATTAGTAATTTTGACATTTATTTAACATGAGATTTGAGCGGAACATTCGGCCTCAGGTATAAATAAAACTTATGAATTAGATGTATCGGGAGAGCTGCCCCTCCCCCCAAACCCCCCTCCCCTCATAGAAAAAAACACCTTGCCAGGTCATTAAACAATCATGAAGTGAGCAGCACAACAAACTAGCGGATACAGCAAACTACATAACAGTCATTTATGTTGAGATGTCATTTATAATTCCGAGACCAAATATTCAGAGACTTAAATTTCTGGATACCGTTTTCTTAACAGTTTCATCCTGGTCTAAAAAATGTGAAACATTTCTTATGGTCACCAGTTATAGTGGCAATGGTCACCAGTTATAGTGACAATGGTCGTCACCAGTTATAGTGACAATGGTCACCAGTTATAGTGGCAATGGTCACCAGTTATAGTGGCAATGGTCACCAGTTATAGTGGCAATGGTCACCAGTTATAGTGACAATGGTCACCAGTTATAGTGACAATGGTCACCAGTTATAGTGGCAATGGTCACCAGTTATAGTGACAATGGTCACCAGTTATAGTGGCAATGGTCACCAGTTATAGTGACAATGGTCACCAGTTATAGTGGCAATGGTCACCAGTTATAGTGCCAATGGTCACCAGTTATAGTGACAATGGTCACCAGTTATAGTGACAATGGTCACCAGTTATAGTGCCAATGGTCACCAGTTATAGTGCCAATGGTCAACTGCTAATAATTATTAAAAAACTAGCGCAGTACCTGTTATTGAATCTAAATTATATTCGAATGCAAGTATTCATTATGGATAAACATATTCTGATTAAAAACAATATCTCAAAAGCCAAAATATAATTTTTTTTAAATAATTAGTGTCAATGTTATAGTAGCCCGTAGTCATGATTAGGGTTGTGACAATATGCATTTCCAGATATGCAGTATATGCACTGGGAAATATACTGCATATGCAACAGGTTATATGCTTTCTGAGAAAACGCATATGCATTTGAGAAAATGAATATGTTTTGCAGATAAAACATATGCACTTAAAGATAATGCATATAAGAAAAGGCATATTCATTTGAAAGGAAGATTAATATATGCACTTCCAGCTGTTTATATCTGGTGGGAGGTTGAACAAACACCTTAATTTATTTGTTATAAATCCTTATGTGTTCTATCGTTTACTTTTCCTGATGAAAGTGGCTTTAAATTTTTTTTCTGGAAAATTAGAGAATATGATTAACTATATGACACAGGTGTCTAGTATATACCTAGTTTCTGTTCTTAAATAACTGGTAGCCATGAAAATTCACTTCACTAATATAGAATCCTATAGTACCAACAATATAATATGTCGTTCTCTGAAACAATTGAGTCTTTTAAAATATTTGTCATTTCAAATTTGGAGCATTACTATTAAATACATAATAATTCATAATATATGCAAATGCATATTGATAATTAATTTAGTAGGGGTTTAACGTCTGCTTCGGAACCAAAGGCCATATTGCTGACGTCAAAAGGAAATTAAATACAAGGGACTAGAAGAAGCAGTCAGAAAGGAAAGTGGCTCTATGAGCAAAGTCACTTACCACTGTCGGTGACAATGCTTATGGATGCAGAAAAGCTACTCAGTGAATGCAGTCACTTACCAAGAAATGTGACAAAAGGGACACAAGCAACGGTGGCTGCACTCATGGATGGAAGAGGAAAATGAAGAGGTGATAGTAAATGAAGCCTACGAGCCTACCTAACAGAAAAATCTAAGACCTAATAGTTGAAGGGTATATCTCTAGCGCTATCCTCTAAAACTGCAAGTTGCGTTAAAAAATGATAAAAATGAAAAAAGACAATACATAATCCAAATTACAACAGTTCAGGGCGCAAGGGACGCAACCCCCCTTCTCTTACATTCACCACAGACACCTTCAGGATAGATATATTGATAAAAGTATAGGCATATTTATAAAAATGCATATGCATTTTGGCAAATGCGTATGCATATTGGTAAATGCGTATGCATATTGGTAAATGCATATGCATATTGGTAAATGCATATGCATATTGGTAAATGCATATGCATATTGGTAAATGCATATGCATATTGGTAAATACATATGTGGAAATTAGTAAATGCATATGCATATTTATAATTGCATATGCAAGTTGATAGATGCATATGCGAATCTAATAAGCATATGCGTTTTATGAAAGCATATGCAATGTCATAACCCTAGTCATGATACTGCCACAAATGTTTTGTTACTCCTTTTATTATGTATTTCTTAATAAAAGTGTGACTGACAGATAGACGCGGTTCTTATTATTGTATAGATATATTTATTTCATTATTCTGAACACGGTAAAATGATTTCACACATTTTTATTACTTTACTGAATAGACAAATATTGATAAACTAGTGAACTTTTGCGTTAAAAATGACGTGTCATCCAACAATACCAATTTATTACCCGTTATTAGGTTACTTTTAATGAATTCAATTATAATGTAATTTTCTACATTATCTATCTATATATTATTGTGCGTATCATAGTTACATTCTTCATGTTTGATACCCGTCGTGTAAAAGCGGACACCAAATAAATAAATATATAAATCTATACTAATAATACCCGTATTGTGTTTATTTATTTATTTGTTTATTTATTTATTTGGTGTCCGTTTTTACACAATGGGTATTAAACATGAAGAATGTAACTATGATACGCACGGGAATATATTGACTCCCTATTTAAATTCCTCTGTGTTTATTCATTTTTTTAATGTTTTTTCATCTATACAATAGATTAGACTAAGCAAAAAAATTAATTTTATTTGAATTCATTAAAAGTAACCTATAGTAACGGGTAATAAATTGGTATTGGTGATGACTCGTTATTTTTAACGGGAAAGTACACTAGTATATAAATAAACACACTGCAGGTATTATAAGGATAGACAAATTTAAGTTACATCAATAATAAGTAGGGTTGTGAGTTGTGACAATATGCTTTCAAAATCATAGATCACTAAAATATTATAGACGGAGATAATTAAACAATATTGAATCGTATTTTTAAACCAGCGGTATATAGTATTCAATACTATTTCATTTTGTCTATGATATTCTTAGGATCCATAATTTTAAAAGCATATTGTCACAACCCTGATAATAATCCATGCAGATACGAATCATATTAATCTATTTCTGAAGCTGCAACACGCAATGTATCACCAGCTAACAAAAGAGCGATCTAATCTAACTTGTATACAATGCACCTGCATATTAATTTATTTATAAACTACATCGAAATGAATGCAAGGAAATTTTTCATTAAAAAAATTATAATATAGTGTTCTCAATTTAGTGGTAATTATTATATTTGCTAATTGTATTCATTGAAATAATGTTTGCTAAAATGAAATTGACTCACGATTGTAATTATCTCTTTCTATTAAGAAGTTATATGCATAGATACAATGGTATATTTTAAAGAATGGCATGATCATATTTTATCTAACTAATTTATATCATAAACTAAAGATTTTACTGTAAACAGTGTGGACGTATCTTGTTAAATTCATATTCAATTCCAATCTTTTAGAATCTAAATAACTAGAGCCGTGTGTTGCACTGATAAAACTTTAGTGAGTAGGGAAACATGGCACATAATCCTCTCGAACATGCTGTAAATCTTAGGGCTTTCCACATTTTTCACACCGTGGAACGTGCCATCGATTGCGGGGGTGCGGTGGGTACGAGAGAGGGAGGGAGGGGGGGGGGATTGACATTCACCTGGAAGTCAGGCCATCGATCCGATCTAGAGAAGAGACTCTAAATGCAGGGCATCGAAAACTCTATTTTAGGAGACGAAAGGCAATTAAATGACTGCTTTTCAAAGTCAAAGATTGATGTTATACTCTTACATCCTCTTTAGTTTCATTTAAAAAAATGCTCACTTGTGATAATTCATCCGATGTTGAGACAGTCAGTTCGTTTGTGCGTGTTGTAACCTTTGTACCCGATAGAGGGTCATGAGGGGGCGTGTCTGTTCCCCAAGACGAACACTAGCCCCGAAAAGGTGACACCAATTAGTCCAGTAATAGATCTCCCTTCCATTGGAATTGGCAATGGATGCCCTGACCAATTGCTTTTATCTGGATTAGCTATTGGTCACGTGAGCCAATATTAACTTATCAATTCGACCTGTGATTTGGAGAGAATTTTAAATTATGTTTAATTAAAATTGTTTTTTTTCCAAGCCTAGTTTATCTCTATTGGCAGATTTCTATGAATACGAAAGCACAATGTCATGAACTCAAAGTGATACCCTGAACATAATTATTGAACTGAATCATTCGAGGAGTTTTACAGTCGTAGAACTTTAACATAGAATATGCATTTTCTGTATAGTGATAGAACAGATTACCCTATCAAATTAGAAACAGATTGACAAATTTAAAAAAAAATTATTCCAATTAGCCAAAGCGTATCCTGAAAAAGAAAACGCTTCCTAAAAGAAAGAAGCCAAGAAGACACAAATGTTCTGAGGAAAAGTTTCAAGGTGCTTCCTGCAGTGAAGTTCACGAGTCTGTGTGATCTGTGGGCGTGGTGAGCTGACCCTGTCTGGGCGTTCTCTTAGTTCACGCCAGGGCACCGAAGAGGTGTGGCTTTACCAAGGGCGTGTCAGTGCCAACCACCCTTGCTAAGAGGACCTCAGTTCACTGTGGGAGTGGCACTGTGCATGTTCTTACTCATAGAGTGCAAGGTGCGGCTGAATTGGATCACGCCGGCTCACCAGTGTGACAGTGATGAATGGTGTTGGTGTTTATTCAAAGAATACGACACATAAGCATTTATTGGAGATATCGATGGTGTTTTTTTTTACTGTTTTTTAATTTGTTAAAGAAGTGGCTGCATTTTGTAATTGGTGTTGCTAGTAAATTTGTGTATCGTCAAAGAAATTGTGTTCACAATGTATAGTTCCTCAACAAAAAAATTTAATAGTGCAGATATGTGAAATTGACCCATTAATGTGCAAATACCAAGGAAGAAAGTTATGGTGGGGCCATAGAAGATAAAATAAGTTGGTTGTACATTATTCTATCTAATATACGACTATTAGATTCCATTATATTTGTTTTATTATATTTGCAAACATCATTTCGTACTCCATGCCGCCTACTGCAACTGAATGGAATAAAAATATTTCATATGAACAAAAGTTACTTAGGGAAACGTCTTATGAGCCGGACACTTACAGTTTTCGAAAAATTGCTGTTAACATATGCTTTGATGTGTCAAACAGAAATTTCTAAACTTCATATTGGTTCAGGAACTATATTAAATGTAACGTTCTTTTAAAAGTACCGACATTCCGACAAGTAAAGTATGTGGTTGTATAAAACTGATATAATACTTTCGCGCTAGGGTTATGCTCTTCAACTACGAGGTCTTAGATTTTGTGTTAGGTAGGCTCGTAGGCTTCATTTACTGTGTCCCGTTTCGTCACATTCCTTGGTAAGTGACTGCATTCACGGAGTAGCTTTTCTGCATCCATGAGCATTGTCACCGACGGTGGTAAGTGACTTTGTTCATGGAGCCACTTTCCTCTCTGACTGCTTCTTCCAGTCCCTTGTATTTAATTTTCTTTTGACGTCAGCGATATGGCCTTTGGTTCCGAAGCAGACGTTAAACCCCTACTAAAATAAAAAATAAATATAATACTTTCTTCTAACTTAATATAGAAAAGGCTTTGCAATGCACAATATAAAAAGGATAACAATTTGGAAAGGAGAATTTAGTCCATATAGTCAAACTACGTCACATTCAGGGTCAATGAATGTTTAGTATTTTAATAATAAATCTACTTGTATTTATTCATAAATGAAGAATATTTTGATGGAAAGTAGTCTTTACAAAGCTAGAATAGATAGAGCTAGAAAAAAAGAGTAAAATAAGAGAATCAGGGGACGTAGTTTAATATTATAAAGCATTGTCCCTACTATGCTACTCTATTTACTAATAGTGTGTTTTCCCGTTAAAGATAACGGGTTTTCAATAGAATAAATAGAGGTGTAGTTAACTATGTTGAAAGTGTACTTTTTCGTTGAAATAAAAAAAAAATATATTAAAGATCATGCATATCAATAAAATCCGGTATGAATCATGGTTATATTATTCATGTCAAAAATGGTAAATCATATACTTTTCTTTATATGATTGAAATTATGGAACTGTATGAAATATCGTAACTTACTCTATTTATTTCGCATAACAGATATGGAATAAAGTATCAGTTAATACAGAAAAAAAAATTATATCCCAATTCACTAAAATAAACCTTACAACTGTTAATAGTTATTATTGAAGACTTGTTATTTCTTACGGGCAAGTACACTTGTATATAATACAATATTATTCACTTACCACAAAATATTTGGTAGCCTGTATTTGTGATACAGCTTAATTGTCATACACATTTATAAATTTCTCTATCACTTTGAGGAAGTGGTCACCAAATAAATAAATAAACACACGACGCAAATTATTAGGATAGATGGTCACAGTCCCTCTATATAATAAAGACCGATGTGAATATATAAATGTATTTCATGTCCCACTTTCAGTAACTAGATAAGAAAAAATGAAGAATGTAACTATGAGACGCACGGGAATATATTGATATATTTTAATTTTTTTATTAAATTTTGAATATATCAATCTATGTAAAAATTAATTATTTCGAAAAGTAATTTAAACACTGCAGTGTATAACATCTATCCTAATAATACCCGTAGTGTGTTTATTTATTTGGTGTCCGCCATAGAGTATAATGATATATAGTGTCCGCTTTTACATGACGGGTATTAAACATGAAGAATGTAACTATGATACACACGGGAATATATTGACTGTTTTTATTCAAATTTTATATGTATTTCATCTATAAAGTAATTTAGACTAAACTAAATAACAAATTGTACTTGAATTCATTAAAAGTAACCTAATAAAGAAAAGAAAAGTTACATAGCGAACTTCATACAGGCTTAGAATTTTTTTTACGTTGAATTTGCTAATAGGTTTTATGTTTTTCAATAAAGTTTATTTAGTTATAATAACGGGTAATAAAATGTTATAGATGAAGACCCGTTATTTTTAACGGGAAAGTAAGTACACTAGTAATAGTAATAGATAACAATGTGTAGATTGTTAAATTACACCAATATTAATATTGGAAACTAGATATTTTTAATGGGAAAGTATACTAGTGATGTATAATAAACTAGATTATGTACACTCGGAAGAGCGCATACCTTCGCCTCCGCTTTGTCCGTTCTCTCCTAAAATTTAAGAAGCTGCTAACTGGTTAATAACCAATCGTCCCACCAAGTTTCATGCAATATGGTACAAACAATACTTTTTGAGTTATCGAGTTATAAATGACCTTGACCTTGACCTTTGACCATATCGCATCCAAAATTCTACCAGATCGTTCCTGGGCATTAACCATTCGTCCCATCAAATTTCAGACAATTTGGTTGAATACTTTTAGAGTTATTGAGTTACAAATGGCCTTGACCTTGATCTTTTACCTTTGACCCGATCGCTCCCAAAATCTAACAAAATGGTTCATGTATATTGACCAATCGTTCCACCAAGTTTCATGCAATATGGTTCAATACTTTTTTGAATTATAAATGACCATGACTTTGACTTTTGACCAGGTCGCTCCCAAAATTCTAGCAGCAGGTCACTGGACATGGACCAATTGTTTCACTTAATTTCAGGCAATTTGGTTGAACACTTTTTCAGTTAAGCGAATAACAAGATGATAAATAAATAAATAAAGTCCGATGAAAATATGACCTTCCCGCATTCTGGGAAGGTAATTAAATAATTTTTTAACTGTTCATATCTGTTGTTATTTTGCTAAACTTAGTGAAGATAACATTTTTTGATGGATATATTTAATATCTGTTTAGTCAGATGAAATCTTATCATTTTATCTGTTTCAGGTATATCAAATATATAATTTCAAAGAAACTTTAGGTAGCTTAAATTGTTAAAAAAAATTAAATCCATTGAAATAATGTATACAAACGGAATAACGTTGCTGTTTTTCATCAATAAATAAATCTTATTTCTTAAAGGTCCTCTCCACTCTAAATTAAAATAATTCTGGAATTGCTTTAAATATGTAGAGCTAAGGTTATATAACATATAACAGTAAGCAAAATTCTGTTCACAATTAATTATAATAAGAAATATTCACATTTCGCTTTTTTTCATTCTGAGATTCATTAGAAGAAAAAGCCCGTATAATTGAGCAGAAATGTTCGTCCGTATATACATAGTACATACATATTAAAATACAGTGTTTTAAAATGAACAGTTCTATAGATAGGAAAATTGTTTTGATTTATGAAAACTATTAATAAGATATACTTAATTAGGTACTTGAATTCTTTATATGAATCCATTTTCTTGCAATCAGCTTTGTTATTGTTTTGAATTTGTCGGATCTAGTAGCCTATCGGACATATGGGCTTTTTCTTTGCTTGGAATTCAGATGGGTAGTAGAAAGAACGGAAAATAGTCTTAAATTACTTATTATAATAAAACTATAGAACCAAATTTGAAATGGTTTTGCAGTTTTATAACCAGTAACCTTAGTTCTAATGAATAGAGGAATTAAAAAAATATAGTGGAAGGGACCTTTGAAGCTACTGAATTATATTAATATTTTTTTATATTCCAATTATTTTATTTTTCTGTCCAATGCTAAAATAAACGAAATTCACTTCGCTTTCCAACTGCAGGAGCAAATCGAATTAGAGAGTTTGTACGAACGAACCTTTTCGAAAATATTTTCGTCTTTTAATTGAATTTTATCGTTCAAATCTTTGTAGAATAATACGTAGAGCACCTTTTGAATACCATGTACTTCATTTCCATTCTTTGGTAAATTCAGTGGGTGCAATGAACCGCAAAGACACTAACCAAACAGTTATATAAAAGATATTGTACTGAAATAATATTCACAACTGTCGGAAATTCTTTTTTCAAAAATGCAACGTGCTGCCACCTGTGTTTCAAATAGGTACTAATGGGATATTTAATAAATGAAATCGAGACATAATCTGAACCGAAACTCTTTATTTTAACAAACAAGATTAAAAGTTTATTTATGATGTATTAATTAACTTTAAATGTTGCGATTACGTAGCAGTGGATAGTTCACACTCTGAAACACAGGTGGCAGCACTAGGTATTTTTTTAAGCCAGAATTTCCGAGAATGGTGTATCTTATTGTAGTATAATATCTTTGGTGTATCTTATTGTAGTATAATATCTTTGGTGTATCTTATTGTAGTATAATATCTTTGGTGTATCATATTGTAGTATAATATCTTTGGTGTATCTTATTGTAGTATAATATCTTTGGTGTATCTTATTGTAGTATAATATCTTTGGTGTATCTTATTGTAGTATAATATCTTTGGTGTATCATATTGTAGTATAATATCTTTGGTGTATCTTATTGTAGTATAATATCTTTGGTGTATCTTATTGTAGTATAATATCTTTGGTGTATCTTATTGTAGTATAATATCTTTGGTGTATCAAATTGTAGTATAATATATTTGGTGTATCAAATTGTATTATAATATCTTTGGTGTATCTTATTGTAGTATAATATCTTTGGTGTATCTTATTGTAGTATAATATCTATGGTGTATCTTATTAGAGTATAATATCTTTGGTGTATCTTATTGTAGTATAATATCTTTGGTGTATCTTATTGTAGTATAATATCTTTGGTGTATCTTATTGGAGTATAATATCTTTGGTGTATCATATTGTAGTATAATATCTATGGTGTATCTTATTGTAGTATAATATCTATGGTGTATCTTATTGTAGTATAATATCTTTGGTGTATCTTATTGTAGTATAATATCTTTGGTGTATCTTATTGTAGTATGATATCTTTGGTGTATCTTATTGTAGTATAATATCTTTGGTGTATCTTATTGTAGTATAATATCTTTGGTGTATCTTATTGTAGTATAATATCTTTGGTGTATCTTATTGTAGTATAATATCTTTGGTGTATCTTATTGTAGTATAATATCTTTGGTGTATCTTATTGTAGTATAATATCTTTGGTGTATCTTATTGTAGTATAATATCTATGGTGTATCATATTGTAGTATAATATCTTTGGTGTATCTTATTGTAGTATAATATCTATGGTGTATCTTATTGTAGTATAATATCTTTGGTGTATCTTATTGTAGTATAATATCTTTGGTGTATCTTATTGTAGTATAATATCTATGGTGTATCATATTGTAGTATAATATCTTTGGTGTATCTTATTGTAGTATAATATCTTTGGTGTATCTTATTGTAGTTTAATATCTTTTGTGTATCTTATTGTAGTATAATATCTTTGGTGTATCATATTGTAGTATAATATCTTTGGTGTATCATATTGCAGTATAATATCTTTGGTGTATCTTATTGTAGTATAATATCTTTGGTGTATCATATTGTAGTATAATATCTTTGGTGTATCTTATTGTAGTATAATATCTTTGGTGTATCTTATTGTAGTATAATATCTTTGGTGTATCTTATTGTAGTATAATATCTTTGGTGTATCATATTGTAGTATAATATCTTTGGTGTATCTTATTGTAGTATAATATCTTTGGTGTATCTTATTGTAGTATAATATCTTTGGTGTATCTTATTGTAGTATAATATCTTTGGTGTATCATATTGTAGTATAATATCTTTGGTGTATCTTATTGTAGTATAATATCTTTGGTGTATCTTATTGTAGTATAATATCTTTGGTGTATCTTATTGTAGTATAATATCTTTGGTGTATCAAATTGTAGTATAATATATTTGGTGTATCAAATTGTATTATAATATCTTTGGTGTATCTTATTGTAGTATAATATCTTTGGTGTATCTTATTGTAGTATAATATCTATGGTGTATCTTATTGTAGTATAATATCTTTGGTGTATCTTATTGTAGTATAATATCTTTGGTGTATCTTATTGTAGTATAATATCTTTGGTGTATCTTATTGGAGTATAATATCTTTGGTGTATCATATTGTAGTATAATATCTATGGTGTATCTTATTGTAGTATAATATCTATGGTGTATCTTATTGTAGTATAATATCTTTGGTGTATCTTATTGTAGTATAATATCTTTGGTGTATCTTATTGTAGTATGATATCTTTGGTGTATCTTATTGTAGTATAATATCTTTGGTGTATCTTATTGTAGTATAATATCTTTGGTGTATCTTATTGTAGTATAATATCTTTGGTGTATCTTATTGTAGTATAATATCTTTGGTGTATCTTATTGTAGTATAATATCTTTGGTGTATCTTATTGTAGTATAATATCTATGGTGTATCTTATTGTAGTATAATATCTTTGGTGTATCTTATTGTAGTATAATATCTTTGGTGTATCTTATTGTAGTATAATATCTTTGGTGTATCTTATTGTAGTATAATATCTTTGGTGTATCAAATTGTAGTATAATATATTTGGTGTATCAAATTGTATTATAATATCTTTGGTGTATCTTATTGTAGTATAATATCTTTGGTGTATCTTATTGTAGTATAATATCTATGGTGTATCTTATTGTAGTATAATATCTTTGGTGTATCTTATTGTAGTATAATATCTTTGGTGTATCTTATTGTAGTATAATATCTTTGGTGTATCTTATTGGAGTATAATATCTTTGGTGTATCATATTGTAGTATAATATCTATGGTGTATCTTATTGTAGTATAATATCTATGGTGTATCTTATTGTAGTATAATATCTTTGGTGTATCTTATTGTAGTATAATATCTTTGGTGTATCTTATTGTAGTATGATATCTTTGGTGTATCTTATTGTAGTATAATATCTTTGGTGTATCTTATTGTAGTATAATATCTTTGGTGTATCTTATTGTAGTATAATATCTTTGGTGTATCTTATTGTAGTATAATATCTTTGGTGTATCTTATTGTAGTATAATATCTTTGGTGTATCTTATTGTAGTATAATATCTATGGTGTATCTTATTGTAGTATAATATCTTTGGTGTATCCTATTGTAGTATAATATCTTTGGTGTATCTTATTGTAGTATAGTATCTTTGGTGTATCTTATTGTAGTATAATATCTTTGGTGTATCTTATTGTATTATAATATCTTTGGTGTATCTCATTGTAGTATAATATCTTTGGTGTATCTTATTGTATTATAATATCTTTGGTGTATCTTATTGTAGTATAGTATCTTTGGTGTATCTTATTGTAGTATAATATCTTTGGTGTATCTTATTGTATTATAATATCTTTGGTGTATCTTATTGTAGTATAATATCTTTGGTGTATCTTATTGTAGTATAATATCTTTGGTGTATCTTATTGTAGTATAGTATCTTTGGTGTATCTTATTGTATTATAATATCTTTGGTGTATCTTATTGTAGTATAATATCTTTGGTGTATCTTATTGTAGTATAATATCTTTGGTGTATCTTATTGTAGTATAATATCTTTGGTGTATCTTATTGTATTATAATATTTTTGATTACAACAACAATAAAACCGGTGAGGGTTTAGATAGCCATTTCAATTAATAATTACTTCAATGTAGGTCAATGGTGATGTTTTTATATAAATGTATTTTCTTTTCCCAATTAAGATTATTATTACTATAACAAATTAGGTATTTAAAATTTGATCAGAAAAAGAAAAGCTTGTTTCAACAACAACAACTATTGTTGACGTAAAAAGGAATTTAAATACAAAGGACTTCGAAGATACAGGCAGGTAGGAAAGTGACTTCATTAGTTTTGAAATCAATTCTAATGAATCATAGAATTGAATTTATTAATTGCTAACTGATAAATTGCTTATTAATACTAATAGTATTACAAATGTATGATGAAAAGAATAGCAAAATATATAAGTTAAAATATTTAAATACCCGACTCGCTATTCATTATGTTAAGTACATAGTGACTAAATTAATGAAATGGCATCGGTAAAGATGGTGTCGTAATTAGAGTATTTACCCTTCACTCCATTTTGTACTTTGATGTACCAGTCTCAAGTGAATAAATAATTCTCTATTTAAGGCTTACCTTTCATCTATTTTGAATCAAATTCTATGGAGAAATGTTTATAGTAGAAATTAATTAACTTGACACGGTAAAGTAATTGAAAGTAATTTTGAAAGTCCGATAAAAATAACGAGTTTAAATGTTGAGTAAAATATTTTTTTCTATAATGATCGAAAATGTGAAACTGCTCGATAATTCAGTTATCACCCTCGTATCTCATTTAAAAGTATTATGTGTCTAAATCTCTCTCATAGAGTAATGATAAACTACTCTAGAGAGAGGAAGTGTTGCAGGGATTTCAGGACGCTTAGGAAGACAAGTAAAACCTTATTTTGTTTCAGTTATATCATTTCTCCATTAGATTTTGTTTCAGTTATATCATTTCTCCATTAAATTTTGTTTCAGTTATATCATTTCTCCATTAAATTTTGTTTCATTTATATCATTTCTCCATTACATTTTGTTTCAGTTATATCATTTCTCCATTAAAGTTTGTTTCAGTTATATCATTTCTCCATTAGATTTTGTTTCAGTTATATCATTTCTCCATTAAATTTTGTTTCAGTTATATCATTTCTCCATTAATGTTTGTTTCAGTTATATCATTTCTCCATTAAAGTTTGTTTCAGTTATATCATTTCTCCATTAAAGTTTGTTTCAGTTATATCATTTCTCCATTAAACTGACGCTAGATTGCCAGTCACGTGACCCAAAAATAAGGATTTTAGCGTCCCGCAAGACGCGATATTATTTTGGCCACTGACTCACCACTTGATCTCTCTATAATAATAATACACTGATTATTATGAGTCACGCATTATTCTAATTCCACAAATGACAGTTTTCCAATTTTCTGTTATTTTAAAAAAATATTCGATTTTCTATTATTTCCAAAAATTTGAAACTAGTGAACTATGAAAATATCACTACTGGTATATTTTTCTTTGACTGCAAGTATCACATAAACATCATATCATGTTCACCGTATTAAAAATATTCTAAAATTATTAGATTTATCCTCTTCATAATATCTAACTTCTTAGTTTCAGATTAGTGTTTTTTCAGAGATTTCTTATGGTGAATTCATAACTTTGTGATAAAAAGTGATCGTGAATGAGCTGAAGTGAACTCATATTCATTGTCAGTAATGAATGCAGTTTTTTCTAGATAAAGCAAGTGAATATACTAATTTATTTTGGAATTGTGTTTGTTTCTATCAACTGTGACTTTATTGAAAATTGTTTCTTTAGTTCTATTCGATATGGACTTATAGAGGTAAGATATAATAATTTAGATATGGATTAATTCAATCGAGCCTAATATATATTTAAAAGTATTGCTTGTATATTAAATAACTAATCATAAATATTTAAATAATAAAATAATCATTGAATGGAATATTTGACCATTTAAAAATACAGATCTGAATATTTTTTTCTTCAATAAATTTGAATTATTTTAATAGGGTTTTACGTAAATGAATTGTAATGTGAATGAATTGTAATGTGAATGAATTGTAATGTGAATGAATTGTAATGTGAATGAATTGTAATGTGAATGAATTGTAATGTGAATGAATTGTAATGTGAATGAATTGTAATGTGAATGAATTGTAATGTGAATGAATTGTAATGTGAATGAATTGTAATGTGAATGAATTGTAATGTGAATGAATTGTAATGTGAATGAATTGTAATGTGAATGAATTGTAATGTGAATGAATTGTAATGTGAATGAATTGTAATGTGAATGAATTGTAATGTGAATGAACTGTAATGTGAATGAACTGTAATGTGAATGAACTGTAATGTGAATGAACTGTAATGTGAATGAATTGTAATGTGAATGAATTGTAATGTGAATGAATTGTAATGTGAATGAATTGTAATGTGAATGAATTGTAATGTGAATGAACTGTAATGTGAAATTGTTTTTGTAATTTATATAAAAGAATTAGTCAAATTGTTTCAGTTTATTTAGACCGTATTTATTGTTCTGTTAGTGACTGTGTCCTCTCACCTCATTTATAGCGTGTCCCGTGTCCTTTTAGTGACTGTGTCCACTCACATTATTTGTAGCGTGCCCCGTGTCCTGTTAGTGACTGTGTCCTCTCACCTTATTTACAGCGTGTCCCGTGTCCTGTGTCCTGTTAGTGACTGTGTCCTCTCACCTTATTTATAGCGTGTCCCGTTTGTGCCTTACAATTTATGTGCCTATTTGAGATGCAAATTCTAGTTATTTCTCCTCATCCTGTCTTGTTATCCACAAACATGAAATGTGGCTATTGGTGATACCCTCGAGTCTAGAGAGGAAAGATGATATTTCCAACAAATGTAATTATATAGAATAGAACTCGTCTCTAATTAAAAACTCGGCCAATTTTGTTCGTGAACGCTAGGATTTCAACGCTTTGAAGAAACTAGAAAAATATTATTGAAAAACAGCTTAATTTATTTTAAATTAAAAAAAAAATAGTAGAGAAAAGTAGAAATACTAACATACTTAACTTAGTGTATCTTTTTTTATTTTTATACTTAATCGGATATACTCTTCTTAAATATTAAAGAAATATTTGAATTTCTTTAAGATAGAAAAGTTCATTCTTGATTCCAGAGAGCATATTTTTGGACTTCGATGTACGTGACTGAAAGCCGAAGTAGCTTTTTTGCATTCATGAGCATTGTCCCTCGAAATAGAGACGGGTAACTTTTCAATCTTTATTCCTCCTTTCATGTCTTCCATTTCGATATTAATTTTCAATTTTTCTTCTAAGGTCAGATATACATTCCAGGATTCAAATGTGCTCTCTTTTATATTTTTTTATCTCATTTAATTATTTAAACTTAATATCTTTATTCATAATGACAATATATATTATTTAAACAATTGCATTTGATTGAAAAAAGTCATACTCAACGGGATTTCCATTTAACAGAGGTTATTGAAATTGATGTTAATTGAATTCAGTGCATGGTATCTAAGAAGATTTTCTGCATCCAAGAACATTCTCACCGACTGGTTGTTTGTGACTTTGATCATGGAGCCACTTTCCTTTCTATCTACTTCTTCCAAACACTTGTATTTACTGTTTATTGAAATTCTCACGGAGCAAGGACAAAATAGGGCACTAAAATTTAATGGAAGAAAGGAATTACTATTGAAGCTTTAGTGCTTATTGGGCGAATAAAATCTTCTAAAATATATACAAAAAATAATTATTTCTTATATATAAACTGAACAATTAGAAAGGCATATAAAATAATTAATATCAATCCGTCCTATACTGCTCTAAAATATTATTTGCATATCGTTTCGTGATTGAAATACAGTTAGGTTTTCGGAGAGTTTAGGGATAGATTTTCAGGCGAAAATTACTAAATAGTTTGGAATACAAATTAAAGCTTCTTTATTTTAGATATAAAGTATAACCAATTAAAAATTTTGATTTGGTAAAATAGAAAATGGATATATTTCGAAAGATCACGGTCATCGTATAGTCAAATTTGACTATAAAATTTATTTCATGTCATCACATTTTACAATTTTGTCGTGTATTAGCAAGTGGTACATTTAAGAAAAATATCCTAAGTGTTCTATTTAAAATTATTATTATATAGAGAATATATAATTTTTCTCAATTATTGTCATGCGATTAGTGGGATCCTGAGATTTTAGAGCAGCTGTTAAACCCTCCTAATAATAAAAAAGTACATTAGAAGGATTAAATATATTTAATAGATTTAGTGGTAAATGGTGAGGAATAATATTTTATAGTTCACCTATCCACATTTATTTATTCGTATATCCTTTATTTTTTGAGGAAATCTCATTTTTTTCGGTTTATTTCTCCTCTTGTTTTCTGCCTCGGGATATTAATATAAATATCAAAGGAAGAATATTGAGGGCGAAAACGTGACTTTGTAGCGAAACAAATTGCTCTTACGGTAAATAGATTTTTAAAGAGTCAGAGTATGTATTCCCATTGCTTCAATAATATATGTATGAATAGAAGAACTGAATTAGTTTTACATATGAGATATAAATTTATATAATATTTGAAATGGAGTTAATATGATGAATTGAATGATACAGCTATTTTTAATGAAAACTTTTTTTTAAATTAACATATAACCTCTACTTGAACAGTCATTTCATGGCAATTACTCTAGTTTAGCTCTAACATATATCCTGACGTTATATACGTGAATTACTGTAGTTCACAGAGCCACTTTGCTTTGATCTGCTTCTTCAAAGTCTCTTGTATTTACTGAACTTCTAACGCCAGCGATATGGTTGAGGGATTGATTTAAGATGCTAAATTGCTCAATGGAAAATAAATGTTTTTTTAAAATGGTAAAACTATATAAGAATGAAAATAAAAGTTTAAGGAGAATAAAAATAAGAGGCTATATATTCACGGTTGCTAAAAAAATGAAAACTATAATAGCTAGATATTCTTAACAGTAATTGTAATATATTAATAATAATAAAATAGTAATTATTAGTTATTATTAGTTTTCTTTTTTCAACACCTTTGTATAATTACGTAATTAGAGTAAATGTTACTATTGTGGTTTTGTTTCATAAACTTTACCTATCTATCTGAACTGACTAATATACTTTGAGTTATAAAATTCATTGAAAGGATACCATATGCCACTTGTTACAATATAGTCACTTATTGTGACAAAGCCACTTATTGTGACCAAGCCACTTATTGTAACAAAGCCACTTATTGTGACCAAGCCACTTATTGTAACGAAGCCACTTATTGTAACGAAGCCACTTATTGTGACTAAGCCACTTATTGTGACCAAGCCACTTATAGTGACCAAGCCACTTATTGTTACGAAGCCACTTATTGGGACCAAAGAACTTAATTAATTGTCTACATTAGAGAAAACTAATCTGTAATATTATATATATTGTTGATATGTATCGGGTGAAGGAAATTTTGTGGTGTGAAAAACTTTCAGTGAATTTATAGTACATGAAAGTAGTCACCGGAAAGTGCATAGTGTATATTCAATGAGCCAAAATTAATGCCTTTATAAATCTAACTCACAACAGATTTAAAATAATAAAATGAATGTGAAATGCGATGAATATAATGCTCATTGGTTGTTCATCGTCTAAGATAAAAGACTGTGCCAATATCGCCCCTGTAAAAATACACTAACTTGATAAATCCGATTATTGAACTCTTACGCTACATAATTACGATGCAGATGAAGATGGAGGAAAAACGCTCCATTTTCCTCTCCCCCTTCATCAATATTCCATCAACATTCTGTAATTATTCTCACTATGTAAATATTCAGAATCCTCTTATGTTGCTATCGACAAAAACTGTGAATGAATGCTGTGTGAGAACAACAACTGCAGCCCTGCATTAATCAGCCTGCTCGCTGAATAATGCAGGTGATGCATCCATGCTGTTATCGCTACTGTTTGCTTGGCATTCATGATGCTATAGCTACAGTATGTTCAACATGCATGCTGCTATAGCTACAATATGCTCAACATGCATGCTACTATAGCCTCAGTATGTTCAGCATTCATACTGCTTTAGCTACAGTATGCTCAGAATCCATGCTGCTATAGCTACAGTACACTCAACATGCATGCTACTATAGCTTCAGTATGTTCAGCATTCATAATGCTTTAGCTACAGTATGATCAGCATTCATTCTGCTATAGCTATAGTATGATCAGCATTCATTCTGCTATAGCTATAGTATGATCAGCATTCATTCTGCTATAGCTATAGTATGATCAGCATTCATTCTGCTATAGCTATAGTATGATCAGCATTCATGCTGCTATAGCTATAGTATGATCAGCATTGATGCTGCTATAGCTACAGTATACTCAGCATTCATGCTGCTATAGCTATAGTATGATCAGCATTGATGCTGCTATAGCTACAGTATACTCAGCAGTCATGCTGCTTTAGCTATAGTATGATCAGCATTGATGCTGCTATAGCTACAGTATACTCAGCAGTCATGCTGCTTTAGCTATAGTATGATCAGCATTCATGCTGCTATAGCTATAGTATGATCAGCATTGATGCTGCTATAGCTACAGTATACTCAGCAGTCATGCTGCTATAGCTATAGTATGATCAGCATTGATGCTGCTATAGCTACAGTATACTCAGCAGTCATGCTGCTTTAGCTATAGTATGATCAGCATTCATGCTGCTTTAGCTATAGTATGATCAGCATTCATTCTGCTATAGCTATAGTATGATCAGCATTCATGCTGCTATAGCTATAGTATGATCAGCATTGATGCTGCTATAGCTACAGTATACTCAGCATTCATGCTGCTATAGCTATAGTATGATCAGCATTGATGCTGCTATAGCTACAGTATACTCAGCAGTCATGCTGCTTTAGCTATAGTATGATCAGCATTCATTCTGCTATAGCTATAGTATGATCAGCATTCATGCTGCTATAGCTATAGTATGATCAGCATTGATGCTGCTATAGCTACAGTATACTCAGCATTCATGCTGCTATAGCTATAGTATGATCAGCATTGATGCTGCTATAGCTACAGTATACTCAGCATTCATGCTGCTATAGCTATAGTATGATCAGCATTGATGCTGCTATAGCTACAGTATACTCAGCATTCATGCTGCTATAGCTATAGTATGATCAGCATTCATGCTGCTATAGCTATAGTATGATCAGCATTCATGCTGCTATAGCTATAGTATTCTCAGCATTCATGCTACTATAGCTACAGTATTCTCAGCATTCATGCTGCTATAGTTATAGTATACTTAGCATTCATGCTGCTATAGCTAGAGTATGCTCAGCATGCATGCTGCTATAGTTACAGTATACTCAGCATTCATGCTGCTATAGCTATAGTATGATCAGCATTCATGCTGCTATAGCTACAGTATTCTCAGCATTCATGCTGCTATAGTTACAGTATACTTAGCATTCATGCTGCTATAGCTAGAGTATGCTCAGCATGCATGCTGCTATAGTTACAGTATGCTCAGCATTCATGCTGCAATGGCTGCAGTATACTCAGCATACATGCTGCTATAGATACAGACTACAGTATGCTCAGCATTCATGCTGTTCAATAATGTTTGATGTATCGCCGTAAAATTTGCATGTTTCCCAGTACGTGTTTTTGTATTCCAGAGGAATATTCTCGTCAGGATTGGAGAGAGAGTTGGAATAGGTACTGTACTCTTTTCGAAAGAAACTTCTCATTATTTGTGAAGTGAAATGGTTCCTTCCGACTTCTTCAGTACTTTTCTATACATTTCTATTCAATTGATGGATGCTAAGATATGTATTTCTGAAGACATTTCTGTTGAAAATGTATTCGATATTCTTGCTTGATCATGGTTGAGAGATTTTAATACGTATACATTATATAAATTGAGAAGTCTAAATATATCTTGTATTTGATATTGAAGTGAAGTTCAAGAAATTTAAAAAAAGAACAATGCACGCAATTTTATTAAAAAAAATTCAAGCAGCGTATATGTATATTGCAAGATGAAAATTATAGGTTTTGGTTTAATATCAATAATTTAATACGTTGGTTTCAACACATATTTATGGTAACAATTCACATGTTATCTAGAATGTGGACTCGTAGAGAGCGCATATACCTTTTGCCCGCGCCTCAATCGATTCTAACTTTTTCATGACCTTAAGCTTGGAACAAATCACTCACAAAATCTAATGAAATGGTTCCTGAATATGGACCAATTTGGTTGAATACTTTTTCAGTTACACGAATAAGATCATTACCATTGAATTATGAAAACAAGGCATTCATTGTACAGTTTTCTTATTGGAATTACTAAAATCTCGACATTCTCACATCACTCATTCCATCTCTGTGAACTAATGTTCGATGTCTCTTTGTAAGTCCTCTTTGCAATTTCTATTGTGAAGCAAATACTCTAATGCTCTTTGTAAATGACTAATCTTATTAAGAGATTATTTTGTCCAGAATTAATTTGCCTCTGGAGAACAAATATGAAATACAGTTAACCCTATATGTCCTAAGGTGACATAAATGTCTTAATTCAGTTATTGTATTTGCCGAGGTTTTCTGTCATTTATTAGAGCACATGTATAGTGTATACTGTATACGCTTACATCAGGTAAGCAGAACTGTGAATATGTTTTATATCAAATTTTTTGCTTATTAATTAATTGTTTTCTTTATCCATATTTTACCATAATATCACCAAATTTCCCGTTTTATTTTCTCGATCAAATTAATTTAGGGAATAAGGGTTATTCATGCGTGAAGTCTAGTGAACGTAAAAGAACGAAAGGGAATAGACTATTTCAATAGCTATTGACTATTCTCTGCCCAAACAGTTTCTTACAGCACATACCGCTAGCAGTATGATATTCATGAAGAATATCCTCCCTAAGCCACAGCTTCCAATATGCTGTACTGCCTTTATTAATACACAATCAGACTATTGAGCTGAGGAATCAACAGCGAAATCTCTTCCACGGGAATAGGTAATACGGAAAATTGTGTGATGTTATTATGCTATTGTAAAGCTGCAGTCGAGCTCAGTATTTTGAAGGATGTAAGACTGTAAGTCAACAAAGTAATCACCGTTGTCTGTTCAAGAATGATTTTGACAGTTATTTAGAAATTCTCATCTATTCTGAAAAGTCATATCATGAAGGGTGTCAATTTTAATTTAGGATTTTAAGAAAATCGACTCCTACATTTTTTCTGAGGCTACAAACACTTAGGTACAGTGTACTTAAATTCATTAACAATCTTCTCATGTGTTGTAAATCAAATTAGGCAGATATTGGTTCAATTTATCGTTATAATATTTTTTATAATAACATAGACAAAAATAATCATATTATATAATTCAACTCTTTAGAACAATTTAACTCATTTTCTCCTCTCTTCGACATGAATTGCAAACAATTCAGAATAGGATTTTCCAATGGATTACCAATAGTTGAACAAATGAAGATAAGTATCAAAGTCACTTTAAAATCAGACTGACTCTCTCACTAAATCCTGGAATAGCAACCAGGAAATTCGGCAGGGAAATGTTACCGGTAATTCCATCTCTGTTGCCTGCACTGACATCAATTGGGTAACTTGGGTAAATAATTGAGTCATTACACCAAACTTATTCTTTACTTTGTCAAGAAAAGGAGGAAGTTTTACCTAAAAATATTAGCAACATATTTGTGAAGTTTGGTGTGAATAATGATCTCTTTATTTCTTTTTCATATTTACATTTAATACGACTCTTTTCTCTGATAGTACATCATCATAGTGACTCTTTTCTCTGATAGTACATCATCACAGTGACTTTTTATTCTGATAGTACTTCATCACAGTGACTCTTTTCCCTGATAGTACATCATCACAGTGACTCTTTTCTCTGATAGTACATCATCACAGTGACTCTTTTCTCTGATAGTACATCATCACAGTGACTCTTTATTCTGATAGTACATCATCACAGTGACTCTTTATTCTGATAGTACTTCATCACAGTGACTCTTTTCTCTGATAGTACATCATCACAGTGACTCTTTTCTCTGATAATACATCATCACAGTGACTCTTTATTCTGATAGTACATCATCACAGTGACTCTTTTCTCTGATAATACATCATCACAGTGACTCTTTATTCTGATAGTACATCATCACAGTGACTCTTTTCTCTGATAGTACATCATCACAGTGACTCTTTTCTCTGATAGTACATCATCACAGTGACTCTTTTCTCTGATAGTACATCATCACAGTGACTCTTTTCTCTGATAGTACATCATCACAGTGACTCTTTATTCTGATAGTACATCATCACAGTGACTCTTTATTCTGATAGTACATCATCACAGTGACTCTTTATTCTGATAGTACTTCATCACAGTGACTCTTTTCTCTGATAGTACATCATCACAGTGACTCTTTTCTCTGATAATACATCATCACAGTGACTCTTTATTCTGATAGTACATCATCACAGTGACTCTTTTCTCTGATAATACATCATCACAGTGACTCTTTATTCTGATAGTACATCATCACAGTGACTCTTTTCTCTGATAGTACTTCATCACAGTGACTCTTTTCCCTGATAGTACATCATCACAGTGACTCTTTTCTCTGATAGTACATCATCACAGTGACTCTTTTCTCTGATAGTACATCATCACAGTGACTCTTTATTCTGATAGTACATCATCACAGTGACTCTTTATTCTGATAGTACTTCATCACAGTGACTCTTTTCTCTGATAGTACATCATCACAGTGACTCTTTTCTCTGATAATACATCATCACAGTGACTCTTTATTCTGATAGTACATCATCACAGTGACTCTTTTCTCTGATAATACATCATCACAGTGACTCTTTATTCTGATAGTACATCATCACAGTGACTCTTTTCTCTGATAGTACATCATCACAGTGACTCTTTTCTCTGATAGTACATCATCACAGTGACTCTTTATTCTGATAGTACTTCATCACAGTGACTCTTTTCTCTGATAGTACATCATCACAGTGACTCTTTTCCCTGATAGTACATCATCACAGTGACTCTTTTCTCTGATAGTACATCATCACGGTGACTCTTTTCTCTGATAATACATCATCACAGTGACTCTTTTCTCTGATAATACATCATCACAGTGACTCTTTTCTCTGATAGTACATCATCACAGTGACTATTTTCTCTGATAGTACATCATCACAGTGACTCTTTTCTCTGATAGTACATCATCACAGTGACTCTTTATTCTGATAGTACATCATCACAGTGACTCTTTATTCTGATAGTACATCATCACAGTGACTCTTTTCTCTGATAGTACATCATCACAGTGACTATTTTCTCTGATAGTACATCATCACAGTGACTCTTTTCTCTGATACTACATCATCCCAGTGACTCTTTTCTCTGATAGTACATCATCACAGTGCCTCTTTTCTCTAATAGTACATCATCACAGTGACTCTTTATTCTGATAGTACATCATCACACTGACTCTTTTCTCTGATAGTACATCATCACAGTGACTATTTTCTCTGATAGTACATCATCACAGTGACTCTTTTCTCTGATAGTACATCATCACAGTGACTCTTTTCTCTGATAGTACATCATCACAGTGACTCTTTTCTCTGATAATACATCATCACAGTGACTCTTTTCTCTGATAGTACATCATCACAGTGACTCTTTTCTCTGATAGTACATCATCACAGTGACTATTTTCGCTTATAGTACATCATCACAGTGACTCTTTTCTCTGATAGTACATCATCACAGTGACTCTTTTCTCTGATAGTACATCATCACAGTGACTCTTTTCTCTGATAGTACAGCATCACAGTGACTCTTTTGATTGAAAAAAAAAATTCAACGCATAGCTTAAATAACCTCTAATAGTGAGTCTTTTATCTGATAGTACATCACATACTCTTCTCCAATTCTTCAGTACGAAAAGTACATACACCATATATCTTCTCTCAGAGGTGTAAATTTGTCAGGATTTGTTGAATGTGTCTGGACTGTTTAGTCCGAGGCAATTTCCCAGATTTATTTCACTTAACTTCCCATTGTATGAGAAAATTGAGAGGAGATTTTTACTGTGAACTCCTCATTCTTCTGCAACAGAATAAAACACACAAATGTTAACCCTGTGAAATTGAAAATTCGAAATAAAACTTCATGTTACATTACTAGATTTAATTGATAAATAGCCTTATACTATATGATTAAATAATATTGTTTGAATGTTTTTTTTATAGATAGGATATGTTTTTGGGTTTGTCATTTCCTGTTTGTATTATCGTGTAACAATATTAGAATATTTTCTTCAATAATGTAAATACGTTTGTTATTCATTCCCTTGTTTTTTGCTGTTTAATATTAATATTCTTCATTTCAAATAATTTCTTTTTATTCATCGCGTCAGATTATCGCTTTAGAAACGGAGACTTTATTTTCTCTCTCTCTCTTGTAGTACCTAAATTTTATCGTACGCTACGCCGCCGCGTCTGCGTTAGTACTTCCTGTTAAAGGAGAAACATCACGAAAATTACTCACTAAATATCACTCTCAACATCATAGCTGTGAACGTCTCTTTGGAAATAGAGAAGATTTCATAAAGAAATGGCAAACAAACTTTTCTATCTACAAATGGGAACTTTTTATTTTCATTGATATTTCATAATAAAATGAATGGATTATAATTCAACTATAATATTATATTATATTTACAGCACAGTGTCATTCATAAAATTCCACTGAGGAAAGTTCCACTGCGGAAGATTCCACTGGGAAAATTCCACTGAGTAATATTCCACTGAGGAAAATTCCACTGAGGAATATTCTACTGCGGAAAGTTCCACTGGGATAATTCCACTGAGGAAAATTCCACTAATTATAAATAAATATATAAATTGTACTGCTTATTTTCTAAAAAAAAATACTTTTGAATTAACATCTTCATATTATAAAAGCTTTTGTGATATTGACGCGTATTCATATGAAAATATTATTTTTAATGTAAGCAATGTGTTACATTTTGTAGGAATGTTAATCTATTTTTGTCTTGATATCCAAGTAGAATGCAAGAAATTAAATTTTAGACCTTTACAGTTACGTCATGGAAAACAAATAAATAAAATAAAGTAGGAATGGAAGTTCACAAAAATGGTTCACACAAATTGGGTTTTAATTTTAATAGCCTTATTGGTTAAAGATACTATCCTACACTCTGCTAGTATACCATTGAACAGAGATAAATAATTATTTGAATGAAGTAAATGTCACTTGCTCTGCTAAAATATTTTATCAAAATATATTTTGGACTGCCATTTGGACTGAACAGTATTGTTTTAAAAAATAATAAATAGTACATCCTATATTATTTTTTCAGTGAGATCCTAGGAAAAATTTCTTGGTTGATTGTTAAATATTGGATTTTGTTTAGTGGAATTTTCCACAGTGGAATTTTCCCAGGGAACTTTCTGCAGTGGAATCTTCTTCAGTGGAATTTTCCTCTGACTTTCCGCAGTGTAATATTCCCAGTGGAACTTTCCACAGTGGAATTTTCCCAGTGGAACTTTCTGCAGTGGAATCTTCTTCAGTGGAATTTTCCTCTGACTTTCCGCAGTGGAATTTCCCTCAGTGGAATCTTCCGCACACCCATTCATAGCATACATATCAGCCTTAATATTGTTATATAATTCTTTTCTTATTCTTCCATAAGCTACAAGATGACTCATGCTAAATATAAATAAAGATGTCTGATTTTACAGAGTGAAATGTCATAAATTTATCAGTTTGGATTGATTCAAGATTCCCGTAAGTTTTGAGCTTCACCTTTTTCTAAAAGAAAAATAAAAAAAAATCAAGCTTCTGGGCAGGTGAATGCATCGTATCACTCTACTCGTTTTAAACAGTTTCTTTGGTGGTGATCTCATTAGCTCTATAGTTAGTCTCCTCAACTCTTGCATGACGATGAAACTGATCAGCTTAGGAACTATAATCTTCTGACTTCTTGAAGCCAGAAAAGAAAATCTACGACAGAAATTGTCTCCCTTTTTATTATAAGAAGGAATTGTTTAGTTTGGGTGATAGTTCACAGAGAATTTAAATCATTATTTACTGATGGAAAGCTGCAAGGAAATAGAAATATTGGGAAAAGAAAATTAATTATGAATAGCTGGAAAATATCAATATTCGTATTGGAATAATAATTTCAATATTTTCTTGTTATATGTTTTTTAAAATAATTTTATCCTACTCATGCTAAAACCTAATATCAAGTTAAGAAAAGGCTGTGATTGGGCCATAGACGATTACATGGAGGCAAATAAATATCATAACTTTTCTTCTAAAGTATATATAGCTACAAATAGTAGAGGCAATTTATTATAATTCTACCAAAATTATAGCTTCTATACTCTAACCCCCTGTGGTAGTTAGTTATGAATATATCCACCAGGGGATGAATACAAAATGAGGCTGTGTTTATTTTGTCTACAAATTAGCAGAGGAAAGGGAACTGAAAAGTTCGATAAATGGTCTGATATGAGGGTGGTTATTGATCAGAAAAAAGGAATTGTAGTGGGAAGGGAATTTGAGAGAAATTTGGGCGTTTTAAATACTAGTTTCACTCTCATCACCTCATTCTCACTCTCATTACCTCATTCTCACTCTCATTACCTCATTCTCACTCTCATTACCTCATTCTCACTCTCATTACCTTATTCTCACTCTCATTACCTCATTCTCACTCTCATTACCTTATTCTCACTCTCATTACCTTATTCCCACTCTCATTACCTCATTCTCACTCTCATTACCTTATTCTCACTCTCATTACCTCATTCTCACTCTCATCACCTCATTCTCACTCTCATTACCTCATTCTCACTCTCATTACCTTATTCTCACTCTCATTACATCACTCTCATTACCTCATTCTCACTCTCATTACCTTATTCTCACTCTCATTACATCACTCTCATCACCTCATTCTCACTCTCTCATTAATTCTCAATACAATTTACCTTTTTCTACCTGTGATAAAATTTCCCCAATAATTAGCGTCTCTTTTTCCCTTCTTCGTTTTTTCCCGATCGTTTTTACAGCTTCATATTTTTTCTCAGCATTTCTTCGAGGCAATAAAGTGAAGTTTGATACTTCAAAGGAGAGATAAGTCGGTGAAATAACTCGTATAACGTTGAAATAACTCTACATTGCAACCAATTTCGTTGGTTGCATAACCAACAATAATTTTCGACATTGTAACAGCAAATATATATAAACCTTATTTTCACCTGATAAAGCTCGGGATAAATTATACAAGACTTTGTAATTAATATTTACAGTTTCTTAAATCAATGAATTCTTTCTTAATTTTGAAATTGTAAAGAAATAATTTTCTATTAGTAAAAAAATTAACAAAAATCTAAAAGGAAAAATTGTATAGTAAATAATCTAATTTTGACTAATATTGTGAAAATTCCTTTTTTTCTTTTTCTTCTTGCTTCATGAAGATCCGCTTTGTTTATTATCGATGACTTACCAAAATAGCATCACAGTTATATTATCTAATGTTCTACGATTGTTAATTAGACGTAAGTCAAGATAGTTCTATTTTGGATCTCCCGAGAGGTGAACTAAATCTCCAACTATTCCATTTAATGGAGTCTACAAAGAGAGATTTACAGCCTAATTTGAACTTGTTTTCGAACATTTCCTTCCTTCGAAACACAATTCGATTGGAGCAAAGAGATCTGAAAAATCTTCCAATTAACTATTTCTCAAACACTGAGTAAACATGTGTAATTATTCGGTGTCAGTGAACGAAAATACCAATTATTAATGGTTTTAGATAAAATACCAAATATGATTACTTTTATCTCTGTTTACTTTGTTTTTCATTGTAAATAGCTTTAAAATGATAACGCTTAGTCTAGTTATATGTGAAAAATAACAAACCAACATTTCTTGTATGTGATGCGATAATTATATTAAGAACCGTTAAAGTTATATTCAAGTACAATTTAGACATATTCTACGTACTCATAGGAACTTTCTATCCTCTTCTGAAGACTCTAAATTCTAAATGTTCAAATATAAATCCAGTTAAAAATATTAATTCCCATATAATTTGAATAAATTATTTCATTAGGTATTAAATTCAAATACATAAATTCATACAATCAAATAAAAAGCGCTTCATCTGTGGATAAAATTGTAATTGAAGTGAATCTCTTAGCATTTAATAAAAGGAATGAAATAATCTGTTATGCAACACGAGGTAAAACGAAATAAATATATCATCAAATATCAGAACAAAACCCTTTAACTCTTATATATTTAGTCAAAAGGATGACTGTTTTATTTATAGTGAATATTGAGGTAGAGCAAAATAAAGCTATTTTCATCTTCTTGTACAATAATAAACGAGAATAGGATTTGCTTACATTATTAATAGCTTTACATGGAATATTTTTGTAACATAATTTGTCAGTTTCGTAAATGATAAGAGTTTATTCATGTAAATATTAAAATAAAGATACATGTATCAACTCATGTATTGATTATTTGTGAATTCACATAATATTATTAGTGAAATTCTAGTTAGTTAAAAAGAATGTATTGAAGTTAAGAAATCAGGATAAATTAATAAGAACGAAATTGATGCAATAAATAATTTGAGATTTATAATAGAATTAGAATCAAATGTTATACTAAAACTTGAAACCCTCTAAACTGAGAAAAGTAAATTTAAGCACTTAAATTCAACAATACTTACAGTTTATTTATTTAATTTTTTATTATTAATCAGTAAAGTATCTAAATATATAATCAATATATATTGGGATTCATTCTTTTAAAAGAATCCATATTAAATACCTTAGATAAAGTAGTTCTGTCAATGCAGGAATAAAAGCTCTAACTAGAAACTGTCAATCTACTAAACAAATATTACGTATCAGGAACCTCTTGAACAGTAACAATATTGCTTATTTTATTATTTATACAAGGCATTTATCTCGCTGATTGATAGTCAGATTGCTTTGCATAATTCATTGCTCATAAATATAGCTCAAATTACATTGCAAGCGCGAAACATGAGTAGGTATTATTTTACTTAAAATTATTAACAGTATTATACAATCCCAATATTATTATCATAAGGTTTTGGATTTAAGAAATACATGACAATCAAATAATTCCTCAATGTGAGTCTGATTTATATTTTCCTCTTAACCCTAAGAGTTTGATGCGTGTTTTTCTAAGCACATCCTTTTTAAATTACTTTATATCTTTCATATCATTCCTTTAAATTTATCGACCTTTCTTGACTTTTTTTCAATGTTCATACATAAATACCAAATATATTTTTGTATTTAAAAGTTGAAAAATATTTACGTATCGGCGTAAATCACGTAAATTGGGGAATTATTTGTAATGTGGCGATGTGGGGCAACGTAGAATTACAGTTAATAATACTACAGTCCACATTTTCATGGAGAACACACACATGCGCGAGCTGTGGTTGGGTCACATACCACCCAATTACAGCTCTGCTCTGTCAGTTACCAATGTCTCATATACTTATGTATTTATTTATCCGTATATGTTCAGTATTTTACTTGATATTTGGTGCACCTTAGCTTCGTATATATATACTAACAACTTGTAAAAAATACAGTACCGTATATTTAAAAATTTTAAACACATAGTCAAAACTTCCGATACATTTTGGTAGTCAAATTCATTAGGGTTAAATGATGATTAAATGAATAACAAATAATTCATTATATGTCATTTTTGGTAGAATATATTCAATAAAGCAATAATTACAGCAGATCGTTAATTTTATTTATACATTACATTGAACACTTAAAGATATATTCTGTTTCAATAAATTTCTTTTTGGTGGTCATTTATTAGGTTTCTTTTCGGTCACGTCTCTTTTAAGGATTATATTTTCTTCGGGAAACATGTCACCACCTTTTTGACTTTCTGGTTACGTGATTTGGAATCATAACGAACAATTTGTGTCTCTGCTAGGCAGCTATTTTTAAGCACACAGTGATGATTTCTGAGAATTAGTGTGATTCTATTTTAGAAGAATGTTCGACATTCTTCTAATTTTCTCATATTATTGAGAAGATCATACAGTAATATTATTATTTAATACCATCAGCTGTTTTTTGAATTTCCATACATGATATTAAGTAAATGAAAATAGGAAATTTAAGAGTCTACCTATTTAAAAACACATGGTAATAAAATAAAGGATTAATAAACATTATCTTCTAATATTACAAATAGTGCTAGAAAATTAAACTTTGTAAAAATGATATTTGTAATTCATTTTTAAATTAACAAAAGTTTGGTTTTTAATTATTTTCTTCTATCTACAGAAACCAGTGTCTGAAAAGAGCCAAAATAATGAATTTGTAATGTTGCACTAGACTATTATTTTAATCAACTAACATCAAAACATTGATGTTTTCATGCATACATGTATTGTAACCCAAGCACGAAGGATTTATACATGTGATTTTCCCTCTATATCTAAGGCAAGAAAGATTTACTTCTGGGATTTTCCCTTAATATCTCAGCAATGAAGGATTTATACCTGTGATTTTCCCTCTATATCTAAGGCAAAAAGGATTTACTTCTGGGATTTTCCCTTTATATCTCAGGCAAGAAAGATTTATTCCTGGAATATTCCTTTAATATCCCATGAATAACTCTTTCTCATTCGAGAATTAAGTGATCTCTGTTCTGGGTGTACTAATTTCGGTCATTTTATTACCATTTAACAAGGGACTCACTTTCTACCTACTTTAATTACCTGAACTATTTTTTGCGGAAAAAGTTCCCCAATGAAAGTCTCATCGCTGAACTATAATTTAAAGGTGGAGAAATGAGAAGAGGAAGTACGCTTAGGTGGACTTGATGAGAAAAATGGAGAGAATCTTTCAATGCTTGAGAATTTCGTTAAATTTTAAAATATAAATTTTATATTTCTTGTGATCGTATTGTCTAAAATTGAAAAAGGTTTCATTAATAATTTATTATAGTTTTAAATAACTAATTGAAATGATTAATTTATAAATATTAAGAGTAACTTTAATCAATAATATTTATTTGGTATTCAAGAGTCTTTACAAAAAGTGTTATTTTCTTTAATGATAAATATCATTTTTAAAAACATTATGATACAAAATTGAAAATGGGATCGTTCTACGAGATTGTCATTTCTTTACGAAACTGTTTTTTGAACAACTGAATGTAAAATAATATTAGGTAACTATATCTATTTGGTTCAACCCATGCATACAGTAATAATCTATTTTTGTTAAAATTTTTGAAAAATAATATATCAAATAATAATAATATTATATCAAATATCAAAATATCAATGGTGAATATTTCCTCAAGCATAAATTCATTTTAAAATGAAATATTGATATTAATATTTGTCATAGTTCATTTAACTATATAACATAAATGATGATATTGGAATTGGTGGTGTTCCCTATTGTTTTCTCTATGGTTGTCATTCACAGTACCAGAGAGATTGTGTAGCAGAACTTCAGTTAGATTGGATCCATTGATTTGCATTCGATGTTTATTCTGAGCAGATCTGACTCCACTAGTGTGGATAAGTGATAACGTTTGCTGTGGTCTGAGAAATTGAAGAATTCGAATGATATATTGAAATTTTTCTTGAAAATGTATATTATGAATGAAACCGAATTGAATGTCAAAATTTGTAAAGTATTATAAGGATAGACAAAAAATACGTGAATTATTATTGAAATTATTTAATTTTCTACTTTCAGATTTGATATTTATTACTGTTTATTACAAAAGTTTTAATATTATAATATTTTTCAACTTAGTTTTACTCCTATTTAAGATTTTCATTCGTAATTTATCACACGAATGATAATTAGTAATGTCTAATTAGTAATTTATCACACCTTTGATGCTATCGAAGAGATTCGCCATTTTAATTGGGTTTCACAAATCAAAGTAAAGTTCTGTGATAAATTTTCTAAAAATAATACGACTGTTGGTTTTTATGTCCCTGCTATACAGAAGGTAATTCTTGGACGAAATTAACTGGTTTACAGAGTTTTTTTTTTATTTTGCAAGACTTTGAGCCCCTACTAGGAATATTTGAAATATTAATTTAGAGGAAACGAATATATTTTCTTGAAGATAAGGATTGGTACTTACATTTCATGTGATACAAACTTATTTGAAACTTATTCAAAATACTTCTAAAGGCTATCTACAAAATGTGTTGAAAATGGTCGCTCGAATCCTGTAGTCAAAGTCTTTGCCGCTTCAAGACGCTCTTTGTCACCCTCTTAATTATTGTTTCGTCACAATTTGCAGGTGAGTATCCACATGAAATTGTCGAATGAAACTATAGAAATTATAAAAAAGTAATGATATTTGTTGCGATTGTGGACGGAAAATTCTATTGTCCAAGCATTCATCGAATACGACGGCCCTTGTGACTCTGTTAATGGTTCCTATATTATGGATTTGCTGAAAGACAAAGTATGGCAAACTTTTTTGAGCAACTGCAACATGACGTAGACTCTGGTGGATGCAAGATGGTGCTCCATCTCATTGTACAAGAGTGGCTAAGCAGTTCTTGAAGAAAAAATTCAAGGACGAGTTACCAGAAGAGACACTGAGATCTTCTGACCAGCACTCAGTAAGAACTCAATCCTCTTGATTTCCATTTCTGGGCTACAACAGAAAATAATTTGTATTCGGAAAAACCTCAATCCATTCATGATATGATAGAATTTAGTGTGTGAAGCTGTTTGTTGCAAATTATGACACAGTAAAAATTGAGATGGTGACGAAGACTCGAAGAGCGTCTTGAAGCGCGCAAGACTTTGACTACAGGATTCCGGCGGCCATTTCCAACACCTTCTGTAGATAGCCTTTAGAAGTATTTTCAATGAGTTTCAAATAAGTTTGTATAACATAAAATGTAAGTACCAAGCCCTAACTTCAAGAAAATATATTTGTTTGCTCTAAGTTCTCAATTCAAATATTTCTAGTGGGGGCTCAAAGTCTTGCAAGAGAAAAAAAAAACACACTGTACAGCTTGATGAATGATTTTCATTATAAATTAAAGATCCAGTGTAAGCCTTCCTTGAAATTTTCCTAGAGTGTCATAGTAGGTGGTTATGCTATTTTTTTAGTGCACCAAACAGAAAAAAATGTTCTTGCAGTCAATCGAAACCGACAAAGTATTTGTTATTAGATTGTTGAAAATCTGAGATGAAATATAATCTAATTATATATATATATACTTATTGTAATTTTTTTATATAATAATATCGATTATTATTAATAATAGTAAGTGAAAAAACAACACTGATGGGGTTGTGTCATTATTACAACCGTATATAATTCTATTATTAGTAATGGGATGAGTGATACATTTTCTGCAAGTACTTAACAATCAATTTTTAATGAATTTCAATTACTTAATATTTTATTAGATTTATTCATAACCATTTTTTGTATAAATTGAATACAATAGATTAGGAAATTATTCGAAATAGAAATTATTCCAAAGTGGAGTTATTTCAATTGAAATTTATTTTTAATTCTTATTCGTGAAAACCATAATAATTCAATTCATTTGAACTGAAATTTCGAGATTTTTCTAATTCATTTTTTTTCATTTCTCAGAGTTTAAATCCCTAATAAGTATCTGCTATTTATAATAACAATTTTATCATATCACTTGGCAATAAATTGCCCATTATAAAGTTTAAAGCTCATCATCGTTACTTTATTGAAGCCAATCCGTTGCTATAGCGAATTACTGTAAACAGACGAGCCTATAAAACTCATTGATTTGCACTACCGCTTATTGAGGGGTGATAAATAAGTAATGGGCTCAGTTCAATAGAAATAACGATATTTTCTGACAGCTGCACGCATGATTTCATTCAATTATGAAGTGAAGTTATAGTTCTCAGGTAGCAAAGTTTATTTGGACAATATTGTAACAATATGAGGCGATGTTGCCTTAACAAATTCGTCCTATAAAATTTTTTGTAATAATTTTCTTATGCTAATTATCTTAATTTATTCAAATACTGATAACTGTTTTTACATTTGATATTTATTAGTAAATAATTTTGGTCTGAATCTGATCATTGAACCCTTTTCTTCCATGTCATTTTACTTGATTCAGAATGAGTGAGTCTGAAATGACCTTTAACTTCAAGGTATTTGAAGCTCACTTTGATGTTTAAGGGTTGATTTGCGACCTCTGTGGTTAATTTGATGATGTTTTGTGTTAACTGAATAAGCGTACACTATTTCATTGAGACCAGTCTGTGAGTCTGAGACTTACCTACTAGTCAGTAGTCACCATGTTAAATGTTTCTAAGTATGGACAAAGTCGTCAGTATACTGACGACTTTTGAGAGGTGAAATAAATTCAAAACCTATAAATAACAAGTAAATCACTATAAAAAAGTCTCAAGAAATACACATGCACCATATTTCATAGTGTGGCAGGAAAGTTGCCAAATTATTATTATTTTATTTTTTCAATGAAATAAATTAATTTTTGATTCTAATAGAAAAAAATGATTTTGACATTTGGAGTTGCCATCAGGACAGAAAGGTTGAAAACAGGCCCTAAACCTGTCAAATAAAAATTACACCAGGAAAATTATAAACCAGTAACTGAATAGATATAATTTTGTTTAGCTTCAATCTAACAAGTAATGGAAAAACAACTATTAATATTTGTGTTAATATAGTATAAACTCCTATATATTATTTCATTGAAATAGCATTAAATGAAACCATAGATTAGTTTATAATGTTAAATAATTTTATTGTGTCTATTTTCTTTACTATTCACTGTATATCAATATTAAAGTTTCAATTTATTATCAAATATTTTTTACATTATTTTTCATCATGACCAGGAAGTAAAAAAATTAATCATGTCAGCTTTATATGGATGTCCAACAAGGAAGTAGTGGCAGTAATTTACTAATGAAATCCTTACAATAATTTCGCTCTAATTGACATTTTGATTAAATGAAGAATTGATAAAATATCTATAATGCATTTCTACATTTTCTATGATAAGACAAAAAAATAAAAAAAGATGAGACACAAGAAAAATCAGTTATTTTCGACAGTTGTACATGGTTTATTATTCACTTTACCATATATTAATTACCATAATGTCACATAATTAACCTGATATGCAGTTAAAGTAGAAGGTAATCACATTCATTAGAGGAAAGATTTCGATTTCGTTTTCTAAAGTGTGGCAGTAAATCGGCCAAAATGAGAGAATATTGCTTGGATGAACTTCAGTTTGAACTTAATGCGTTTCTTGAGTTCTATTGTTTGGAGAAAGCTTAGTTTGGAATAACTTAACTGAAATAGAATTATGAGAAGAGCTACGAATTACAAAAAAAGATCATTAATAAATAAAATGATTTTTGCTTAAGATGAGGTTCACTATTTTAGATAATTCTTAAAGATGATTTTGTTTTCAATGTGTTAGGGTTTTTTAAACATTATGATTAATTTCAGTTTTTACATATCTTATTGATGCGTTTCCCTGATAAATTTCGTCACAATTAAAAAATATCCTTTCAATTTTGAGTAGATGGTAGGTACAATTAAAATATGAAATGTGAGAACTGAGGATACAATCGGAACAAGAATAAAGCACATCCTTTAACAGTGAATTGTTTTTCGATATCTTCTCACTTTTTGTTTCACAGAACCTACCGAATCAGTTGAAACAAATAGCCTATCAGTGTTTGATTGGATAAAGCTGTCCAGAACAATTTCTACCTATTTTTCTACAACTTCTTTGGATTTGGAATTTAAAATAGTCATTCCACACAGAGAAAGTGAATGTAAATAAATATATACATAAATGAAAATAAATAAATAAAAATATATAGGTAATGTTCTTAGAAGTATGAATTCTTAAAATAGAATTAGCTACTTTCACGATTATAACGGGTGTATATAACTATGCATTATATAATATAATTATAGTATTTACTGAGATATAGTTTGCAATTGGCTCTACAAACATGTCAGATAGATGACTGAGTTCCAAGATCTGAATTCTCTTTGACCTTTGACATTCTGTCTGTGTTTGACGTTAGAAACTCTCTTGTATTTGCACTGCAATCTCCTCGAGGAGAGAGACCGTGTTTTTCTTGAAGTTGTTTGTGTTAGAATTCACAACAGGAAATGTACATTGTGGATACAGTTACACTCGAGTGTTTTCACTGACTGCATTCTTGGTACATCAAAAGATGATACAGTTTCATATTTTACCTAATTTATTGATATTTATTCCTGTATTTTATATTGATATTTATTCCTGTATTATATACTAAGGAGGCAAGATGAATGTTTTAGTTCTTAAATAACTTTACATGCATTTAAGACTATACGTAGTTCGAAAATTATGATTATTCAAATTATAATTTCAATGATATTTCATTTATTTTCTGAAAGATGAATGAAAATGATAGATTTAATATTAGTTTTAAATATTACAGACTGACTTGTAATAAATATTACAGACTGAACAACAATCTGAAGTTTGTCCGATTATAGGATAAAATTACAAATATCTGAAATTGATAAATTTCTTTACTATCACAAAAAAAATATTCTTATAAATTTGTCGTCATGTACCAAGACCAACTTTAAAATATCTGCAATATGAAATTAGTAAACTGTTAACCGATCATTACAGGTACACTTCTCTTTGACAGTACCCAGAGTTCTATTTTAAGATCACATCTAACAGAGAAGTCTAAGCCAGAGAGTGGTATCTTCAGGCGACAACATTGGTCCCTTTTCCGCAATGTGAGGAATTGAGTTTAACCTGAGAGCAAATCTGAGTCCAGCAGATAAGGTTGTTTGATGTCAGTCTTCTGAGAAATCACATTATTAAATTGGGGCCTGGGAGGGATAGTTTACTTCGTCAGTGGACAGGTTAATCGTTTGAAAATTGAAAAGGATTATTTAATTTCAAGAAATTGAATGATTGATTGAGTTGAATTGTATTGCACTAAAAACATTCATATGTTACTATTTCTGTTTGCCTACCCTATGTTGAAGTTTAATTGATAATATCATTCAACTTACCTTAAAGAAAACCATTGAGAAAAGAATTTAATGTATGAATAAAATGTTTTCGTCATAATAATTTGAAACTAAATTATTTTCAAAATTTATTAGCACCCTACAGAAAATAATATAAATGGTAGATAATTCTTCTTTTGCAATTTATCTAACAATTTTTTATTATTAATGTTCTTTTTTTCAAAGTCCGGATCTCAGATAATATATTTCGCCTATCGCCTTTTTTACAATCCGATATGAGTGAAAGAGCAAAGTTCTTATGCTTAAAATTGGTACACTGCCAGTATGACAACTTGGCTCTGACTGGTACGCAGTGCGGAGATTGTAAAGAATAAAGGACTCTTATCTTGAATTAAAAGAGTGAATAAAATAAATTAAAAAAATGACAGAATGAACGCTATATCCTATAGTCATTTAAGAGTCAAGGTTACTAATTCAACCAACTTCTCTCTTGTCTAGAAATGAGTTAAAAATATATTCCTGTAATAAGAAACTTTTCTTTTAGGTAGTGTACTCGTGCTGTCAAAAATGATATGATAGCTCCGCTTGACTTCAATATTTTTAACTGAAATTGTATTTCAAATATTGAACTCATTAGTCAACTGTTCTCTTAATAATTTCTTATCCATTCTACCGATTTCGGACTAAGATAATTATTAAAATGGTGAGATAATATTGGTTACGGATGAATCTTTCTATTTTAAATATCGAATTAATTTTTGATACTATTTAGTATATTGTTTTTCTCCAAAATAACGACAATTGAATAATATCAGACACTATTATTATTTTTACCTATGGAAACTACATAATGTATATATTTCTATTAATTTTTTAGCGTTAACGCTTCGTATATTTCAGTTATTTTCAAAGTAGAAACGATAAAATAGTCTAAAATAAGTGTATCTACTTACTCTCTAATATTATTTTTAACCTGCAAACCTGCAATCTAAAATATAATTTTAAATCTAGGGAAATGACTCCTAATATTTCATTAACTTTAATAAAATGTTACGTAATTAATAATTTGAATCTGCTAACTTGACCATCCTCTGATGAAACGTGATCCAAATAAATTGAAATAAGTACAATTACAATAGAAATAAATCTGATTACCAATTTGCTCACATTAAAAAGGTCTTTATTCATTCCTACATATTTAGAAACTACGAACGTATTCGTTTATTATTTTAACTGTAACATATTGGAACAATCAATCATAAAGTAATTCAACTTTCCATTGATCTAAATACTTCATAGCGTATAGTTATATAGTAATATTATTCACATTTTAATTATTTATGGTAATATATACATAGAACCACATTTACATAACAAAGTAATGTCTTATTTGTAATCCTGTTCGTTAATTGAAAATACATGAGAATGTAATAGTTACTATCAATAACTTATAGCTTATTCTCAATAGATAATTGCTTATTCTTGGTAGCTTAAAGCTTAGCTTTTATCATCCGTATACGTTTAGATGAGTAAATAATTTCAAATTGCATCCAACTGTTTATCGTTATTTCTCTACTAATCATATCATTTTTTAATCATTCTCTACTAATCCCTCTTTATTGTCTTTAATTTTTATTTTCTTAACTCACCTGCTTATTCACCTCTAAAGTGACTTCATTCACTTCTACATTCACCTTCCCATTCACCTCTACAGTCTCCAGTACCCTTCTTACTCACCTCTACATTCACCTTCTTACCTACCTTTACAGTCCCCTTCTTACTCACCTCTTCATTCACCTTCTTATTCTCCTTCTTTCCTCACCTCACTGTTGTTACTTATTTTCTACCATACTTGAGGTCAGGATTAGTTTGAGACGAAATGAATTCAAGTTACATCTAATTGATTATTGTTGTTTCTCTACTCTACACATTCCTCTCTATTGTCTACTATTCTTATTTTCTTAATTCTCCTTCTTATTCACCTCCACAGTGAATATTTCCTAATTTATATTTCATCATAGCTGTTAATAATTGTTCCTCTTGTCTAGCATGCTAGAGGTCAGGATAGACTAAGTATAGAAATGATGTTCTTCTTCCAATAGTTATTTTGATAAGACTGAGAGGGGTGTGGGAGTTCATTATTAAGCTCTAGGCTTCAGTTTAATGTGTACACCTGCTTAGAGACTGTGAATATAAAGATATCCTGGTGATTTTAAATATCATTATTTACTCAAATTAAAATAGTATTTTAACTGAAAAGTTGCTCATTATAAATAGATTGTACAAATATAGTGAAGTTAAATTTCCATATTTAAATAATTACATTTTAAATTATTTTATTCCTTTTACATTATATAGTTCTATTTTTTATTTTTGAAATTGTATCGAGTTTAACTAAAATTTTTTATTCCGAAATAGTGAATCTTGATGATTTACCATTTTTTTTAGTTTCATGTCATGTTTATCTTCTTCTGAGTTTTATTTGAGTTTTATGAGCACATAAAACGAAAGAAATTCTCGACCCTTTTAAAGTTGAGTCTAGTTTGTTTTATTATATACTGAGCTAAGATTAAAGGAAGTTTTTGGTTTAGGGTAATTAGTTTTGTGTAAAGCATTCAAAATCTATATTTCATCAATAAATCCTATATTATCTTGAAGCCAGTATCATAATCTTCCTATCCCAGGCATCTAGACTTCAAATTCATTCTTTGTACATTGTTTGCAGATATATCTAGAGTGATGAAGTTCAATGAAGAAGGTAAGACTAATTCATCAATTGCAAATAAGTTGATGTTGAATTATTCAAACTTTTTGGAAAATATTTAAAAGTTTAGTTCGACCTCTAATAAACCAGGATCATTTGGACCAAAATATTTTTCCTTAGCCCCTTATGAACTGCTATCAGTTTTAGAAAACTGATAGCCATTTTATGGCAGACTAAAGAAATTTTGTTCACTATATGGAATACTTTTTTACTTAGGACTCTACATTCACAATACATTATTTCAATGTAGATGCAATCTACTGCAGTATTTAGTTTTTACCAATCTCCATATACACCAAAAGAGATATGCAATTCCCTGAACTGAATCTCTGCTATATAATGTGTTGCATTATAATTAAGTAGCTTTCCCATTGCTGTCATCCTCAATAAATTACAGTCAACTAACTAACAGACTTAATTAAACCATTTGCAATATTGCAGTTCTAAGTATAATAATAGAGACAATAACTATAGTGGTTGTATTTATAAATTTGATTACCTATTGAAATGTGTATTGTAAATATATATATGATACTTTTATAAAATATGTCATGAATATGATATAATATAAATAAAAATATAATGCAAGCAAAAATCTTCAGAACGATGAGTCATATAACTGAACTAAAAAATATACAGTTTACCAAGAGTCACTGACACAGTTTATCATGAGTCACTGACACAGTTTACCATGAGTCACTGACACAGTTTATCATGAATCACTGACACAGTTTACCATGAGTCACTGATACAGTTTACCATGAGTCACTGACACAGTTTACCATGAGTCACTGACACAGTTTACCATGAGTCACTGATACAGTTTACCATGAGTCACTGACACAGTTTACCATGAGTCACTGATACAGTTTACCATGAGTCACTGACACAGTTTATCATGAGTCACTGACACAGTTTATCATGAGTCACTGACACAGTTTACCATGAGTCACTGACACAGTTTATCATGAGTCACTGACACAGTTTACCATGAGTCACTGACACAGTTTATCATGAGTCACTGACACAGTTTATCATGAGTCACTGACACAGTTTATCATGAGTCACTGACACAGTTTACCATGAGTCACTGACACAGTTTACCATGAGTCACTGACACAGTTTATCATGAGTCACTGACACAGTTTATCATGAGTCACTGACACAGTTTATCATGAGTCACTGACACAGTTTATCATGAGTCACTGACACAGTTTATCATGAGTCACTGACACAGTTTATCATGAGTCACAAGCATTTACATCTAAATAATCATGTTCTAATTTCAATTCTCATAAATGTTGTAAATCAGATATGTCACTGTTTTGTAGAATTTGTAAATTTGTCTTGTAACAATTTTTTCTGTTAATTACAATGGTAACTTTCCTTTTAACATTGACTTCATTTGCCTGTTAACGGATTGAAACGAATTCGATTTGATTTACTTAGTTTGAGAGAAAGATATCTTGAAATAGTCACACACAATTTTGATGTCTGAATGAAGTCTGCATAGAACTGATTGATAGCAGAATAATGTCAGAATAATCTTGAACATTTAAATATAATAGAAACATATTTTATCTTCCACTCAAGTTTATTCTGCCAAGGCCTACTACTTTCTTGTTAGTAATAAAGTTCATTCTGTTATACAATGATCCCAATGGTAGTTGTGGTTTGTCCAATATTTTCCTTATTGCTGAAGTTAGCAGTTAGCAACTTATTATGTAATAGAACTCGAGAACTTTCTGTCTCACTTGGATATAAAATTGGGAGGAAAAACTTCTTTATAATCTTTGACATCATTTCTTCAACCATAGAATGTCTTTCTATTTCAACAAGAAATTTTTCTCTCTTAAAATAAAGTATCCGTGAATTTTAAATAGTAAAAGGTAATTTTGAAACATTTCTTTGTTGATAAATAAAACTGTCGTTTATGAATATTTTTCATATAATTACATATTATGAAAGTAAGTGTCATGGAAAAAGAATCACATTGAAGATACAATTTGATATTTAACATCCCATAATTTTCTATTCCCATTTGAAAATGGGAGCAGGTTCAAGGCAACGGTTAAATCGATCAGAGTTGTCACCCCGGTAGTAAGGGGTGTCTGACCGTTTTGGGGCTAATTCCACTACACAATAGCCACAACTGTAATATTATATTACTAATACAGCAGTTCTGGCGTACGGCCGCTCAACCGCAGTTGGGCAGATCGCTAGGCAAATAGGAGTAGGTGCCCAGAGTAGTTCTGTGCAGTTACGACGGAGTGGAATTAGTCCCCAAAGCGCTCAGTTTGGCATCCACGCTGCGCTTTCGCTGCTCCCTGACTACTCCGATCGGCTTAACTGCAGCTTCTACCCTGCTTCTATGGCAATTGGGTAGAAGCTTGACTTCAATTACTAAGATTGATATCTACATATCTACAAGAATTATAATACTGCACTTTATTTTCCACTTTTGAAACACTACAAGAATTTATAATCTAAATAACAGTTCACAAACTATATATTAAATGAAAATATTCTACCAGAGCTCTATAGTCAGATATATCGAGTCAATGTACATATAACAGAACAATCATTACGAGAAGATTAGTGTAATTAAGATCAGGTAATCCCTCATGAAGTCAACTGTAATCCCCTCAGGTGTTCCCTAGAAATACTTGCGATAATTACAACTTGTCCCCTTCAGCAACTCATTGTATTGGATGACAGAACTTGCATGTACGTCATTTACCTTTGAATTAATGGTAGTGTAACTGCGAATGACATAACATTGCAACAAGTAGCAACAATTCATGCTTTGTTACCTTTCTTTTGTCATTCGAAAAGATTCTCATAGGGATACTCTAAAGAATTCCCGGTAAAACCTTCCCCAGGACACTATCGCTCTGTTTCATTTGTTGCTCTTTTCTTGCGAATATTACGACCTACTACTGTCAGTTGTATGATCTAAAATCTCAATTACTGTGTTTAGAGAGGCATATGTTTTTATCTCTACGTTTCTATCTGGCATTTAATCATATATGTATATATATACATATATAAACTATCGTTTGATTAATTAATGAAGAGTAACCGTATAATAGTGATAGATTTGTAAGGTTCTTATTATCACTTCTTCAATTACTTTATGCACAGAAGATTAATTTAGCAATTTCAGATTAATTTCAGAAACGAAACTCGTGAAATTTTTTTTCAAGCTTGTCTTAAATTCACACACATTTTTAGCAATATTAAGAATTTTTCTCAAATAATTCCAAGAAAAGCTCTCCCCTTCACATTCGCCTCTTTCCAATTACGGTTCATTTTTCTAGAGAAGGAACAGCTGCCTCATCTTCAGAAGATTAAATCTCTCTCAATTAAAATGCCGAGACTGAGCTGAAATTATTCCCAGACCACATCCTTCAGTCACATTTTAGGTTTGAATTGTTAAAGGGGCAGTTCAGTCAAATTCAAACTATCGCCAAATTGGTCCTAAATCGATTTAGTATATTTATGTAACATTAGAATATTCGTTGATTTTAGAAATGTTTATATAAAAAGTATATTGTAAATTAGTGGCGCCATCTGTGGACTGTAGTGGACTGACGAACTAATCATTGTAGTAGGTACGTAAACAAAATGATAACCAGTGCCAGACTTGAATCTTGAATCTGTCATTATATGTTTGAAAATGGTGAAAAGAATTTGTTAAATTGAAAACTGCCCTTCGAGACAATTAAATTTAGTTTTGAAAAGAAAACCATCTCTTCATAAATTAGCAGTTAATACTGTTAATAGAAAAATTGTTTACATGTTATCAGCTGTAAAATGTAAACAAATAGTACAGAGTGGTGGCGCCACCTGTAGAAGGACGCAGGAACTAAATCGAATTTATAAAATATGATATATATTGCTTATTATATTTTTTCCAACCGTTTAATTCTACAAGAATGTTTTATTCTTACAAAGTGATCGTTCAACATTAATATTATGAAAACAAAAATTGACTGAACTGCCCCTTCAGGTATGCTACCTCCATTAAACAGAAAATATTTTGCTGCGGTAGGAGAGCCATCATATATTTCAGAAAATAATAGATACATTCTGATCGAACGATAATAGAATATGAATGAACGAAGTAAATTATTTATATTTTTGTTAACATTTAGTAAACACAGGTGGAAATATAAGTATTTCAAAGAAATGTGAATGTTATAATTTTACTCGCTAATTCTATATCATGTTATATTTTTCACCACTGAACACTTTGTTGTCACATCTTTATTTTACAGCAGTGGAAAGTAGTCGTTAATCGAATTATGTGACCTCCTGGAGCTGTTACTTCTCCTCTCCATTTGATTTTCTCCCAAAATATTGACAGTAGTTCTATGCAGAAATTACCAAAACAAGGGAGTTTGGCGGTGTATTCTAAGAATGTACAATAACTATTTAATAAATACCTAACTTTATTCATCTGTTTGAAAGATTAAAATATGTTATTTAATTTCATTTACCGATGCCTCACACATTAGCATAACTCTTCTTATATTTTGAGGACAAACAGAGACGTTTCTTTGAGGGAAAAGTCGCTTGCATGTTAGGAAGTCATTTCAGCTGCAAACCTGAGTAACTCTGTTAACGACTTCGTTTCTGTCGCACTCTAATGTACTTCAACTCACTTTACTTTATCTGAACTCCCTTCTATTAATCTCAACGAAATATACTGTGAATGGTCAATATTCAATTCAGTGAAGTGGTTTAACCGATATTATTTAGAATTCATAGTTTATAAATTGATTCATGACATCATATAATGAATTTTCAAAATGTAGATACGAAATTTGAACTCAAATACTGTGCTTCTCTCTCACAAATTTATGAATTGATATTAGAGATTAACTTAATTTTTTTTACTGACATTGTATACTGACTAATCTCTAGAAATATATATATGTATTTTACAATTATGAAGATTATCATGAATTTATTCCAGTTCCAGTAATGTCATTTAAAACTGTATAAAATATCAGTTTTAATTATGAAATAGTAGCAATTATCTACGTACTCCTAACTTTTCTCATCTGTTCTCTGTCATGATCACTCTTCATTGAAAAGAAACTTTCTTGAGGAGAACAATTGATGTTTAAAGTTGCAAAACTTGAACTGATAGAAATTTATGAGTACAGTTGATATTTTTTAGAAAATGAGAACTGTGAAATACGAGCATATTGTATATATCGATGCACGTATTACCATTAATAGGGGATCAAAACTTAATCTTTAAATAGGCAGTGAATAAATTTGAAATATTGGCATTTATCGTTATGAAAATATTGTTAGTAATTTATTATGTTATTGTGAGAATTCATCCGTCTGATATACAACGAACGACTAGAAAAAATTGTATATTATTTTATTAAGGTAATTGTGATGTTCACCGCTTCGGTAGTAATGGCACTACGATCAGTTTGTTAAATTAATCAGCTGTATTTTATTGAATCTAACTACACGTAAATGATTAATATTGATTATTTAATATAGCGTAAACCTAAATTTAATACAAAATAAAGTGGAACGTGAATATACATACAGACGATATAAAGATATAGTAATATCGTGTGCATGCGTTCTAACATTTATTGTACCTCAAATGTTCCTCAGAAGTTGGTGCTGCAGTTGACTGGCGTGAATTACCCTGTTGGCTTTGATTGCGACTCTAACTAGCTATTTTGTACAATTAGAAATCAATTACCATATTAATGAAGATGAATGGGTTTCTAAATATGTTACACTTCTAGCTATTTCAATAGTTTATTAATAGTATATATACTTTTAAAATATTTATTTCGATGATGTTTGCATACTTATGGTATACAATTTTAAAAACTTGAGTTCATTTATCAATCTCCAGATACAAGAGCAAGAAATAAGTTTAACTAATCCGAATTTTTTTAACTGTCAACATAATTCAAGAATGACCATTTTGCCAGGATCAGTCGTTGTACATCATTTTTATAATTCTCGCATGTCTAATCTGCATCGTGTCTGTCAATATAGATTATCATAATATTATTGGCCAAACTAATTCATTGGAGAGCAATATAATCAAACGAAGATTACCAAGTAAACATTTTGCAGTATTTACTTCTCTAGTGGCTAGACTATATTGTAATATCGCTAATGTTGCAGATCTGATGTGAAGGAGTTTGCTGATTTCAATGTCAAGTTGACTAAAAATAGGTAGAACAATATTTTACTACACTTTCTGGAATAAGAAAGGAATACTCTCTCAGAGTTTGAGGAGTAGAATTGTGAAAAGTTATTTCAAGCTATATAAGTTTTGATGTAATACATATTGTCTTTATTGTATGGAACAGAATATTAAAAAATATTTTGTAATGAACAACATAAATTAAACCCAAGTATAGAATAAGTGTTGTATTTGAAAACTAGAACTGAAGTTTCGTCAATATTTGTTGTTCACGAAATTTATTATGTATGTATTAAATTTTTAATATGAATTAAAATAATAATAGCTTAGAAAACGGTCATTAGAAACAATTGTTTTTATTACCCCTCTCCATAATTATAACCCTGATATATTATTTAAACTTTATTATAGTTACCATCATTCATCACAGAAGATTTTGCTTTATTATTCTTTAGTTACTGTGTGTAGAGTGGTTCAATCTAATATTGATATGAATTATCAAACTTGGAGAAACCTGGACTACTTTGAAATATAAGGTAAATATAATCAAAGTAGCATTGTACATGGTACCATCAGATAGGAATTACTAAATATTGCGTAATTCATATTCCTGAATATTATTACGTACCTCTTATGTCAGTAATTCCTGAAGGTATTTATTATTGTACTACAATGCTACATAAATGAAATTGATTAATATGTTCGAAATTTGAACCTCGAATTTCAATCTCTTCAACATTATACGTAGAAATCATTCATTCTCATTAATGTATTTTCTTATTAATTATATAAATTATTAAATACATTATTTATTGTTGTATTTATTCTCAATTAAAAATGTCTAATACGAATACTAACAAATGATGAAGGATGAAATTTTAACTAATCTTTTATAGATTTTTAATACATTATTAACGGATAATTTATTGCAATAACTAATTACATGAATACAATATAAAATAGCTCAAGAATAATGTTTTATAATTTAAGAGAATTTTCAAGAAAAATGAACTCTCCCCGTCCTTGCCATTCTTATTCTGAGAGGAACTGATCCCTGAGATATTTCTCCCTCAGGGGATCTTCCATTGCATTTGTTTCGACTAACGCAGTAATGCTGAAACATTCTACAGAAGAGAACCAAATACCGTGTCTTTCGCTTGTTTTCCTGGAGACATGTGTATCATTTGTATTTATTTGGTGGGTTAGAGATATCGAACACTCTTCTTCTGATTAGATTGAATTTTCTAGACTATGTCCATATAAGAAAAATCAATTGAATTTAAATAACTCCTGCCAATAAAATCCCTATTCTACATTGTTGTTAGGTTGGGAAAATGCAAAATGTAGACTATTTTGATTTATTTGCATTAGTCAGGTTGTCATTCAAAATTTTATCTGTTGGGCATATATTCATCACAAAGTTGCAGAAGTCAGTGCACCAATCACAATTATCAATAATGACAACTAATTGTCTTGAGTTAGTTGGAGTGACTGTTGGGAATAACAATGAAGAGGCAGAGGAAAGACAGAGAGATGGAATGAAGAGCAAATTAGAGAATATTGAGGCAGATGAAAGACAGAGAGATGGAATGAGGAGAAAATTAGAGAATATTGTGGCAGAAAAGACAGAGAGATGGAATGAGGAGCATATTAGAGAATATTGAGGCAGTGGAAAGATAGAAAGATGGAATGTGACAAATATTATTGACACTTGGGCCAGGCGTTACTATAGACACTATTGAGTGGACTGTTCAATTCTCCTCTTTATCAACTCTTACAACAAATAGCTAAGAAATATGGAAATGCTCACCAAAATATTATCTTGTTGATCATTTGGGGTCTTTGTTGGATCAACGAAGTTCCTTCGGGGGATTACACCAATTTAGACCAGCTTTGTGAGAAAAGCTTACAGGAGGGATTTTATAAACGAAAATGAAGACAAAATCACCCGATTTCATATGTATATTCAGTTTGAATATCCTCTTTTGTACATGGGAAAAAATGGATATATGATACTTTATGATTTATTCATTATTTTCTATCCAAATTAGAGATTACCTTAGTTTCGTACTCAAAATGAGGATGTCGATTGTACAAGCTGCACTAATAAATAATATTTTAGTTAATTCTCTTGAATATAAATACACAATATAATTATATTCTAATACGCCATTATAAGGGTTTTCATCAGGATTTTTCAGATTTTATTACTTTTCTCTCTGAAAGTACATCATCACAGTGACTCTTTTATTTGACAGTATTCTCATATAAACATTAATCTCTAGATATTCAATATATAATTAGCGATAATAAATAGTATTTTTCTAGGTCTTTGATCATTTCTTGTGGCACTTTCTGTGATTCCCAGAGAGTCCAAATTATTTTCATTAGAGAGCCACAATGAGATCAGCAGGAGGTTTCTACGCACTCATAATAATAACAAAAAGGACCGTGTGTTAGACCTAATATTTATTGCAATCAACAATATCACCAAAAATAATCGAAATAGAAATTTGCCTAATGTTTATAGTGGAAGAGCCCAGTACAATATTGGCTAAAATTAATAGAATGATAAATATTTTAAACTTCTTATGTACCTACATTATACACTACACAGTTAATCGATATTTTAATACGATAGGGCGTGCTTTATATTATTTATTTTGTATGCCACACTCACATTAGGCCGATCTGTGCGTCACATCTGAGGTCGGTTTGTTCGCCACATACTTTTCTGTCGTCACAAAATGGGTTGAACAGACGCTCTATCAATAGCGCCTCATAAAAGTTGGTGTAAATGGAAAAAAATACTGACAGTATATTTATGAATGATATTATAATATTATACAAGAATCCGTGTTAGTCAGTCTGCATGTCGAAAAATGGACATTCTATCAATAGCATCTCATAAATCTGGTATAAATCAAAGTAATGTCACCAAGAGGATATTTATAAGTGATAATCCATATAATATGGATTATCAAGTACTGTTATGAAGGAAGTCGTCTCTCCGTTACAAAACGAGTAAATCAGACTAAAACAAATTTATTGATTTGACGAACACCAAAATATATGTGTTGATATCTCAATTCTGTGGAATCTCAATTATTTTAAAATCATAGATCCAGAAAATATTGTAGATGGAGAGAATTATACACTATTGAATTTTTCAAGGTTAGTGTTATACATATAGCATTCAATACCACTTCATTTCGGTTCGTCTCTGATATTTCTATGATCTATATGATTTTAAAAGCATAGTTTCATAACCCAAACTATTTTTAACAATATATAAATTATTTCTAAATATGGAAAAAATAGGTCTCGTCCAAATGCTTCTGTACATTCCTGTGTTGCTTCTAAATGTTTGTTATTTTCCCTTTTTATATCAAGAATCTCTTTAATATTTTTCTTTTTCTTTCAGGTATGTCGAAGCAGCAGGTCAAAGTCATCTTTGTTAGTGAGTAATAATATTTATTTTTATGATTCATCTTGGTGTTGTTACATTTAATAGCAATATGTTACATACAATACAATGGCTATATTAACTATTAACACAATGGGCAGTTCGCTTTCAATTGAGATGATATTTCAATCGGGCATTCATTTAATAATGCAATTCTACAGGTGTATTGACATTCCTAATGTGTTTTCTTGTATTTTGATGTCAATTTCGTGATCTCATGATTATTTTGTTTTCATTAAAGTAAATATACCTATAATTTTCATTTGAGGTAACAATTATTAATTGCTTCAAATATCCAGCCCAATATTTTTCTGAATCACATGTAAACCCTATTGAGTTTGACTATCAGAATGTATCGGAAGGTTTGACTATGTACTTAAATAAACATAATGTCTTATTTATAAACCTACGGAACTGTATTTTTCACAAGTTGTTAGTATGTGTACTAAACTAATATGTAATAAATTTCAAGTCAAAATATTGAACATATAAGGAAAATTAAATACATAGGTATATAAGATATTGGCAACTGAGAGAGCAGAGCAACGATTGGTTGGAGTGTGGCCCAATCACAGCTAGAGCATGTCTGGACTGTAGTGGACTTATAAACTACCACATTACAATTAATTCCCTTATTTACGTGATTTGCGCTGATTTACGTCGATGCGTTAATATTTTTAACCTTTAAATACAAAAATATATTTGGTTATTATGAAGGAACAAAGTAAAGAAAGGCTGATAAATTTGAAGGAATGACATAAAAGATATAAAGCAATTTAAAAAGGATGGCCTAAAAACACACGGAAAACTCATTAGGATTAGTACATTACTACATAGAGGAGAACCGGGTGAGTTCGTGCAGCGGGTGAATCCGTACTGGGCCATAACTCAACACCTGTTATGTTCTAACCCGTTGAAACTTGAGTGATACTATACATTATAATAGCAATTAGTTTGAAACAAGTTGCATCCGCGTGAGTTTGTGGTATGTTCCTTCGGTGAGAGGTCATATATTTTTAGAACTAAAATGTAATTTTCTCACTACTTGAGCTAAGCCATTGCAATTACAATTTACTATCTAGAATCTTTATATCGAATACTAGTATTCACTAGGATATTTTCTACGTGTGTAAACGTTATTATTTAGTTAAAACTAATTAATATCTGATGTATTCCATTTTGAAAATGTAATAGGGGTGTGGGGTGTCATTGTACAAATATGTACGGGCACATCTTCCTCTGTACGGTTTCACCCCATTATGTATGAATTCACCTCTACATTTATTTTTAATATATGCCTCGAGTATATACACGTTAAAGAATGAAACAGTATTCTTCCTGTGATGTGGAACAGCAAGTAGGAGCCTGCTCTTACTTCACCATCTACTGAACCTGCTCCTGCTTCACCATCCACCGAGATTGCTCCTACTTCACCATCTTCTGAGCCTACCCCTGCTTCACCATTTACCTAGACTGCTCTTACTTCACTATCTAGAGCTATTTTAACATTCACTTTATGACTCCTGTGAGTGTCCGAAATAACTCTTGGGAATGAGATTTTATTCCTTGGATATTTTAATTTTAATTAAATCCTTCTTGCCAGGTATATTGTGTCGTCGTCAATGTTAAATTATTTATTTCTTGGTAATTATAATGCAAATGTCACTAAATGTTACATCAACATTTTCCTAACGTGTAAACATAGATACTTACTTGCTATTCCGATGTTAATTAATATCGCGTATATTGAATCTTTGCATTAGAATTCTCTCTCCTTTATAAAATACAGAATGGAATAGATAGATTAGTTACCATTTATTTCTATATTTATACGTTTAGATTACAGTCTTCTCTTCAATGAATGCAGGGTTAATTGTTGCCCTTTTCATCGATACTCTGTTTCCTTTGGTCAGAATATACCTCATTCTCTTTTATTTCCCAATAGAGGCGAACCAAAGAGCTTATTGTTTGGACTGTATACAACAAAGTCTTTACATTACTTATCGAAGAATTAACGCTATTAAAATATATTGTATAATTGAAATGACATCTGAAGATGAAGAACTCAAATCTTTCATCAGAAATCGATTAGATAATTACAATATAGATAAGAATATGCTGAATAATCACTAGTTAAACACCAATCAAATCTTTAAATACAAAGCTAAAAATTGTCTGTACCTTTGTTTCATCCCTGTGTGACTTCACAGAGATTGATGAATGCTGCAAAATCTTCTCAGAAGCTGAGTAATTAATCTGAAAAGCAATTACCCGAACTGACTTCTGACGTCAGACTTTTTGTTAAAATATAGTGTGAGTACAACGAATGAATAAACTAAATTAAAAGCTTTGGTTATTGTGAGTACAACTGATAAATAAACTAAATTAAATTCTTTGGTTATTGTGAATACAACTGATAAATAAACTAAATTAAATTCTTTGGTTATTGTGAGTACAACTGATAAATAAACTAAATTAAATTCTTTGGTTATTGTGAATACAACTGATAAATAAACTAAATTAAATACTTTGGTTATTGTGAGTACCTACAACTGCTAAATAAACTAATTTAAATACTTTGGTTATTGTGAGTACAACTGATAAATAAAACTAAATTAAATTCTTTGGTTATTGTGAGTACCTACAACTGATAAATAAACTAATTTAAATACTTTGGTTATTGTGAGTACAACTGATAAATAAACTAAATTAAATTCTTTGGTTATTGTGAGTACAACTGATAAATAAAACTAAATTAAATGATTAATAGTTCTCAAACGTAAATTAACCATTCTGCTTAAAAAGTTTTATCCTAAAATTAAACATAAATGTATCTTTTCTCTCTCTCTCTCTCATTCAAGAAAATCTGAGTTGTACTTCAATTTTTAAAACTTTTGTTCTATGATAATGGGAATTACAAGTTTTTCTCAATCTTTTCATAAAATACTTTATAAATTACTATGAGTCGAAACAATTCGTCTAGATTTACGGTCGAGTGCTCTCAAAAAAATCAAAGTGGAGATCTTTTATCTCATAATTTCAATGATATTCACCAAATCGTCTTATTTTAAAAGTCTTTGAGGAAGTAGATGTAGAATTTATTTGATATTCAGGAAAATGAGTATACGATGTTTGAATCTAAAACTTGAGTAAAATTAGTTGTTTATGAACCGTGTGTGTATGTTAGTTGAAATAGGACCACGAAATACGAAATGTAAAGATATTCATTCATTGAATTCAAATCGGATTGCAAACTAACATATATTATTCATCTGTAAATCAGGCAAGGTTACTTACAAATGTTATTGTACTTATAATAATTATGTATATTTTAGAAGTTAACAGAACATGAAAATATTTTCTATGACATGAATAGAAATATAACTTTAAAAATATACATACCTCATGGTTTTTAATTATATTTACCACAATTTTTTAGTATTATTATTTCAGTTGACCTGTTCATCTCTAATTCCTGCCTAAAATTAGCACGTCCTACTAATTTGGAGATGCCATCTTATGATTTAATTCGAAAATTGCCATACTTATAGAAAGGTTAATAACACCAATCTCTGAAAGGAAATTTGCTGCACTTACTTGATCAAAGTCTATATTTTTAGCACTATTTCGGTAGGGAAATGTTACCGGTAATTTCATCTCTGTTGCCTGCACTGACATCAATTGGGTAACTTGGGTAAATAATTGAGTCATTACACCAAACTTATTCTTTACTTTGTCAAGAAAAGGAGGAAGTTTTACCTCAGAATATCGACAACAGATTTAGGAACTATGGTGTGAATGATGTGCTCTGTATATCAGTACATATAAAAAATGCTTGGGATGGTTGCAGTTGCTTTGTAACTTTAGCATGAATTATTATTGTGAACTATCATTAATCGGAATAGCTCAGCAATATTTCAAATTATTGTGCATAGCTCATATTTAAATGAGAATAATATAATTGATTTTAATAGAAGAAACAAATATAAAACTATATTATACTTTCTATTTGTATTTATTGATGAATGAATCGAAAGAGGTTATGATTTGAAAAAGAGCTCTTGTTTTTTATATTTAGAAAATACTTATTTAACAGCATTTATTGTTGAAAATCTATACACGACAGTTCAATACAAAGATACTAGAAACCAACTAAGCATAGCTATTCACTATAATTTAAATAATACAACATCGTATGCAATAAAAGAGAATTCAATTTATTAGATTCGGATGATTATTTCTAACAGTTCAATTGCGTTCTTTATTGAATTTCACATTGTATCAAAACAGTATTGAATATTTCCTTTACTTCAGTTTAATCTGAAACAGATTAAATTGCATATTCATCGACAAAATCTTTTTATTAATTTTGGTTTATGATTTATCCGAAATTGTCATTCGAAATTTTATTGAATATAATATTAATCTTTCAGTTTTTTAGAATTCGAAACTTAAAATCAAAAGTTTTATCACTTGATATTTTCGATATTCTAAAGTTCAAATCGATCTTTTGACAGATTTTCAATAGAATTTCGATATATCTAAAGGTATGCATTGGTGATTTCTTTTATAATTTAGCAATCGTGCAAACATGCAGAACAATACCTAATTTCAATATACTTAAAGTTAGTCCACGCATCAAAGTGCGCCTCATCAAAGATCAAGCGGTTTAAAATTTGAAAAGGAAAAAGTCTTCTTTTTTTAATAATTCTAAAATGCTCCTTTGTAGGTGTTTCTTTCTTCAAACTTATGACGGAAGGTAAAGTTTGTCAACTCTCTAAAGAAGTCAATCAGGGAAATATTTACTAGGGATTATTTATGACTGACTGCTTTTGTCTTGCGGAAAAGAGTCGGCAGTTAAAAAGAAAACTTATCAGGAAAATTCACTCTCTTTTTGTTCTTAATTTTCATGATAATAAATTATTTGATATAAATTGGGTAGTGTATTCTGACAAAAGGAAAACACAGTATAGATAAAAGGGACAACTATTAACCTTGCATCCATTGAAGGACGGATTGTAATTGGAGAATATATATTCAAGATATGCTGAGAGTCATGAGAAACCAAATTCATTTGTTTCGAACATTCTACTTTAACAATAGAAATATGTGAGAGCTGACTAATATTGAACGATCAATACTTAAATATATATAGTTTTTTCTTGTTCCAGAACTTAGGTTGTCTGAGTGGGCAGAAATAATCCAGTCACGTCTGAGAAGCAATCGTAATTCTCAGAAATTCTGAGAAATTACTCCATAAAGGCTCTAAGATTTAAAATATAACTACCAATTGGATACTAACTACCTAAGAAATATAATAAAAATTATTCATCTTACTCTTAGAGAGTGCAATCATTTAGCTTAGGGAATGCACTTATTTAGTTTACAGAGTGAAATATATTAATTTAAGAATTTAACAACGCTTAACTATATTTAGAATCATAAACAATGGATATACTATCTTTACCGATCAGAATTTTTGAAGTATTTTTAAAGTGAGTGTTAACATAGGTCACGATAGATGAATCAGATATATCTTTAAAGGTCAAATTTATCTATGAACCATATTAACACCACTTTCCGAGTACTGCTCCATTCTCATGATGATATTTTATCAAGTTTAGTAAATGCTACACGGTCCTTTTTGTTATTATTGTGAGTGCGTAGAAGACTCCTGCTGATCTCATTGTTGGTCTCTAATGAAAAGCATTGGACTCTCTGGGAATCACAGAAAATGCCACAAGGAAAGTTCAAAGACCCAAAGAAATATTACTTATTATCCGGTTATCATAGATTAAATATCTAGAGATTAATGTTTGTATCACAGAATGCATAGCATAAATTGGTTTATTATTTTTCATTGTAGAAAACTGAAACTGTCGTCCCTTTTATGTTCTAGATTTCAATTACTTTCAGAGCAAGTTACGTTTTTCCAAGCGTCACACAATTTCTTATATTAGCTACTTATAGTATAATATACTCACAATTTGGTAGTATGTGTCACAGTGGTGTTATACTGTATTCGTTTAAACACTTATATAAAAAACGGAAACCGTTTTATTACGAAGATCATAATCATTAATTCTTGTTTTGAATTTTTTTGTCAAATTTGATAGTTATTTAAGTGTTCAAAATGAAAAAAATCATCATTATGTAAAATAATTAAATAGGTTTAAAATTTTATGAGATATTTTTTGAACATTATTATTTACACAAATTTATAATTGTCTCAAACGTTCAAATAATTTTTAAAGTTAAAAACAAAGTCATCCCAATGCGTGAATAATATTCAAAATGAAGCGACCAATTCATGCACGTCCGTCACTAATTGAGTTCAGATTATCAAGTTAGTAGATTGGATTACTGAAGCGATGATAATAGAATTTTATATTTTCAAAGTATGCGCAATATAATTAGTATTATTAAATAACTATACATTGCATTTAGAGCTCTTGTAAAATTTTATTTCTCAAAGAAATTGGGAAGTTATTAAAGTGGGGAATCCAGTAAATTAATTACATTGATCAAACTAATTGATTGTTTACAAATGATTTGTTATTCTGTTATTCCCCTCAATTTCACTTTATCTTCTACTGCTCCACTTCATAAAATATATATTTATAGGTAAATAATACGAACAAAGTTCTCATTCATTTATTAGTTTAAATCACTAATTCAATAAGTCAATAGCATCTAGAAACTCCATTAGAGTGAGTAAAGAAGAAAAACTTATTCAATTGTTGCTCTGCTAACTTCTGCACAGACTCGCACCAAAGTTTTGGAAGGACGCGTTATTTGAGTAGCTACGAGACTTACATTTGTAATTAGTAAGAAATGAGATTGAAACTTGGAATGATAGCATTAGTGTTAACGACATCAACTCTACGGAAAAGACTCCTAGTGTTTAACTAACTATCATGATAGTACAAAAGGAGAGACAAAAATAACTGGTAAATAAAACTTCATAAAATTGTTTTGTAAATAAAAATTTATGCAAACAAAAATTAACGTATACTAAATCAATAATTTCTTCTTTACATTAATAGCCGAAGATTCTTAATATTCGAATTATATTTACACAAACAAAAGTGGTTGCAGTTCATTCTCATAAATGTAACACTAGAACCTAATATATTTAGACTTTTGAAAGGATTTTGACATGAAAATTGCTCTTAAAAAATGAGAATTCCTAGATACAACCTGTCTTTTATTCCATTATATTGCAATATATGAATTTTGCGCTCTCCTAAACCTCTTAAGATGTAATCCAAAGAAATAATTGTTCTCTTAAATAACTTAAATAGAAATTACTATAATTCATTAATTTATCCTAAGTGATATTTGAGTGATCTTAATATTTTTAAAAGTTTATAATAATTTAACTTTGAATCTCTTCCTTTTATACTTATTAAGATCAATATTTTTTCATTATATAAACTAATATTATTATAATATATTCCATAGATATATATGTTAAAATTATTTGTGCGATATTCAACCAGTTCTTTTTTAAGAAAGTTTCTTTTATTATGATTTATATATTTTTAGAATATGTTCAGAAAAAGTCTGGCACTGAACAAACGTGTATTTATCATAATTTAGAAAAAAATCTACACCACTAACATTTTTGATATATATTCATATTCTCTCAAGTATAATATTTTCTTATTATTAATATTACAAAATTAAAGGATAAACCATTGAAAGTATATAATATTGTATTCAATACTTTATAGTGTATGTTTATGTATTTTATTACCCAGTTATTCAGGTATTGTACGTATAGTTTGTCACTTTGTGAGTATATTCAGAACACTTCCAAAGTAGGTGTTGTGAATTAAATTGAATTTGATGTGACGTCTGTAGGTAACTGACCTGAGCCACTCCGGCAGATTACTAGTCCAAATGCACCAAAACACGCGACTGTATCAAAGCACAAAACACATTTGATGCACAATGTATATGTTGTTTATTTGATAGAAAATTGGATACAATATTCTTTCCAAACACAATGCAAAGTGTTTTTAAGATATAAAACTAATGAATTGCAGAATATGGAAATAATAAGAATAAATATATAATAATCTATTAATTAGGATTATAATTACCATTTGTATTCAACATGAGTTCAAAATTAAACTTGATCATTCGTTGTGTGTGTGTTGTACATTATTTATCAAAATATATGTAAATAATGAGTGAGATTTGATTCATTTAAATTAAATTTATTTCTCTTACAATTTTTTTTCGGAAGAGTGATAACTGATCTTCGATATCTCTAAACAACCAAATGAATACAATTAATACACTTGTCTCCAAGGAAACAAGTGACACGGAATTTGATTCTCTTCTGTAGAATTTTTCGGCATTACTGCGTTAGGTTGAGCAAATGCAATGGAAGATCCCCTGAGGGAGAAATATCTCAGGGAATAAGAAGGGCAAGGACAGGGAGAAAAATCGTCTGAGGTCTGCAGAAGATTGAACATGAAACACAAATTCAAACGTCAAGACGAAGGAAAGTAATAGAGACACACTCTTAAAATGAAAAGCCGTCATTTACAAAATTTTCACAGGTTGATGGATTATTCTATCTGTATGAATTATAAACTAACATATTATTGATGAAATATTAGACTAACTGTATTAATGTTTATATGTCATCGTTTTTAATTCTAGATTAATTAATTAGCAATGGCTATCCGACATTTGAAACGTACTGTTTCAATAAAAGTTACATATTATTTGACAGAATTCATTATAGTTGGATACCTCACATTTATATTCAATTAAATGAACTAGTAGTATTGAAAGTTATTTATGAATTATAGAGTATTTTATTTGCCGGTAAATTCTTTCCTATAATTCTAGCATGTTGTTATTTACATTTTTTAAGAAGGATTACTTTGATTTTATTATCAATTAGATTTCGATTTTAATATAAAAGATAACAGTTGATTGAATTACATTATGCACAATAACTGTTTGCAAAGAGAGTAGAAATTGAATGTTCGGAGTAAGTGTGAATCATCTGAAAGGAATGATTATTGAAATACAAAATAAAAATAATTTAAAAAATACCTTGTTTCTGAGCCAAATTGTTGAGAAGCATGTAAATAGAGGAAAGAAAATCACTAATAATCGTTTCGATAAATACCTGTTTAGGAAAATAAAATTAGGAGAGTCAATGAAAACTGCAATCTAATCAGCACTGAACTATTTTTCATTTTGGAAGCAATGACATGATCTAATGTCTATATTTTCATTACAGATTTATAACATGGTTTTTTTTCGACTTTTTAAGGAATGATTTTATTAGATTTTTTGTTAATGTTACTAATATATTCTAGTTTAAATTAATTTAGAAAGTCAACAATTCAGCTTCAGTAGAGTGGTACCAAATTTATGGTATGTAAAACCTGTCAGTTCTAAACTTAACTTAACCTGAGTAACGTGCTAATAATGTCCGTTTGATCACTTCACTGAATTGAAGATTGACTATTCATTGTATTTTTCGTTGAGATTAATAGAAAAAGAGTTCAGTTGAAGTAAAGTGAGTTGAAGTACATTAGAGTGCGACAAAAACGAAGTCGTTAACAGAGTTACTCAGGTTTGCAGCTGAAATGACTTCCTAACATGCAAGCGACTTTTCTCTCGTAGAAAAGTCTCAGTTTGTCCTCAAAATAAAAGAAGAGTTATACTAATGTGCGAGGCATCGCCAAATGACATTGAATTACAAATTTTAATCATTCAAATAAATTTTGGTATCTATCAGATAATTATTGTACATTCTTAGAAAACACTGCCAAACTCTCTCATTTTGGTAATTTCTGCTGAGAACTACAGTCAATATTTTGTGAGAAAATCAGAAGGAGAGGAGAAGTTACAGCTCCAGATGGTCACATAACTCAATTAAAGACAACTTTCCACTGCTGTAAAATAGAGATGTGACACGGAAAGTAACTCTGGGACTTTAGGTGTTTTCAGTGCTGAAAAATATAACTGGATAGAATTAGTGAATGAAATAATAACATTCACATTACTTTCAGTTACTTATATTTTAATCTGCATTTACTAAACTTTAGCTAAGGTGCAAATAATTAACTTAGTTCATTCATATTCCAAAATCATGGAATCAGAATGTATCTATTATTTTTTAAAACAAATGATGGTTGTTCAACTGAGGCAAAATATTTTCTGTTCAATGGAGGTGGCATCCTTAACAATTCAAACCTAAAATGTGACTGAAGGATGTGGTCTGGGGATAATTTTGGTTCAGTCTCAGCATTTTAATTGAGAGAGATTCAATCTTCTGAAGATGAGGCAGCTGTTCCTCCTCTTGAAAAATGAACCGTAATTGGAAAGAGGCGAATGTGAAGGGGAGAGCTTTTCTTGGAATTATTTGCAAAAAATTCATCCAGTGCCTGAGTTTATAGAATAATTATATATCATGTGACAAAATTTTTGTAGAAATATATGTTAACTGAGAAATTTTAATTGTCAGAATTGTTTTAATGTGGTACTTAAACGTAACACAGTTGGAACAAAAAGAATTTACGTTATCAAACATAAAATAATTTTCAAGTAAAGGTTGGCTTCGCTTTCATTACCAAATCACGAAACTTTAATTACCTAACGGTAATTAAAGCGAGGAAAAATAACAAGAAATATATAATTGTCACTCATTGATTATACATCTCATTTTCTATGAGTAATAATGAAAGAAAATTTATTTTATTGTCAAAGTACTATATACAGTTGCGATCAAAACTAAGGGACAAAAATTTAAAAAGCTGTATCTTCATAAATATTGGTTATAAAATCATGAAATTTCAGTATGTTGTAAACATATTGGTATAATACTACATACTATAAGCACAATTGATTTAAAAGACAAATAAAAAAACTTATGCCATTATTAGTTTTATTTGTGAATAAGTAACGTTCAAAACTAAGGGACACAAACTTGAAAACTTGAAAATTAACACATTGAACGAGAAAGTAAGCTTAATAATTGATATTTTGTGAATAATCCTTTGCTTTGTACCACTGCAGCACATCTGCGACTACAGGATTGGATAAGTTTACGACACTCATCAACAGAGATTTTGGTTCATTCATCTTGAAGTTTGTCCCACAAATCATCGGTGTTAACTGGGTTTCGAGCCATTACCTTTTCTCCAAGTGTCTTCCACAGATTTTCTATGGGATTTAGATCAGGACTTTGAGCTGGCCAATCCATTATTTCGAAATCTTGCTGTTGTAGGAAACTCAAAACACTCTTAGCTTTGTGGCACGGTGCATTATCCTGCATGGAAATTGCCCCATTTATGCCTGAATTGTTAATAATGGGTACTACATGATCTTCCAATAGATTTTTGTAGATGGAAGCATTGACTCGAGTATTCAAACGAACAAGAGGAGACGTACCTTGAATTGAAAACTTTCCAAAAACCATCACACTTCCACCTCCAAACTTGACCGTTTTTTTCGTACATTTTGGGTTCAATACTTCACTTGCAGACCTCCTAACATAGTTTTTCCCATCATTTCCAAACAAATTAAACTTACTCTCATCGCTGAAAAACACTTTTGACCACTGTTCTTCAGACCAATTCACATGTTTGTTTCCAAACTGTAACCTCGCCATTTTATTCTTTCGACTTATCAATAATTTCTTCCTAGGCCTTCTTGCAAATAAGCCTATCTCCTGCAGGCGTCTCGAGACAGTTGATCTGGACACATCAGTAGTGTTTGTATCTTTCATTTGCCTAGAAATTGCTGCAGCGGTTGTGAAACGTTCCCTTAATGCTATGCGTTGGATGGCTCTGTCTTGCCTAGCAGACGTTTTCCTGGGTCGGCCAATCTTGTTAGGACTCAGGACACGGCCAGAATCTTCATAAGTTTTCACAATTCATCCAATGACACTCTTCGAACGATTAACTCTTTCTGCAATCTCTCGGACACTAAAATTCTGTTTGTGCAACTTAACAATAGTCATGCGGAGAGCATCATCAACTTTTTGCCTGTTAGCCATGATTGATCGAGACAGAGTGTTTACAAATGATTTGGCACATCTATTTCTTACTCTGAATAACAGAAAACCGGATGTCAAAATCTGTTTTCAATCATTTTTAACAATGTGTTCCTTAGTTTTGAACTTTACTTATTCACAAATAAATGTAATAATGGCATAAGATTTTTATTTGTCTTTCAAATCAAGTGTGTTTATAGTATGTAGTACTATACCAATATGTTTACAACATACTGAAATTTCATGATTTTATAACGAATATTTATAAAGATATAGCTTTTTAAATTTTTGTCCCTTAGTTTTGATCGCAACTGTATATAAGCCTATTAATATCACAGTATTTCAGTTTTTGTTCATTTTTTTGTGACTGTGATGAAAGTTTAAAGTAGTGAATTTTCTAAAGGTTTTCAAATCCATCCATAGCTTAACTCTTACTCAGTATAGGTGAGTAATTAATAGATACTTGAATTTATATAATTGTGTTACATTGAGCAAACAACAATTTTATGCTTTGTAGTAGGGGAAACCAATTTTCAAGTTATTGGTTGGTTTTACGCTTACGGACACTTCAGAAGAGAAAATATTATAATTATCATTCAACTTTAATTCTAATTGGTACCATGGATACCAATTTGAATAAAAGTTAAATAATGATTATTATAAATAAATTTTAACGTGCCCAAATATATGGAACTTACCCTAAAATGGGACATGTTGGATTTCTGAATCAAATACTTCTAATAACCTCATGAGAATAATAGTTTTGCCGCTTATTATAGTTACCGTGAAACAATTCTGAACACAGTAGTGGATATTTTAGATTATTAAACTGACAGTAGTGGGTTGTAATATTCGCAAGAGAAGAGCAACAAATTAAACAGAGAGAGAGAGAGAAAGATTTCTGGGGAAGATTTTACTGTGAATTGTCCAGAATCTCGCTTAGGGTGTCCTTTCAAACTACAAAGGAAAGGGAACAAATATGAAACTGCTGAAAATTATAGCAAGGTTATTATGTTCAACTAACATTTATACCAAGTTAAATCGAGTTTGCCAAAGTAAGTCCAATGCAAGCAGCTCCAGAGAACAAGTTGTGTTTAATGCCTGTATTAATTACACAGTTGGGATTGCAGCCGATTTCACGGAGTATTGCTTGATCTTAATTAAGCTAATATTCCTGTACTGAATGTACCCCAAATATTATTATAAGTCTTCTGACTTACTATCTTGCATATTAGATGTTTATAAAATATTGGAACCAAGAAATAGTTTGATTCTTTGAAATAAAATGAAGTGTGTTAGTGGAAAAGTTTGTAAAATATCATACAAACATTCATATTTCTAAAAACATTATTATTACTTAAAAATGTATGTATTTTGGGCCTTATCATTTAATTGAATCCTGCTTCAATATTGATGACATTTTCATACAATTATCTGAGTACTGCTTAATTAATCTCGTTTTGTTTAGAGATTATCAAAAGTTATGCAGAGCGGTTCGTTACCTAACTCACCAATTCACCATTCAATTTAAATCTAAATTGTCTTATTTCTTTTGATTACAGTGGAGAATTTTTTTGTGATTATGATATATAAATTTACTTATTCTTTGTAGTAACTGTTATCATTTTTCGAATATCTAATCCAATAATTAGAAGTGTTAATAAATTTGTTGATATAATAGGATTGGGTTCAATAATTATGCTAATAAGTAAATTAGTATTCGTCAGGTTTCATTGTTCACACAAGGATTCACTAATTTACTAACTAGATGTAAAAGTGACTTTGCATTAATTATATATACTGAGAATTATTACCACTATAGTGGGTCAGGTGAATCTTTTATGATGTTACATGCGATACTTCATAACCTTCGTCGATAAAGAATCACCCTATGTGTCCTTCATTATTACTTTTTTTATCAACTATTATTTTTCTTATATAATTCATATGATCATTTAAATTATAATTATAATAAGCTATTCTAAGACACTAAATTGTTTATTTACTTGATTAAGAGATTGTAAATCATTAGCTCATTTTTTATTATTATTCATGTTCATTCGTTGGTCTATAAATTACAATAGAAGAAATCCTTTCAAAGAATAGAAATGTTTTTTTCTCCTGTTTTATATCCAAGTGCAACAGAAACTTCTCCAGCTATATTACAGAATAAGTTGCTGTCTGTGATACTGTGTGTGAGTGTGATTAACATTAATGTTTTTTTTTGTTCATATATTATACATTCCTAATATTTAATTCTTTACACTCGTTGGCTATATTTTCTTGGATAACTTACATAGAAATTACAAAATAACCTAAGCTTATCCTAAGTGATACGTGACAGATCTAAATATTTCCAATATCCTTTCAATATTATAACTAATTCATCAAGAGATCTCTTCATCCCATTCTTCTTGAGATCAGTTATATTTCAATAAAAATCCATGTCAACAAAGATTTCATGTTATGGTTAAAATATATCAGGATGAAGGAGAAATGAATTTTGTTAACTCTTTCGCTCCTGACGGCATCTGCAGTAACAATGAAATTGTATGCTATTTTAACACTTCTGTGGTCCAAGATATTACGTGTAATTGTATATGCTTGTCTGTGGTCTTCTTTTCAGTTATGTACATGAGGTAAGCATGGAACATGATTGAAATTTCAGCCTGCAAATGGCTTACTGAATGTATTGTTTTAAAGTTATCATGTACAATGTGCTTTGAAACTAAAAAGATGCAGTTAAAAAAATTAATAAAAAACAAAAATTCTAGTTCCAAGAGGAAAAGGGTTGAATAACTTACATAGAAATTCCAAAAAATGCCTTAACTTATCCTAAGTGATCTATGAGTGATCTTAATATTTCTCATAGCCTTTCAAAACTATAACTAATTTAACATGGAATTTCTTCCTCCCACGTTTATCTGGATCAGTTATATTCCCTTAGAAATGTATTTTCTTTAATAACTTACTTAGGAATTACAAAAATGCCTCAGCCAATCCTGAGTTATATGTGAGTGATCTTAATATTTCCTATTGGTTTTTAATATTATGATTAATTTTAATAGTGATATATTCCACCAATATATTTCTTGAGATCACTTATGTTTCACTAAACAATAAGCCTCTAAGTCAACATAAATTTTATGTTATGGTTAAAATATATCAAGATGTAATCAATAGTGAAAGGCATTTTCTTAAATAACTTACTTATAAATTACAAAAATGCCTTAAACTTATCATAAGTGATATAAGAGTAATCTCAATATTTAATATGTCACAAAGATTATCCTATCGTATGATTTAGACGGGAAGCCACTTAGTCTTCTATTGCACCCTGAATAACTTTCTTAAATTCTTATGAATCTAATTTTAAGATGGTGTTTATTATTTAACTGTTAAATTTAAAGTTGTTTCCTTTCTTCAACAGATTGTATCCGAGTGCTTGGTTCCCTTTCTGTCCCATTAAACGAGAGAATGAGTATTATATCACGAAGTAAGTGATATTTTGTAATATTGACATTTATAAAGTAATAATCGTTTGAAAAGTATTAAAGATATAACGACATTCAACTTTATATGATATACTTAATTGAAAAAAATATACTTTTTCATCAGGATGCTTATGTTTTTTCAAATTTGATTGTGTTAAATAAAATTTAGTTGCAAATTTTGGATAAATTGTGAATATTTCTCTTAGTTGAATAGTAATGAATAGACTATAATTTCAATAGCCCCCAATGGCTCTATTCTGTAGCTATATGTGGTCAATGGAAGAAAGGGTAGGGGGCGTTGCCTGTGATCCGAATTGTTGTAACTTGGATTGTAATTGTTGTAATTGTTATATTCAATTTTACCAAGATTATCCTTTTTTTAAACTACTTGCAGTTTTAGAGGATAGCGCTAGGGTTATATGTTCTTAAACTACGAGGTCTTTGATTTTTATTTGTTAGGAAGGCTCCTCTTGTTTCCGATGCAGACGTTAAGCTTCTACTAGATTTAAGTTAAAGTTTCAATAAAAAACACTTCTTACTTACTAATTAACACATAATTTTATCGGATTAATCATTCACTAATTTGTTTATTGAAATTGTTTTATATTTCATCTAATTTCAGTTCAATTTACAAAAATTGGAAAACAAAACTAACGTTCTTCTTATTAAAACTATGATTATTAGTTTATATAATACGTATCTTTACACAATTTGTTGTCAGATATATAAGATGATATCAAGTGAATTAATGTATACAATTAGACTTATTTAAAAAGGATTATTTAAAAGTTATTCAATCAATAGACCATGCATTGCACATTTTTTTTATCCATCTCTTCATCAATGTAGGTATTAGAAGTAGAGTATCAGTCTATACTTAGTCCCGGCTGACCTCTAGCATGCGACATTCTTGATAGCGTGATTGGTGAGTTACAGCATGACATTCTGAAATATAATTATAGTAGATTTTATGCGAATGTTTGATAATTGAGATGAAGAATAAAGATATAATTAAGGCATAAAAGATATTTAGAATTTGTATAAAGTTTTGATTAGGAATTTTCATCTTTTAAATTTATCTTTGTTGGCTTGTGATTAAATATCTAATTTACTGTACAATCTACAATCAATTTTAAGTTGGGTATAATTTTATATTAATGATTAATGTTGGTAGTTTATTAATCTCATAATAAATATGATATTTTAATGTGCAACTATTTAATATAAACTGAATGGACAATGACAGAATTGTTTGGTTATTGTGTGTTGGTGTAATTCTATATTATTTTGCAATATTATGTCCAGCATAACATCAATTAGGGAACAATAGGCTTTTGTGCATCTAAATAACTAAATTGATTGATATTTATGTATAATATTCACTAATGATATATATAATAACATGAATAATATTCGTGACCTGGTAGAAAATGAAATGCAAAATTAGGTCTTCGAATATTGCGATTGAATAGAGATATATAATCATTGATTTTGACATGAGTTCTGAATTCTATTGATTGCTTCAATCATCTTACAATCCCTCCATGTGTTATTTTTTTTATTATATATTGGAAAATTATATATATTGTATCGATATCATTTTTGTTATTTTTTTCATACGATAAATAATATAGGTAATGAATATTTGGTTTAGAGTTATGACAAATAAAACAAAATATTAGTAATATTTTCTTTTACTACATAAATTTGAGTGGTGATGTGATTTCAATATTTTGCATCTATTATTATTGCATAGGCACAATAATTTGGTATGAAGATTGAAGAAGCCTCAAGGATTATTTGTAGTTGAAGAAGAAAAAGGGAAAATAGGGTAAATGTTCTTATTCCCCTAACTGTCTATTAGTTGGTTTCACTCATCCCCTAAGATCTATTCTGCTTAAGAGAAAGTTCTATATTCTATATGCTAATTACAATAATATTCTACCCTAAAAATATTATTATCACATTGAAATGATTAAATTGAAATCAATAAATCTAGAGAGATATTTGTTTTACTGTGATTAATCAACACAAATTTATACAAATCCATACATAATGTATTATATACCACGGAGAGTATTACATTGCAGGCAAATTAGTCTACCATTTAGTATGATGAACATTCTTTCTTTACACAACCTAACAGAGGATGTTAGGAAACTTATCTGACATTACTTTTCATGAATATGATTTCGATAATTATAGATCAATAAAAATATTTATCACAGTTATGATGAGTGAAAGATACTGAAAACACACTTTCATTTGTCTAAATATAGGTCAGACAATTTGCGAACTGAAAATAAATGATTAGATTAGTGTATATATTAACCTTAGTATGAATAATGTATTGGTTAGGACAATATCAATTATACATTTACATTTCATTAATAAATATTTGTTGTAATTTCAGTAGGTCTAGATTCATCATTGTAAAGTAAATTAATTTATAGTTGAAATATATGTAAACTGAAAATCAGATAAATGTTATTTATGAATTAAATACTGGTTGTCATCACCGTAAACTTAAGATCACATTATGCCAGAAGTTAATTGAAGACTTGTCATTTTCGTAGACTTAAAATCACATCATGGCATAATTTAATTAATTACTGGTTGTATTTTCGGTACATTTAAAATAAAATTAATGCATAATTAAATTAAATGCTGGTTGTCATCTCCGTAGACTTATAATCTTATTATGTCCGTAGTTTATTAAAGACTTATTGTCATTTCTGCAGTTTTAGAAGTGGATCACACCGAGATGTATCAGAAATAATCATTCATTTCCAATCGAAATTGTTAATTGTTAGAAAGTTTAAAGAAACAATGGATAATAAATAATGAGAAAACGCCCGAAATTATATAAAGGAAACTATTTATGGTTTTCATCAACAAAAAGATTAAATTTCCTCATGAAAATACTTCTATCTGAAGTTTATCAAATATTTAAATTTTGAAAGCATCAAGAATTATTCATTGCCACAATCTCTGCATTGCGTATTCAAATGAATAGTCAGTGCCAAGATGTCGTACTGGCACTCTACCAATTTTAGCTACGAAATATTTGCTTTGTTGGTCCTTCGTATATAACATAGTAATATATATATTATTTCTAAATATTTTTTAATTATGAACTTACGGTAATTGGGTAGCTAGCCTAATAAATGAAATAGTAAATGATCATTATAGTGATAAATATGCAATGTAGGGTTAAAGCGATTGATTCAAATATTTCATTGAAAATAAGTCGATAATTAATTTAACATTTTAAATATACAAAGAAAAAAATTCAAACAGGTTTTATAAATAAGATATAATATACGGAGTGTGAAAATTTCTAGACTAATTTTAAATATTAAAAAATTACGTTGGTTTTTCAATCAAATAGAATTTTATGTTAAAATATTTATGATAATAATAGTAGGCTAATGCTAAATTAGTCTGAAAAAATTAATCATTCTATATGTGTATATATATTTAGGTTAAGTTACGAATTATTAGTCGGTTTCACATCTTCGGCTGTATGAGAAAAAAACGATAAAATATTTATTAAAAAATTCTTTAATTGGTATCCACGGTAATCATAATTATAGTACATAAACAATTATTGTATCGTGTTTTGCTATATTACCAAAGATATTTCTAACGTGTTTCTCACATTTTATTCATTTACTTAAAGTTAATGATGTTATACCACTGTAGTCAGAAGGTTCAATAATTTGTATTTTCTTTTGCTATATAGATTTCTCTCCTGAAACACTTTAAATTACGATTTAGTAAACGTTTGACTTATTTGGAAACATATTGAATGAAGTCTTACAAAATAATCGATTAATAATTTCAATTGAATAATTTCTTTCTTTTGTAAATGAATCATGCCACACTTACTGTAAATTAATCTTTTATAACTACTGTAGTATTCTATATTAGTTTCATGTTTTTATCAATATTTTGTAACATAGCTCTAATATTCATCTATCTAAATTTTTCAGTTCTTCCGATTCTATCAAAAAATAGGATATCTTAAAAATTAGTTTTAAAGCCGTATTTACATCACTATATTAATTACCACATGCTTCACATATTGTGTGCTAAGTGACTCGCAATCACCTGTCCACTGACGAAGTAAACTATCCCTCCCAGGCCCCAATTTAATAATGTGATTTCTCAGGAGACTGACATCAAACAACCTTATCTGCAGGACTCAGATTTGCTCTCAGGTTAAACTCAATTCCTCACATTTCGGCAGAGGGACCAATGTTGTCGCCTGAAGATACCAAGCGATGCATATAATATAATAATTTGTTCCAACTATTTTCTTTAAATAATAATCTTAATTATTTTTTTGTTTGAAGAGACTAGTTTCAATCATAGAAGAAGGTATAATACAACATTGTGAACCACATGCTAAGCTAAAAACTATATTATTTTCCACACCATTAGTATATGTAAATTATGAATGTATTATTGTATATACTCCAGTATGTTCATTCCAGTTTCTCAGTAAATACACTTCGACAAACAGCTTCCAGAAAAACATCTGTCTGTTTGTTTTGATCAAATATTAGACTCAAGACATCCTCTTACTTCAGAAACTGACAGACTGTCAAATGGCTGACTTATTTTGGGAAGCAATTCTCATGATCTCGTATTAGAAAGAGCTGAATAAAATTATTATAATTCTAATTTTTCCTTCATACTTTTTTATTTTCTACATTTGTATATTCTTCACACTTCCCTATCCTATTACTTAATATTACATTCTGAAGGAACAATCATAAATAATGAGATTATTGACTGAGGATAAATCAAGAATCTTCATCTAATGAAACTCTCAAGAAATTTTGTTTTAGTCCATACGAAGTCTTTTACTCATTAATTAAAGATAAGAGGAAATTATAGAAATACCTCGATAATACTGAAGCTCTTCAACTATTTATCTGATAATTAAAGCTCAAGAATCCTGAACTCTGGTAATTTAACCTTTTTCTTATTTTATTAGTATTATTAAACATTTTTAAAAGTTGATTCTGTAATCCACTTGCAGAATTAAAATAGTAGCATTATTAAAAGAATTTACTTTTGACATTATTTATTTCAACAATAAGCCTCAAGCATTAAAGGTTAACATTAACATTATATATATTTGATCTACACACTATACATATTCGACTAAATTATTAATTTATATCTATATTATATTAATTCTGCTCATGTTACGTACATAAGTTACTTCTAGCTAAGATATAAAATTGGTATATTAAGACAGGAATTACACATATATACCTACTATATACAATTTTTTTAAATACACGAAAATAATGAACTTAAATATATCCATCTACTTGTGTTTCGCACATAAAATATAATTTTCTGAGACATAAAATCGGTATATTATAGTCAGGTATTGAAGATGAATACTATATACAATTCTTGTAATGTACACAAAATGAATGAATTAACATATGGAAGCATATCCAGTATAGTAAGAAAATTAATATGTCTGTCTAATAATATTATAATATTTATTTAAATATATTTCCTTATTTTATTGTGCATATTAATATATGAAATAACACTTTAGTATGTTAACAATTTATTCGCTATAGCAACGGATAGCTGTCATTGAATTATTTATTCATATCTTCATTTAACATTCATGGAGGTTCAATAGGTGATCATTATTTGAATAGTGAACAAACAATCCATTATTTTCAAGAAATGTAAAAAAAATGAGAATCATCACATATAGAGTAAATTCCGAGCTGTTGGATGTTTCTCACATTCTAGATACATAATAATTATTATTTAACTTTTATATATTATTTCTAACTCATATGATCGAAAATGTGAAACTGTCTGATAATTCGGAGTTCACCCTACATACAATAATGTATAAACAAACAAAGAGTTTATTATTTTCAAGATCGTTATTGATGACTCTGATTAAATAGACTGGATTATTAGAATCCTATATGATTAATGAGTAATTTATGTGTGAATTGTAGTGCTCTGCTAATAAATATTTAATTAAATATTAATTAAAATAAATTACAACCTGTCTCAGACGATATATACAATGTGAAAGAACACTAACTCTAGCTCTTATTTCGCCCTTTAATTTAATTATATTCCATTTATTTATTCATTTACTCATTTACTCATTTATTCATTTATTCATTTATTCATTTATTCATTTATTCATTTATTCATTTACTCATTTATTCATTCATTATTCATTTCACTTCATTTTTCAGCAAAAGAATTAAAAGAATTCAACTCTTTTTTTTTGCTTGATAATCATAATTACATTCAACAGATAATTCCTTGTCGTGATTTTGATGTTTCCTGCAGAAATAATGCAATTTTTTTTATAAATCTATGCTAACAATTCTTAAACAATAAATTATGGAGGTAAAATCTGATTTAGATTAAATGTAAGATGCTACCATGTGTTTTTTATGAAGAACGATTTTTATTTTCCTACTTTCTTGTCGCTTTCCTAAAACTGAAAATATGAAATATCTACAGCTACCAGACTAATATGGTAGCAATCAAGACAGTACATAAAACTTTTGTTTATAATTTCAATCACGTTCTAAGAAAGCTTAAATTCCTTTGACGTATTGACTGAGGAAATTTAAACCGATATTGAAACGTGACAATAAATAAACCAAAAGGATGATCTCTTTGCGATGCTTTTTGAACAGATAAGTTAGGTTTTTGTCTAATTCCAATTATTATTTATACATCTATATTCTGATTGCATTTTTAATATAGCTCTATAGATATTGAGAAGTTGCTCTAAGATTATATTTAACAAATAATTTTTCTATATCAATTGATTTTTTATTTTAAATGAATGACTGATGGAAATCATGTAATGAATATTTTCACAATCAGTAACTCTCACACTGAACTATAATACTTTATTATTTTCTATAAGTAGTCCTGTATTATTATATAAAGGAACTAGATTATGTGCACTCAGGAGAGCGCATACCTTCGAGGCCGCTTTGACCTGTTCTCTCCCAAAATTTAAAAAAACTGCTAACTGGATAATAACCAATCGTCCCACCAAGTTTCATGCAATATGGTTCAATACTTTTTAAGTTATTTGGTTATAAATGATCTTGACCTTCGACTGGAACACTCCCAAAATTCTAACAGATGGTTCCTGGACATTGACCAATTGTACCATCAAATTTCAGACAATTTGGTTGAATACTTTTTGAGTTATTGAGTTACAAATGGCCTTGACCTTGATCTTTGACCTTTGTCCCGATCGCTCCCAAAATCTAGCAAGCAAAATGGTTTCTGTATATTGACCAATCGTCCCACCAAGTTTCATGCAATATGGTTCAATACTTTTTGAGTTATAAATGACCATGACCTTGATGACCTTTGACCGGGTCAAGGTCACTGGACATGGACCAATCGTTTCATCAAATTTCTGGCAACTTGGTTGAACACTTTTCAGTTAAGCGAATAACAAGATGATGAATAAATAAATAAACGACGGCTATATTATGACCTTCCCGCATTCTGCGAAGGTAATTAAATGATAAAAGAGGCTATGTTCAAATTACGTTCGAATTATTTTCTAATTTCCAAAATTTGTAACAAATTGTCTGTCAAATTGTAACTATTGAATGCTTTACCAATTAATAACTAATGTAACTATGATACTGGATATGAAGCTAAAAAAACTCCATGATTGCCGTTCATGAAATTTTCAAAAATGAATTTTTATTGCAAGTGAAATAAGCGAGAAAAAGAATTCAATCACAGTATCAATGGGAACATTGAACAGCATCGATCAAAGTGGAAATGTTCATCTGGTAGCAATTATGAATGTTGCAATGATGGGGAGAAGCTCTTCAAGATCTGGGACTTTCAGTGGGAAATGATACTCAGGATTTTCTGTTGCTTCATCTCATTCATTTTATGAAATTGTCTGCTAAAATTACAGGTGATAATATATATTAAATAGAGGATAGAGGAGTAATATAGATAAAAGAAAGAGAAATTATGTCACCAATGTGTATTACTATAAAGTAATGCACAGTCATCAGAGTGGTAGACAATTAATGTGATTATTCGTCTGATTTTACTTTACGTATTGCTGAGAAAAAGATAGGAAGCTGTAGAAACGATCGGGAAAAACGAGGAAGTGAAAAAAGAGACGCTAATTATATCCTCACCAATGAGGTGAGGAGAGTGAGAATGAGGTGAGGAGAGTGAGGATGAGGTTAGGAGAGTGAGAATGAGGTGAGGAGAGTGAGAATGAGGTGAGGAGAGTGAGAATGAGGTGAGGAGAGTGAGAATGAGGTGAGAAGAGTGAGAATGAGGTGAGGAGAGTGAGAATGAGGTGAGGAGAGTGAGAATGAGGTGAGGAGAGTGAGAATGAGGTGAGGAGAGTGAAAATGAGGTGAGAAGAGTGAGAATGAGGTGAGGAGAGTGAGAATGAGGTGAGGAGGGTGAGAATGAGGTGATGAGAGTGAGAAGGAGGTGAGGAGAGTGAGAATGAGGTGAGGAGAGTGAGAATGAGGTGAGGAGAGTGAGATTGAGGAGAGGAGAATGAGAATAAGGTGAGGAGACTGAGAATGAATTTTGAAAGTGAGATTGAAGTGCGAATGAAGTGAGAATGAGGTATATATTAGAATTACTCATTGAAATATTCATAAGTTAACTCTCGGTAAAAATTCCCTAAAAAAACATTTTCCTTTTTTCAGTCAATAATCACCCTCAAACCAGATCATCTATCGAACTTTCCAGTTCCCCTTCATCTGCTAATTTGTACACATAATAAAACTAACCTTATTTTGTATTCCCCTGGTGGATATACTCAGAACTGACTAACATTGGGGTTACATATATCATACAGTTCTTAATTTTTTTATGTATCTAGCTTCTAGTGATGATTTGTTACAATATTCCCCTGTATTTTTAATGGAGAGCTAAATTACATCATGATTACGTCTTAATATGTTCAGGAAATCTTGATAGTATATTTTAATATTAATTCTTCAATAGAAATATATATAAAAAATACTTTATACGGAGGGAAATAGTTTAACAGACGTTTTGGTCTCCATTTCCATTAATCTGACATTCAACCGATTCGTTTTGGACTGTTTCTATCGTGGTGATCTCATTAGCTCTATAGTTAGTCTCCTCAACTCTAACATGACGAAGAAACTGATCAGCTTAGAGACTATAATCCTCTGACTCCCAGGAGTCAGAAAAGAAAATCTATGTCACAAATTGTCTTGCTTTTTAAGCGATGTTGAATATTGATATATATGCCTTCGATGATATTTCGTAAAATATGAAAAATACTATTTTATTGGACGAATTTTTAAAGAAATTTAATGAAAAATGTAGCGAATATAACACTAATTACCAAAACCTATATAATTATAAATAGTCACCAATGTAGTACCTACATTGAATTTCGATTTTGTAAAACTATCATATTTTACATGAAATCAATGAATACATATGAAATACAAGCATCACTTGCCTCTCCCACCTCATTATTTCTCAACATTTCTTACTTTGCGGATTTTTATTCATTTTTAATATTATAGGGATACGTAGTTTGAGAATTTGGTCCTTTTTGACAAGTTTAATTTTAACAATCAATTATTTCTGAATTTATTGTTACTGGCTGATATTTTATTGATTCAATTAAACATCATTAAGTGATTGAATTAACGGCCATAATTCCTAAAACCGGAACGTTCCATGTTTGTGGGATATATATACAGCATAAATGTATCCACTGCTTTGAATCTGCATTATTCATCATTTCACGATAATATGCATTCCATATTGGTACCATAGATACGTAGATTAATATTAATGAATTTTAAATAGTACTTATAAGATTTACTCGATGGCAGTGGATACATTTTTTGCGGACACACTGTACATTCGTTCTTCCAAAATTCAGATATATTCCATACCTTACTATTATCTACGGTGGCCCTCTTATACTTACTTTCTGAGAATAAGCTATAGTTTGTTGAACAAATTGCAGTCGTTATATTTAATTCTATATAGGTTCTTTTAAATTTGAATAAGACTATTATTAGAATACTTAACAAACATATTTAAATTATTAGCCCAAAATAATACTAACGATTAACTTCCTTCTACCTCTGTAACGATTTCTAGAAAGTGGGAGTGTTTGTTGAGTGAAATATCATTTTTCAAAACTGGATGAAAACTCACACTACAAGCCCTCTCTAATGGACACTAAAAATGATAGTTCTCAACAGAATTTTTGTAATACCTCCATTAGCAATATTGCCTGGCTTTGTGGTGTTCAATTGGAGGTGATGGAAGAAATAGAAATATAGCTCGAAGTGAAGAAATTCGGCAACTGTTTGATCTTCTGTCTTTTGATGTCGATTGTCCATTTTGAAATATTTCATTTTCAAGGCTTGATATTTTTTTGACGTTAGTTCATTTTGGTAAATAAATTGAATTGAAATTTACCAACTTATAAATATTAATAACATTGCCTAAAAATATCTCAACTACATGTAATCGTTCCTATCAGAAATGTGGATATGTTAACTTCACAAAGTAAGTTAGTTTTTAACATATTGAGTACAATATATTATACATAATAATAGGGATAAATAGATAAATTTTATAACATTTACTTAGTGTTAGTTTTACTATTTACTGTTGTCAAGTATGAAGAATACTGCAGTAATAGACTTAAAGTAAAAGTTTTCATTTTTTATATGTGTAAGATGTTCATTTCAGTTAAGGTTGGCTCGTAAGCTTCAATTACTATCCAGTCCGCACTTTCTGACCACCTGTTCAGGAAGTAAAACCTGTGCAGCTGATGCCTTTTCTTTTATATATTATATTGATAGGTTGGAATCTGGTTAACTCTAAGTGTCCATCTAATTTAAAATATGAAGATATTTTGTTCTAAATTATCATTCGTGCATGAATTTTGATGTCATGATTATTGTATAATATTTCCAATGTTTCTGATTTAACAATACAAAATTCAACGTAAATGCTCTTAAAACGGTAACATAGAATAATTACCTTTTACGGTGTTAGTTTTCTTTGTCCTGCAATGAAGAATAAAGGTGAGGCTAATGAACGTAATGGAGTTAAAAGGCTGAGCTTCTTTGCGGGCAATGAACTGTTAATGAAAATTTAAATTCAGGACTTTCTGAACAAGAGTACATACATTTAATTTGAACGTCTTTATTTCACGCTATGGAATACCAAAATAACAAATAGCTACTATGAATATATTGTAAACTGTTCTGATTTTTTTTTGTACATAGGAGAATATTTTGATGTTATTTATATAATTATATAAAAGAAATCAGATATTCTTACAGAGTACTGTTTTTAACAAGAATAGCAAATAATTATCCACAAGTGTTATTGTGATATATGTTTTCTTTCAAGCGTGTTATTACAACATGCATCTGTCACTAACAGAAAATACTTTGCTACCTTCCTACTGTAGACAAATAAGGTACTATTGTATTATTGTATCTGGAGATATTTTCAGTTTCTTATTCGAAAAATCAGAGATATGCGATTTTTTATATACCATTTAAAAGGTTAAACAGATAATATTAATAAAGTACATACGCTATAATAATAGAGTCCGTTTTGTAATTATATATTATTAGTTGAAGAGCAAAACTCTTCTAAAGGAACTTGGTTATTATTTGTATTAGTATCATTGTTTCCTTTATTTCTTCTTCTTGGGAAAACATCCAGAAAATATTTAAAATATATTATCATTTTTGAAACAACTGCTACTTGGCAAATTTATCTAGTGAATATTTTTCCCGTTTGAGGTTTCACGGTAGTTGGAGACTGGTACACATTTTGACAAATAAAATACTGATCGTTACCACTATAAACTAAACAATACACTGCATTTCATCCTTTCTAAGAAAATTTTATAGAATTCTTAACAGAGAGATAAAGTATTTAATATATCTTTAATTATAACACATTTCCATTCATTTCACTGCCTATTTCAGAAAGGAATTAATCGGGTCAGATCATCTCTAATCTCAGTTGATGGGATGACTGAATGTAACAAAGGAATAATGATAGAATAACCAGTGTACGGGATAGTGAAAAAAGTCAATGGTGTTTAGTTTACTTTGAAGTGGAAGGAATAAGTCCTTCATAGTTTTTATTTATTAATTACTACAAATTTTTCATATGATGTGCAATCCATTACGAATTTTCAAAAATAGGTCACTTTCATTGCTAAAATACTTCAACAGTACCAATGTGGCTCTCTCGAACTAATTAATTAAGAAGATTTATATCCCGTTTATTTATGATAAAGTGAACTCATTTAGAAACGGTTGATGCTAACATTAATTTAAAACACACTGCATAGTTTTTGAGACTTAGGTTCATTTCATTTGCTTGGTAAAAATTGCCTGTCGACTAGGCTATAATATATCATTTTTCTTTGAAACCAGTTCGGTTAAAAGAATTCGGAATGGGAACAAAATATCATACAATTTATTTATTGTATTACGCTTTTTTTCAAATTTCTATTATACCAATTTTTAAATCTTCTCCATAATTATATTATATAATTTATATTACTGAAAAATTTGTACTATATCTGTTAATTTACTTTTTACATCATGTGCCATGATGCTTTATTACATGATTTACGATGACATGATAGGTGTTTCCATAAAATTTAATTTAATTGAAATTTTATTCCACAGATAAATATGTGTTGATTATTTTATTTTTAATATGCAAACAGTTGTCGTAGAAGTGAACAAAGTAAAGAGAAAACTTGAAAAAAATAAACAATAAAATAATAATCTATTAGTGGACAATATTGTATATATAATAAGTTTGATAAAATTACGTGAAAAAATGACTACAGAATTTTGAGAACATCATAACTAAGGTAAGTAAAGATATCTAATTTTATAGAATCTAATGATAAAATATTTTATGGATCTTTTCTCATTAATACAATTGTATATAAAAACTTTATTTATTTTCAATCTCGATATTTTTCCTGAATTTTATTTTGTACAAAAAAGTCAAGTATTATCAGTTGATTTTTTTTTTATATTTTACTATATTATGCTTTTCCAATATTATTACAGAAATATGCCAATTCAATGAAAATTGTTGAGCATACATTATTACCAAGCGGTTATATGAATAGTCAATGAATGATAACTATTCATTGAAGGTTTGAAATGAATTCAAATTGGCTCAGACAATATTGTTTGAACAATAATTTTCCTTTTTCGATTTCAATAATAGCCGGTATAATGGAATAATTGGTTATTTAAACAATATTTATATTCCTGAATCTCGCCAACTCATTGATTAAAACATAACTACATTTGTCTATTAATTCAGCTAATATCTAAACATCTAATTAGCAAAAATTGTAACAGCAATAATTACATTACAAATTACACTATCTGCTACAAAAACTATTAATTGAATTACTAAATTATACTCAGTATTAAAGCTGCTATTGCTTCAGTTTGCTCAACATTCATGCTGCTATAGCAACGGTATACTCAGTATTCATACTTCTTTTGCTTTAGTATACTCAACATTTATGCTGCTATAGCTACGGTATGCTCAGTATTCATACTTCTTTTGCTTTAGTATACTCAACATTTATGCTGCTATAGCAACGGTATACTCAGTATTCATACTTCTTTTGCTTTAGTATACTCAACATTTATGCTGCTATAGCTACGGTATACTCACTGCTCAGCATTCATGCTGCTATAGCTACGGTATACTCACTGCTCAGCATTCATGCTGCTATAGCTACGATATACTCACTGCTCAGCACTCAGCTGCTCAATAATGTTTGATGTATCACCGTAAAATTTGCATGTTACCCAGTACGTGTTTTTGAATTCCAGAGGAATATTCTCGTCAGGAACTGGATGTTAGTAAGAATAGATGCTCTTTGATTTTCATGTAAGTTCAATTTTTCATTTCTGTATATTGATATCGATGTGTTATATTTTTAAAACAGTGCACTTTTTCCAAAAATTGACAGTTAGTGTGGGAAACATCATCACAATTAGGTATTTCAAAATATCCATCCATGTAAATAAGATATATTTGAACATCCCCATATACTACCTCACATACATTTGAATACACCGACGTAGCAAAAATTATCCAAATTGATGGAATACTTTTTGTATAACAACCATTCCTTTCTTGCCGTTCTCAATACGGGGTGAACACATATCTTTTGCGTCAAAATAGGATATTCACGCGTTAGCATCGCTCACCGAGGCTGTTTATCAACAGTGTTGCAACCGATAGAGGGATTTGTTTTACTTCTATTGCTCTTCATTTGCTGGCTCTCTTTTTATGAACATGCTGCAATGAATTTCTGTTACATGTTGAGGGGAAATGTTCTCTGATATTCAATTTGGAATTCAGTGTAAAGTAGAAAGATTTCAGCATCTATACGATTTGTTTTATGATTCGTTATTCTGATTGAAATACCGAGATGTTATTAGAAGGTATTATATTCTTTTGATATAAGACAAAGCAACCTACAATAATATTCATTAAATTCAGGAGAAAACCAGTGTTCTAGTAAACATAGTTTATCATTCATGAACTATTATTAACATATCAAATATAAATTATTTTCCAAAGATATATTAGAGAGAATGATAACGAGTTATTGAATAATCGTAGCAAGCTACTTTCAATTTATAATAAAAAAATTAGTTTATAGCAACATTTTGAGTGTTTTTTACATCAATGATGAGCATCTAACTACTAATGGATATACTGAAAGATTCAATAAAAAGGCCACCCGGTTTTTGACCGATATTATTTTCCCAACTAAAAGAGCCATTATTTGATATTTTCTAGAATATTCACATCACATGATGAAAAAAATTCAATTTCAATTATATGTCGAAAAATATTATCATCCAAAAACATGGTTTCCTAGTTTTTGAATCACACTGTGTACATCAATTTCAATCACATACGTGAAAAACAAATCTAGCAGATTTTAAAATAAAGGATATAGATTCTCTTTATATATGCAATACCGATAAAAATATATAATGAATAATTTGGTGATCTTTCCAGTAATTTAATACAAATACACGGCCGTCAATGCAAATAAATGAGGTTAAATATCTGAGCCACTTGAGGTAGGAGGAGAAAAATATAAATGAAGGTAATGACGTCAATAAAGTTTTTTTTACGAAATTAATGTGTGTTTGTTTGAATTTCAGTTCACTGAATAAAATTATAGAAATTTTGATACAATATAATTACGTTGGAGAAGTTCCAATTTCATTAAATATTAGTATCATTATTTGCCTACTAATTAGATGCTCTGCTTCTGAACCGTATCAAGTGTAATAATTAAGTTAGTTTAATTAATTAGTATATTAATTGGCTTGAAATTTTATGTTTGATAGAAGTTCCTGTTAATTTTGTAGTCTTTAATTGAATATATTAATATGAATTCAAATTTATTACTTGAAATTTATCTCTGACAAAATTTAAATTTCATTGCTTTTAAAAAAACATATAACAAAAAAAAATGAGTATAGAGTGATTTAAGATTAAAGTACATATTATATTGGTTTACCAATAACACAACATCTGTGTTCACTGCCTCTCGAATCACTAAAAGAGTATTTTTAAATTTAAAACTTTAAATGAATAGTTTTATTCGTTTTCTTGTGTTTAAAATAATTAAATTATCTCAAGTTCTCGTATCTGCAAGTCGTGATGCTACTCCAAATGAAAATTTTATATTAGAAACTTAGTTTTGTTCATTTACAATCTATCGAAAAAACCAAAATAACATAAAGATATTGCATAACTTTTTTTAAATTGCAATAGTTTCACTATTTGAAATTTTATTCATACAGGTAAAACTTAAAATAAAGAGATTATACCGACGGGAATAGAAATAGAGATTTTCAAAGTAACGTGTTTGAATTTTAATAGTCTTAATATGTGTTTCTTTAAGCACGATGTTCTGTATAAATTAAATGATGCAGTTATTAAATTGAATTTTGAAAGATTATTACTTTTGCGTATAGTATTTACTTGAAACTTTGCATGAATTTATATTGAATTTATCAGTTCGGACCTCTCTTTTTCATAGATATACTACAATAAAAAATAAACGTGATAAATAGTATATTGTAAAATTCACAGAGAGTGAAAAAGAGAATATTAATTCAGAAATGTACAGTTTTACAAAATTTTATGAAGAAATATATAATTTTTTTACGCCCGTCCTGGTACTCTTTATTTGATTGTTATTGGGCAATTAAAAATTTAAAAATATCGCAACTACTCTAAATTGAGTTAAAAGGACAAATAGAAAAATAATTTGAGGTAAACAGCTACGATATAATAGAACTAAAATGCTACACAAACAATTATCATTACAATTAAACTTTATTGCTGTAATACTGAATTTACAATAGTTATCGAAATGGAAAAAAAAAATTACATGAAATTGTGATAAACAAAATATATATTTTAATATTAATATTTATTAATTAATATTATTAATCATATTAAATATTAATTTCAAAGGACTATTAATCGTTAGAAGTATCTACCTAACCTAAACCTAAATTCTACCTAATTTAATCTACACATCGGAACTCATCCATTTTCTGATTTCACGCTTAACTCTAATGAATTTGACGTGTGTTTTCTAGGCACATCTTTTCAAAGTAAAATTATATCTTCCATGTCAGTCTTTTATATTTGGTGACCTTTCTTAAATTTGTTCTTACATAAATACCAAATAAATTTTTGTATTTAAAAGTTAAAAAATATTTACAAATCGCCGTAAATCACGTAAATTATGGAATTAAATGTAATTTGGTGACGTGTGGCAACCTAGAAATACAGTTTGGTTAGCCAATACGAACGAATTTGTCCACGTTTTCATCAAGTAAAAATACATGTGCGAGCTGTTATTGGGTCACACACCACCTAATCACAGCTCTGCTCTCGCAGTTGTTTTAAATAATTATGTATTTATTTCTCTCCTTATATGGTAAATGTTTTTACTTGAAATTTGGTAATCATTAGTACCAAACTTGTAAAAATACAGTACCGAAGGTTGATAAATGAGACATGTGTTTTTCCACACATAGTCAAACTTTCCTGTTGATTCTGACAGTCAAACTCATTAGGGTTAAACTTCCTACTATTATTCACTATACAGGGTGGCGCAAAAAAAATGAAACCCATTTTCAAACTAGCTTAATTTACAAACTATCAAACCTAGAAACTTTCTAAAAACACAGTTTTATTCGGTCACTTTTTCTGCATCTATTTGGATGATACTTTAAAAGTTACGACAAAAGTCAAACATCCTGCAGCGAATTGAAAAAAGGGAAATAAATAGGGCTTGCGCGAGGACGAAAAACACCGAAAGTTCAGAATAGGAATAATTTATTTCCATATGGTAGTAGTAAAAATTAAATCCTACTAATTTTCCATTCAATTTACATCTCTGTTATTGACTCTTTCATTCATGGAAATACATCTTCATCAGCAATCTTGATATCTTTTACAAAATATGCATTTCTTTGCAGCAACCATTTTGAAAAATTTAGACTGTGCGGTAAATCAGTTCTAAGAGTTCGAGCCTTACATGCTTCTTGAAAGGATGATATCTCAAATAGTGATTAACAATTCGGTGAAATTTCTCTTAAATGAAATCTAATCCATACTTTCTGATTGATAAGTTGGGTTCTCAATAAAATGTTCAAGAAAATTATTACTGTTTTCATGTGTTCATTCTTTTCTCCTGCGACATGAGGTTGAACCTACGTAATGCTTTCAGTGTTTAAAAAATTTGTCACATCAAAAACTCTGTTCTTTTGAAACCTGCATTTTGAGAGTTTCGAATAGGAGATAAAAATTAACTGCGAAATGATTTTATAAATTAAGATATCAATTTTATCTCAAAACCAACTTTCAAATGGTAATTCATTCGTTCATTTTCTTTTATTTGTTACAAAAAATAGTAGAATTTAATGTTTTTAAATCCATATAAAATGAATTATACCTCTTATGATTTTTTTCTCGTATAATTCTTGCTCGCGCAAGCCCTTTTTATTTACCTTTTTTGTAATTCGCTGCAGGATGTTTAATTTTTGTCGTAACTCTTAACAGATCATCAAGATAGATGCAGAAAAAGTAAACAAATAAAAATTTGTTTTTAGAACATTTTCAGGTTTGATAGTTTGAAAAATAAACTAATTTGAAAATGGGTTTCCTTTTTTTGCATCACCCTGTATATAGCATTGTGACTATATAGTATTGAGTAATTTTAACACATTGACTTCGTTAACATACTCTTATAAGTTATTTTACGTGTAATTGTGTGACCAAAGAACATTCCTATATACATGTATTAGCCTACCAAAGGCCTTAGAATTCACCTCTCTTATATTTAACTTTGATGTCATACAAGAGAGAATATAATCCTGATGAATGAATCAAAGTGTCCTCACTCCACTGAAGAATAATCACAAGGCAGAGAAATGAGAAAAGGAAGTACGATTAGATGAGTTCTATTTAGAATGGAACAGTCGTTATATATTATACTGCAAAATGGTCTGTAACATACTGTGAGCTTTCAGTTCAGTGGCATCTGTGTTCTTGAAACGAAGAAAATATATTAATCTGAATGTTGCAGGTGTATAATGTTTTATGTTTTGTGTCACCAAATATCACAAAATAAAACAAAGGCTATAAAAAAATTCATTTGGCCTAGAAAATAAACGTTTAGTGTACAATTACATGTTTTATCGTTGTTCTATGTATTCATGAAATTGAAAAAGAGAATGGCGTTATTTTCGAATAGGTACTTAGGAAGTTTATATTCTGTAGTGTAGCGACAGAGTTATTGAGAGGAGATTTAAAGAGCTTATACTGACTTACTTGAAATTATCCTACTACAAACTCAAAAACAAGAGATGTGTGAAATAGAAATGGAATAACTTAAATGATACATCTTTTACTGTTACGAAATAAATTTTTTATAGTGTGAATTTTATACTGTCAGTGCTATAGTGTGCTGAATGATGATACTATCAATGCATAATAATATAGACTGAATCGATCTAATTTTCAATTTCATGTGCAGTTAACAAGAGATGGATTTTTAAATGAAAAATAATGTTCGGTTAATTGGGAGTATATTTTGGCCAATTATATGTAGACTATTAAAAAGTGAACCAGTACTTGATATGTAATAGGATATTTGAATTATACATCTAGGCTGGAAAAAAATGGTCGGAATATTTGATCGAATAAAGAATATCAATATCCAGGAAACTAATCAGAGCTATTATGTACTGTTATTTGATTTAATCAAATCCCTTTGGCTATAAAATGATTTAATTATCAAAAGAGAATAGCATGCATTAACTGAGAATTATATTAACTAGTACACTACAATTCGTTAATCCATTGCTAATTCAATTAACATAATGTGTTTAGTATTTTATTTGAATGCAAGTATGGTCGGACGGGGTATCACCGCGCAGGCCCTTTTTATGGGGCATCACTCCGCACCTCTTATAATTTTAAAATTACTTGTTTTAGTCTAAATTTGATTGAACAACCATTTCAAGCATCTTCTTTTCTTCCATAAACATCTTGATGCACCATTATCTTATTAGTATTTCTACAGTTAATTCGTGATGTATGTGGTGCTCTCAAAACGATCTGAAAAAAGTTTGCGCTGGTGATATTTAAATCCCGCAAACTCTCCAATAACTCTAGAACCGAGATTAATTGATTCATATTGTTTTAACAAGTTAACACAAATATTAACAGTTATATTATGTCAATTTTTCAACTTCTCAGTTTTAACGGTTTTCCCGTCACAAATCACAACCGTGCTCAGTGATACCCCAGATAATTTAGAGGTAGAGGGGTATCACTGCGCATCATTAATAACCATATTTGTATGTAAATAAATATATAAATTATGAGTTTTTAGCTCTTAATAAAGGCAAAAATATTGAATAAGGTGTTATTTAATTATAATATTGATTAAATATAAACTTACGATCATAGTAGCTATGCTACTTGATGTGGAGGTTATTAAGATAGGGAGAGTGGTTATTGAATTGAATATTGATTACCAATAAACCTACGATCGTATTATATCAATTGATATACGTAAAATTTAAGAGTTAAATTTGTTGCAGATTCATTAAATATGTGTTTAAAAAGTAAGAGACAATTAGATTGGGGAGAGGGCATGTAGAGAGGGAAACACAGACACTTAGATAGGGAAGAGAAGGGTTTAGATAGGGAGGGGGGATTTAGATGGGATAGATGGGGATTTAGATGGTGAAAATGGGGATTTATAAGGGAAAAGAGGGAGATTTTGATGAGAGGATAGGGTGATTTAGATTGGAGGAGATGTGGATTTAGATGGGAAAAGAGGGAGATTTAGATTGGAGACGAGGGATATTTAGATGGTTAAAGAAGGGGGTTTAGATAGAGGGTGAGAGGGGTATTAAAATTGAGAGAGGAGGAATTTATGTGGGGAGAGGAGTGTTGCATGTATGTAATGCGCAGTAATACCCCTTCATATGCGCAGTGATACCCCTATACACTAACTAAAAGTTACGCACGAAAAATTGCCAATAAGTATTATTTATTTAGGTATTATTTCGAAACTAGTTGAGAACCATCCTCATTCATGATCATTTCATCACGAGAAAAAAAGTTTCTCTTGTAGATTTAGTTTCTGAGTAATGGGCAGAGTTTGCGGGATTGTGCGCAGTGATACCCCGTCCGACCCTACATATTGTCCTCATATATGTATGATAAATTACATACGTGAATAACCACTAATTTGAACTATACAATGATCTTAAAACCATAATTTATTTCCAAAATTTTATTTTATTTAAATGGTCCATATTTTATTCAAATGATAGTAAATGTATTTGATGATAATCTGGCTACTGGTAAATTTAGTATAACAAATTAATTTCATTTTTTTTAATTAGGTAGTAAATGCAATTCATTCAAAATATAATTAATTTTAATTGAATTACTAATTAAACAACTGAGCAAATTAATTAACGTATGAAGCTTGTTAACAATATTATTTAAAGGATGTACTATATTTTCAGATATTTGTGTTATTACACAATTCATTCCCCTGCTCCAAAAATGTTATAGGTAGGAACAGATAAACAGTTTCCTTATCTTTATTTCTCTGTCTGTCTGCCTGTGGTTTGCATCGCTTTAAGAAAAAATTCTACAATATAAAATAATTAGATATTATCCTGAAAATTGAGAAACCAGAAATAGAAAATCCGATATGAAAATATAATATATAAAAGAATAAATCTAGTGGGAGAAAACCTTTTATTGAGAAAAATCGAAAGTACGGACAAAATTCTTGTGAACCAATAATCCTGAAATACCAAAAGTTAGTGAAAACTGAAATTTAAATATCCTGAAAACAAAAATCCAAAAAATATGAAATTACGAAAAAACTGAGACTTTGGAAAAGTAAAGTCTGAGAAAAAAGGTAGAACTGATAATCTGGAAAAAAACGAAAAACAGGATAGAAGTATTTGGAAAAAAAAAAAATTCTGAAAAAATGAAGATCCGGAAAACATAAAAATTGGAAAACCGATAATGATAATCTATAAAACCTAAAATTCGGAAAAAATGGAAAATCCGAATACTCGAAAAATATCAAAAATCTAAAAAAACGGAAAAACGGGGAAGCAGTAAATTTGGAAAACTGATTAGACGGTAAACCGAAAATAAGAAATGCCAGATAAGAAAATAACAGATACAATTATAGTTTCGTTATTTTTTACGAGAAAATAGTTTTAAAAAACAAAATTTAAAAATTAATTTACGTCAGATGGTAAATAAGATTATTTTAATCATTCATACATCACAAATATTTTCTTAATGGCAGAGGGGTAAATTTCTGTTATATTTAGTTCTTCATTTTCAATGACGCCGTCATTAGTATTTAATGAAAAATGATTATAACACAATATTTCTCCCTCATTCTTTTATACTAAATGTTAGTTAATATTAATTCATTTACTCTCAATATAGAGTCTTTCATTAATTTGGTTATCATGATAATTTTTCTTTTCATAAGGAAAGTGAGGGAGTATGTCAAGTAGCAACACCCACGCTATCCAGGCAAGAAGGATTTCTTCCTGGAATATTCCATTAAATTATCTCAGGAATAAATTCTTTTGCCTGGGATATTCCCCTAACGGCCCAAAAATAATTCTTCCTTGCTTGGAAAATTATCTTTATATACAAGGAATAAATTCTTCTTGCCTGGGATATTCCTTTTATATCCCTGGAATAAATCTTTCTTGTTTAGGTGGGGTAATATACTTGAAAAAATTCAAGGATCTGCCAATAATAATTAATGGTAATTTATCATAACACACTTTCTGCCGCATTATTTTATATGAATGATGCTGTATATAAATTCATTCACTCTCACTTTAGATTCTTGATCGAATTTATTTATTTGTTCTTTTTATTTAATTGGAAAATTCCCTACTTTTATTGTTAGTTTGAACTTTGCGAACTTTCATTATTATACTGAGCATTGCTACTTTTACTTCCCATACAAATAGTGTGGGAGTAAGTCAAGTAGTCACGCCCACTCTTGGCAAAATTTCACGGGTAACGGGAAATAGTCATATTAAATGTGAAAACAAATCTATTTTTCTGTAAATTAAAAATAACTCACTTTTGATCTGCGTCAAATGCTTGAAATAAATAATTAAACTCGATACCAAGTACATATTTTCTTGTGTATGTTTTTGGATTTTTAATAATTGCAGTTTCATAGATTTTCATGTACATTCAATATTAAACTCCAATATTTTATGGATAAATATAACCTAAACCTTCCATTTAATTTATTATACAAACACAGTAGAATGAAATCTTTTCAATAAGTTATTTGATTGAACAACATTGAACAAACAGTAAATGAATACGATAAACACTAATAAATTGTTTCTCTCTTCAGCAAATATGTAATATTTTTACATGAATAATGCTAAATAGGTATTAAAAGGAAGTTGCAGCACTTTGATTAATGATAGCTTTATGAGATTATTTGACATGGACAAGATTTCTACATTAATAATTAAGGATAGTGTATGCATCAAGTATTAAATTAAATGGAAAGTGTTGGGAAATGAATATCAGTTATTTACTTTGCAGTATGCCAAATAATCATACCTAACAAATGTAAGAAATAATTTCGTATCATGAGGAATAACGTAACTTACCCACTGCTAAATATAATAATTTCTCAATATCCATCACACCTCATCAATTTATCATGGCGACGGATGGCCAATAATCATTACCATTGAGTGACAAGCTAATAACATTCTCATCGCCGCAATCCTATAATGAACTTCAGAATGACTAACAACAGTCAATCAAGCTGATGGATAGCCACTAAATGGCAAGTGCTACCTCTCTTATTGAGTCATTTGGTATTATTCAAAGCGTGTTAACATACTCTCGTTAAAAGAAGAGGAGTGATATGTAACCGGAGAGAATTTATGGTGGTTTGGTAAAATATTAAATGGGTAGGCTCTCTTAATATTTGATTGACTATCTGCTTCGTATTATTTATTTCTAGGAATTGGAAGACTATTTATACATATATAGTTTGACTTCTTTCAGAGACCTCTTCACTTAAGTACATAAATAATTATAGTTCATGCCTACCCCAAAAAGAAGGATGTTTAATATTTAATGCCCACGTATTGCCATTATACCGGGTGACCAATAAAAAACTGGTCGAAAGTAAATGTTTATAACACTAAAAGTAATTGGTGTAGAAAGATGAAACAAATATCACATAAAAGAGTATATTCTCAAGTTTTATTTGATATCAAAGATATTGAAAACTTTTGAATAAAGGATACAGATATCTCAATTAAACATAATATATATTTCGTCTTCACATTTTAATCAACCATCGTGAATCATTATGCAACTAACTATTGAATAGTGTGTTTTCATAACTAAAAGTTATTATTTAAGCAGTTCAGCTAGTAAAGTTAAGAGAAAATATGCCATTCAATACAACATGGATATAAAAATAATTTTTTTTAAGAATTTGTTCAATAAATGGACAAGAAATGAAGTGTTTGAGAAATCATTGCACTCGCAGAAAGTGACAGTTCGGTGCGGTTTGAGTTCGCATAGGCCATGCATGGTCTATATTTTTTTAAAGATGTAGAGACTGAAAATGTTTGTTCTGTAAACACCGACGGATACATTGAAATGTTAAATACTGTAATGACTGACGACAAACATCTTGACTTTTGGTTACATTATGACACTGCAACTGCATACACATTCTTGTCTGCAGTAGACTGGTTGAAAAAACACTTAGAGGACAAGATTATTTCGCACCGAACAGTTTCCTCTGTCCAATTAAGTCCCTTGACCTTTCACCTTTGTATTTTATCTCTGATATATGATGAAGAGAAGGTCTTTAAATTGAAACCAAACATGATTGAAGACTTGAAGCAAGTACTACGCGAAGTAACCAAAATATATTAGTTGTAGTGATCGCTAATTTTTGAAAAAAAGGATTAATCTCTGTATTAAGCACATCGGTAAAGATTTCAAACACTTGTTATACACCGAATATAACATGAGAATATTCTCTTTTATGTGATTTTTGCTTTACTTTTCTACATCAATTACTTTTTAAGTTATAAGCATTTACTTTCGACCAGTTTTTTATTGGTCACCCGGTACGTATTCCTAGTTCCAAATTAATTTACGCTATTGATTTTTATAGATTCAAACATTTCAAAACTCATAAAGAAATTTATAATTCTTAACATCTTTAGAGTATTATAAGCTACAATCGCTATACTAATCTATTGTCTACATAATCAAAAATAATATTCCAATACAAAGCCAAACAAATCAGTATCTGTTCATTAACCGTATTCTAATCAATATATTTAGCTGTTGACCTTTGACCTGCCATACCGTGAATGCCAATCTATTTTTGATGAACTATATTACCCTCGATGATGATGAGTCCATGTCTTGATTAGCCCCTTTCAATCTTTCAATGCATTCACATTGATTAAATATAAATTTTTATAGTGTATGATTTAGAATTCAGGTAAAATTGTTCGATTTAACATTGTAGTTGGGTATTTTCCTGTATTTGAATTTGTCCATTGTACTTTGTATGGTATATTGTTCTCCGCAGTCACAGAGTACAATCACAAAGGATTGTTTTGAAGGGAATGCTTCGGTTTGATTGCATCCATTGATTCGCAGTCATTGTTTATACCGAACAGATCTGAGTTCCAATTGTGTTGGGTAATTATATCTAACTTCTAGTGTTTAATTTGAATAATTAATTAATTACTGTAGTGTCTTGTTGGTATATTACTTAATTGTATTATTTTCTGCCAAATAATTATTTTGGGAATAATATCCCATTGTAAACTTTATTATCAATTACAGTGTCTTAATTTTAAATAGTCATCTTTTTTAGAGCTCCGTTTTCAATTAATTTTTCTGATCAATCTCACGTGTAAAATCGATAATGAAAATCCTATTTTCTTTGATGTTGTTAAGGAGCAATGAGATTTTAATTGAGTTTCACGACTCATAATTGACAGTTAAGGTTGTTTGTTGCTCGCAAACTCGATTACTATTTGTTCAGCCTCCGGGACACTATCCATATTCTGCCCAGTTTAACTACCCAGGTGACATTGAATGTTCTCAGAATATTCAAATGTTACCTGGTTAGGGTTGAGAGAATGTACTGTTGTAATTTGATTTTGTCAAAGTTTCTTGCTAATTTTAAGGCATAAGAAAATTACTCAGTTTTTTAAAGATAGAAAACATTTCTCTATAATATTACTGATGAAAAGGAAGGGAGAATAGTCAATACTGTTAAAAAGGAATGATCGAAATTTTTCCTAATATTATGTTAGAGTTAAATCATTTTCCAGCAATGCACCAATCATCAACATTAATAATTATATTCAAAGTATAAACATAGATTTGTAGATCTATCTATATTTTTGTCAGCAGGGTAGGGTGTTCTAATCAATATTTGAGAGCTATTTATACAACTACTATTTTCTTAATGAACTCACACTTCACCTAGATTTACTGTGACACTAATTTTCTTATTAATATATTAGTGAGTGTAATTATCGGCAATCAGTGCTCTGTAATCGGATCTGTTGTTTGTTCTATCTATAGTTAATTACAAGTTATAGTGCCGTTATAAAAGTTAAATGCAGCTTACTGTAGTTATTTCATTGCATTCTATTCGTTGCTATAGAGAGATAGCGACAACAAACCTTCGTACAGAACATATTGACTTGCAGTAACAGTTTCTGTAGACGAATTAATCTTTTTGTCGAAAGATATTGACAAAACTCTTTTGATATAATATTCAGATTAGGTATTTTAATGTAATTAATGACAATATAACTTCGTGCATACTTTTATTTTCAGTTTTGTTATTTAATTCTGCAGTGTGACAATTGAATAGTATATTATTGATAGTTAAATCTTATTTTTCTATGATCAAAATTGTCTAGTCGCATCGGTAGCCGTTTTTGACATTTCAAATTCTATTATTCGTAATTTAGCAAATGACTTTACACTTGCCTATTGTATATCTTATATATTTATTATTGCTCAAAATAGAATGATTAATTTACCATGGATCAATATATTAAATTTCAACCAATATAAATCTTAATTAAAGTCAATGAGATATTTATATTTGATGCAAATTACAGTAGAACTCTATAATGGATGATGAGTCTTAAGTAAGGAGCTACCCCGAATTTTGAACACATTTTCTTTAGTGTGTCATAAAATGTCCATTATTTTTCTAAATCTGTTTGCTATTCATGATACACCAAATGAAATTGGTTCATCATACAGGCTACTTCGTATCTCAGATCTCTACACTGACTATATAGTATCATTATAAATAATACCACAAAACTCTGATAATATGAATTTCCCGTTGAGTATGACTATTTTCAATCAAATGACTATATAGTATCTCATTATAGATGAGTTCAACTGAATCTTCAGGAGAAACCATATACAGATACCAGATTACTATATATTCATACTTAACTCACCGTTACAAAGTTACCAAGCAAATTTTAAAACATGTTCTCATTTCAATCGAAACGTGAAAAAATATGACCATCGGATTCAAACTGCACCTATTTTTAACTAGGACGTTCTTTATGACTATTTCTAGTTATTGATCCAATTATTTTTACCCCCATTTTATGAGTTCATGTATAATTCCTTATATTAATTTGATTTATATACCAAAGGTGGAAGAGGAGATGGAATTAAAAATGGAATTAAAAATATAATATATTTTAATCAGAACATTTATGAATGCACGTTTTAATGAATGCAATAATAAGTTTTGAAATGATTAAAAGGAAGAGGTAAAAAATGAAGAAAAATATGAAGAAAGGAATTAGTTTATGTAATAAGTTATGATGTCGTACTAAGAAATTGATGCATTATTGATTGCAGTAACAAATACAAAGATGAAGTCTATAATGAATGCAGTAGTGTAATAATAAACAATTCCATATTTCACTTCTCTCTCAATACTCAGTCATAGTTAGAAATAGTTCCTTCATTGCCGACTCAGAATATATCAGTACTGAGACCATAGAACATTGAATAGAAGAAGTGTAGATCCCATTATATTACTCTTGAGTGCCGTTTACAGTGACGTCATATCGACTAGAGCCAATCAGAGCACGCAAAACTATAGCCTTCTGTTAGGGTTCATTATTTTGAATGCGTAGTTCTAGAAAAATGGTGTCGGTTTGTCACTGTGTCTGTTGCAAAACAATTCATTTTACTATTTCATATTAGCTGGACTATAGATTATCGTGTACATAATTTGGAGGTAGATATGGCTCCCTCTAATATAAAATGTTTATTGTATAGTTGCCAATCTATACCAGCATAGAAAATGAGCAAAGGTAGCGTGCACGTTCAAACTGTTTTCGAGAAAGCGTTTATAGTGACGTCAGAGATCAGTGAACCGTGATTGGTTGATTTTTTACGTCTGTGTACACGTTCGATCTGAGCTTCTTCTTATTCAATGTTCTGTGACTGAGACGATGGTCTCTCCTCTTTTGTTTCTCTCCTGAAATTTTGGAAGTTTCGAAGAGATTATAAAAAAGTTTTGAGTTTCCTAACTTGTTTTGAGTGCTTTTGATACCTCTTTATATTCTTCATGACTTCGGTAGCAAGTCTCCAAGCTTCGACAAATAGAATAATGATAAAGTAAATAGTATCTTCATTATAATATTACTTCTTTTATTCAATTCTCTGATTGAATAGAAAATATATTTTAATCTTTCATTTATTTTCGTTATTGTATAAGCTTCATTCGATATTTATTTATAATCTTCAGTAATGTGATACTGTATCAAATACTATTGTAATTTCAATACTGTCGACCCAAATATAATCAAATAAAATCCAGAAATAACGAGAGAAGATTAAATAAATAACGAGGAAAAATTACTTCAATTGATTTTCATGGAATGATGCCTTTGAAGTCTAATGATTTTTATACCTCAGGAATGATTTTTCAAAAACCCTTTTTTATTCCAATGTTTGATTACTCTTTTTTCCTGCAACAGCCTCAGATATTCAAAGATTATTTCTGTAAAAGAAAATAGTTTTCATATGATGATAAGAATTATGAACGTTGATGCAGGAAACATTGATATTTGAAAATAAGGCAGTGTTCTTTCTTAAAATATCATCAATAAATAATTTTCTCTTTGAAAGTTCTCATTTATTTTCTCCCTCAACTTATACAAATAGTGCGAAGTAAATTCTTTCATTTTCTCATTCTTCAAGTAAATATGATTCCCTAAAACAAATATCAGGAGAATAATATCCTCCCCACTAAGTTTGTTACTCATAAATCCTGATGGCACAGAGAGAATATTGTTTAAACAAAGTGTCTGTTAGAACTTTAATGCATTCCTTCTGTTCCTTTGTGTGTTGCCGGGGAAAAGTTTAGACTGGAACGAACACGACATAAATTTTAGTGTGAAAGGAGATCCAAATTGTTGACGTTGCTATTAACAGACAAAAACACATCAGAAACAAAAACTTTATATATTAAATAAGCGTTCTCATTGCAATGGCCGAGTAAATATACTATAATGCTTAAAATATATCTATAAAATTCAAATATAATAATACTGCAGATTTATATTGAAAAGATTTTATGCATAGGATATAGCGACCGAGTTGGAGGATAATATCAAATATTTACGTAACTAGCTTATTTTTAATTTAGGTATTTTTTCAATTAACCCTAGTAACCTATACTCTTAAAAAACTTTGCTCAGTAACCTAGCCGCTGGTGCGTGCGCGCCAGTCCTCACTAGGTCTGTTATAAGATCCTACAAAATTGACTTTTCGATACTTTTTCATCATTAAAACCTTCATTTGTTATTTACCCATCCATTGGTAAACGCCAAAGAATAAATATTCACTTAAAATGAAAATAAACAAGCAATGATCAGAAACTCATATTTCTTAGGGTTTCTAACTATTTGCACACAAACATTTTCACCAACCATCGATAAAATCCTTATACAATTCACAAAAATCAATGAAGCTTAATGAAAATTTAACTGTGGACGGAGAAGGGTTCTACAATGAAAAAAGTACCAGAAAAAAACGTATACCTTCATTAATTTTTGAAATATACAAAATTAAAGTTGTAGAAATTAATTTTATTTTATTATAGTGAAAAATAAAGTTATGAATAAACAGCTTCCAGATTGGTTCAAAAGTAAAATAATTGTTAATTTTTCATGAGGACTGGTCCAACTGCGCCAGCTGCTAGGTTACTAATGTTAATGTCTGATTCTTTCGAGAAACTAGTATAACATTGTATAGAATGATCATTGAATTAGCCACTTTAAGTAGATAATTTATTAACATTCTTCCACATTTGAAAGTATGACATTATATTTAATGATTAGTATTGACTCTTAGAGTTTGCTCAATTAAACTTAATTGTAGTATTCTTATATTCAAAATTAAATTTCAACCACTGAATAATGCATTGATACGTTTTGGTTTGGTTATCTTTATCTCTTATCCAGATATCTTTGAATGTAAGACTGTTCCTTATTTTAACTAACGAGAAAGTTCTCAGAGTCAATCTTCTGCGGCTAGATTGGTAATCAGGCTTGAGATAAGTTAGTAAGGATTCTTTTAGATCTTCAGTTCCGTTATTACTCTGTCTATCAGAGTTCTGATAACCCAGGTAGTAATGTTTCTAGCTCAATATTGTCTATATGTTGCAACAATATTGGGACAATATTTAACAACATATGGGTCAATGTTGTAAAATATTGGAGTAATGTTGTATCAATATTTAGAGCAATGTAGTAATAAATTGAACCTATGCTGCACGAAGAAGCATTGTATTATTAATTAGTTTGGTTATTAATTCTTCATTTTTATTCATAAATGGGTTTTGAATTATTATGTTATTTTTTTTTCTTCAAATCAATGCCTTATATATCAATAAATTTATCACTGCCAATCTACAATAAATATATTGAAGAAGTAGCACCTTCAATATCCCTGTATCTCTTCCTATGAGATTTTACTCCATGATAGTAGTGGAGTGGTTTCCCCATCAATATATTTCTTATTTCTACTACCTATTTATTTTACTCCATGATAGTAGTAGAGTGGTTTCCCCATCAATATATTTCTTATTTCTACTACCTATTTATTTTACTCCATGATAGTAGTGGAGTGGGTTTTTAAACAGTTTTAAAGGATGTTAAAACTAAAACTATATTTTATATTTTTTTTGTAGGCTTAATAATACAGAATTTATCAATTAGTTTCATATAATAATCTATATTACAAAATAATTATTTTCATAAAGGTCATGTGAAGAATTACTAAAATTAATTAAAACAATAATTTAATTCTTATAGTAATAATAGTTACTATAATAACTACTAAATAATTTAAGTCAAGGACTATCATCATTGATAATGTACCATCAATGGAAAATATATGTTTAAATTCCTTCAATTCTGACACTCATCTATATATTTTTAATATACATGTAAATTATTTGATTATCAAATATTAATATATCAATAATTTTTACCGTCAACTCCTCTCAGTTTCCAAATAAGTTCGAGGAAATTGATAATTCAATTGGTATTATTTATTCGATATTATTCTCATTTGATTTCATGACTTGCAGGTATTGCTTTTTATGCTACTTATTGAAATTGACGTTTCATTCAGAATAATATGAATTAAAGCAACCATTTCAAAATTATACATAACAAGTATATATATATATATACCATATGCGGTATATATTTTGCTTAATAATAGCTACAAATATTCAATAAATATGTAACGATGGAATAAATAAACAATTTTATTCAAATCTGAGTATCTGACTATTTGTTTTGCTGGCGGGGGAACTACGATAAAATACACAGTTGCATTGTTTGAATTAATCCACTAAGTAATTAAAAGCTCAATTATTGTGTATTTTATTAACCGTCCAATAAAAATCCCAATCACCGTATATGTAATTATCTCTACAATAGAATAATGTTTGCTGAACTAATTGGTATGAGAAATGTAATAAATATTACTAGGCTGAATTGACAAATAACGGATACAAATTAAATACCTTAAATGAAGCTGCATTATATAATAACTTCGAGTCACGTCTCACAATTATTTCAGTTTTTTTTAAAGGTGGGTGTAATAAAAGTAGGGCCTGTAATAATATTAATGTATGAGAATATTGTATTAGAATAATTATGACATATTTTAATAATGGTATTATCTATACAGAACGCTGATTCTGTTGAGAAGTATGTATTATATGAAAGACTACTACTGGTATCATTATTCCTTTTACGAAAATAAATACTAATTTCTCAAGGTAAGAATTATTCCAGCAAGTTAGATTATATTGTAAATTCCATAGTTTCATTGACATTGCATACATTTAATTTACTTACCTTTGTTTGTTTCTCTAAGATATGTGTTTGCTGTTTCCATCGTCTTAACATCATTCTTCTTCTATGTAAAATTTGTATATGTAGAGTTTCCATTAATATTCTCTCCAGGTATTTATCCGAATATTTTTTAGAAAATGTTGCCTCCGTTACTGGAATATTAACGACAATTTATTGTAATAATAATCAGTACATGGATCTACATTGTATTTATAATTTTATTATATAGAACATAATTATTTACAGTAAATATATTATTGATAGTAAGTCGTATCTACATTAAATTTTTTTATTTGTAAATGTTCACATAAATTTTATTCATTATTAAAACAATATCGAAACAACCATTAAATCATACTATTTATTTTCACAAGTAAAATGTTTGTTTCATTATACTTTGAATATACTCCAAATATATTCTAACTTTATCCAAAACTTTCATGGTTCACTGTTACTTTCATGTTACTGTTTTCTTGCATCTTAGAGTTCAGGATAAATCAGATTGTATACTGTATATGAACGAGTTAACCATTTGTTAGTTAATTTGTTCATTGTTTTCGTTTTTGTTACTGCATTCAGTTCGTTGTGCCTGTATCTCTAGCTGAAATTTCTATATAACTTATGTTATATTCAACTATTTATGCTAGTAGTGAATTGTATATAAGACTTGTTTTAGTATTAATGTTCTTGATTTTTGTACATATTTTCTTAACTACAGAAATGTTTTCAAATACCTAAATTGATAAGAATGATGATTGTTGTTTGGTAATTTTTATTAGCTTCATCTGAAAAGAAGTTTTAACATTTTTTCTTATATGTTTCTTATCTGTTAGGCATAAAATTCATTATATATTATATATTATCCCACTATTGTTTCAACACTTCTTATAATTATTTCAAAGTTTTAATCACAGAAATTAACTTTGATGGCTCGTCGGAGAATATTTGACAAATACGATTATTATGTAGTCTGAATCATTTCCTTCAGCCGTTTTACCTTTTATTTAATGTAAACTGATTTTTTTATTAACATAATAATAAATGTACTTGTCTTTAGTCAATCAGAGCAATTAATTTTTAAATTTAAACCCATTTATACCATGTTCAGTTTTTTCTATTCATTTTTAAAACTACATAATAACAGTTTTATTCACTGTTTGTTTTGAAATAGATCAAATTAGAATAATAATTATGAATTTAAACTATTATAATAACATTAAGATGAACTATTTCATTATATATTTATATATATATATATTTTCTTGTGTGTAACAACTACATATAAAAAGGGAAGGAATCAGTTTATTAATGTTTTTTTCAGATTATAATGAAATATTCAAATTAGCTAATGATATAGAAAATATAGCAGGTTATGAACTAACGCCAATTAATTCCGTTAAGATCAATATTTCAAAGCGTGAGACAATTTGTCTGCCACATTTGACTAGGTAATAGAGATAAACTGCCTTTAATTCCCATATAATTACACTGTGCAATATTTTAAATGGGTTTGAAGAAGCGTGCCTCGATCCTACTTGATAAATTAAACTTTTATCGTTCAAGCAAACTGTTTTTTTTTTGTCAAATTAAGTGACTAACTATGAGGATAAAGATTATTTGTCATACGAATTTATTTCGAATTGTATTTCCTGCAATTTATAATAATAATTCTTCATTTAATGCTAGTCTTACAATTGTTATTATTTGGTTTGTTTAATTTGCCAAATAATGAAAAAAAAAATATTTCATTTTATAGATTGCTAATATTTTCTTGAAAAAAAATTGTCCCATTCACAAAATTTTAATATTTGAACTGGTTTTAAAAATTGTGCTATGCTGTAAAAACTAGTATGTTACCCGTCAAAAATGAGAGCTTTTGATTTTTGATTATTTTTTAAATTATGGGAATTGGTTTTTGCTATCCGGATTTCAGTTTCTGGATAATTTTGTTGGTTATGGAAGAAATTTTTTCAATGAATGTTAAAGTGTGAAATTTTTTTGTCAACCAACCAATCAACAGTCGATTACACCCTATGTATTAGTATATAGGGTGATATTTCGATCACAATTTATATATATGATACCTCCTTGCTATTTTGCATTTATGAGTTAATATGAAAGATGAAAAGAAATCATTAAACAGACTCTTCTTGATACTCCTGAATGGCAATTTTGTTCCAATTTGAGAGTTAAGATGGACTTTATCCTTCGTTAGAGTTTAACTGCCGGCACGAATGTTATGAAGCTCTCTAATTGTTGATGAGAGTCCCTTTGACTGCTGATAATAACCTGCAACACAATTAGTTAGTAGCATTTCTCTGCTAATTAGAGGAATGGAAGATTTACTGTGGCACTAACAGAGCATTGCCTGGAATGACGATAAAGCGACCATTTGCTTCACCTGTCCCCTAATGATATGCTGGGTGAGTAATAACTTCAAGTACATCATCATATAAAGTTATTAAATCATTCCTTATCTTCCTTATGATCATTATGATCCAAGTTAAAAATCAGGATTTAGCGAATCCTTAAAGCACAGTTGAATATTTAGTTTCGAAGAACTTTTCTGACTATTAATTTCATCAATATGAATATGCCTTTATCATGAAATATTGGGAGTAATATATTCTATTTCAATGTGGATTACAATAGCACGCATAAACGATAGCAAGTATAATGTAAATAAATCATATTCTCGTCCGTGCATTATTATCCTATTTGAAATATTAGTTTTATGTAGATCTTAAAATCGTTGCTTATGTGTGCAAATTCTACGTTATAAAAATATATGCTTAGAATTGGAATAAAATACTATATTGAATCTGTGCGATGTTACTCTCATATATATTCAAACATTTAAATGGTTCTTTGTTAGAATGTAATAAAATGTGAATGTTTTCACTCTTGTTAGCAATAAAATAGGAAGTTGAAGAGACATTCCTGGAGAACTTGTGTGTGATTATTTCTCTCCGTGTTGCCAGTTTCATTCAATTCCTTATTCAGAATAAAATGAAATACTTTGCTTTCACCAAAGGGAAGCATTTCACTTTTTTTTGTTGAAAGGAAGGCCCTTATTCTTAATGGAGCTTCATATATTATAGATCAATGTTAGATATATAGAAATTATATCTGATACAGTAATGCTGGATTCTCTGCCGATCTAGCTGCGGTGATTTGCTAATGAATAATAAATATAAATAAGTTGATTTCATCAATTATCTAAACTCATTAATGATTTCAATAGATTATGCTAAGTATAGTTTGGTATCAAGTTTAAAGTTTGTACAGAGTATCTCAACACCACCACTTCATTGGAGGGCTTTCAGCTGGTTTTTATATGTCCATTAATAACTTACAATATATAGTTACACGTAACTCAATTTTCAACCACAGCCTTAACCTTGAACAAAACCTACTGCATGAGCTGTCTGTACCTAATTGGACATTGCTATTTCTATGCTCTAATCCAATTAGCTATTCCCTAAGTTCATGGATTAAATAACTGCAGAACAAGCCACCAAAGCTAGACACTGACTTGAACTCTCCTGTGAACTATGGTAATTTTCAGACCGTTAGAAAATACTGTTTTTAACCAAGTTCAGGTTTTAAAATTGTCGTTTTTCAAATAACCCTGGAACTGAATTGTGAAATTGCTCGGAACTACATTTCATTAGATTCTTCTATTATCTCTAATAACTATCATTTTGATCAAATTTTGTATTAAAATGAGAAAAAACTTCATTTCAAAATGAAATATGGTCAACATATTTTATAAATAGATTTGATACAGTTAATAAAAATAATAATATAATAATAGCTTGTATTTTCTTCATCAGGAAACAAGACGCATACTATTTATTATCCTAAACTTAAACTAAAGTGAATACTAACTGTTAATTATAATTAACAGTTCTGAGCAGATGTTTCTTCTCATGTGAATAGAGTTGTTTGCTACCTGAACAAATACATTGATTATGCATTATTTTTACTCTCTTATTTATTATTACGTACGAATGATTATTTGAGATATAAAACAAAACATTATTATTTTTTAGGTAATTTTAAATAACTTCCAATGAATGCAGGTGAAAATATAAGGAACTGAAAGAAAGGGCGAATGTCATTATTTCATTCGCTAATTATATCATGTTATATTTTTCAGCACTGAACACACCTAAAGTCTCAGAATTACTTTCTGTGTCACATCTCTATTTTACAGCAGTGGAAAGTTGTCGCTAATCGAGTTATGTGACCACCTGGAGCTGTAACTTCTCCTCTCCTTCTGATTTTCTCACAAAATATTGACTGTAGTTCTCAGCAGAAATTACCAAAATGTGGAGAGTTTTTCGGTGTTTTCTAAGAATGTTCAATAACTAACTAGTCTGACGGTTTAAAATAACTAACACCTTTTTGAAAATTTAGGAGTTAGAGCAGACCCGTTCGTACTCATGAAATATTGAAAATATTTGGAAATAAATCAACATGAGTGAATAATACGAATATAAAAATATAGAAGTTGTAATTCTAGGAGTAAATGCACTGAAAGAGTGGTTTAGGATTATATAGAAAATGATCTAATAAGAAATGGGGCAATTTTTATCCAATTTTTTTGGTTTTATTGTAAATAATCATTATATATGAAGTACCATCAAATTATAATTTTGCATAAAATTAAATAGAAACTTTTTAATTTCCTATCATTTAGTACTTTATCTGCATTGTATGCAAGATTGTATTCATTTCCTTTTATATACATTTTAATATTATTTCTTGTTATTCAATTCCTAGAAGAATTAGAAAAAATATAGTTCCTCTCAAAATCAGAGATCTTTCAAATAATCGGATCACATTATAGCAATAATGATATCTTATATTTCATATTCGCATATTCTTTCGTTAGTTTCATAATGTAATGATATATGTGTGCAATATAATATATTGCTATTTCCATCAGTATTGTAGAATATGATTTAACGCTAATTCCTAATTTAATCGTGATTCATTCATACCTGTGATCTTAATTGTTATTTCTTTACATTTATTACCATTATAATGAGAATTCTTTTCATTCGTCGCAACGATTTTTTGAAATCTGTGTAGTGTTCCTTTGAGTCATTGCAAAGTTCTTCCCAACCAATTAGGATTAGCATATAAAAGCCTTCTAGTCCCATGAGTTTTCATTTTATAAATGCTTGAAAGTGTTACTTTAGAAATGAAAATAGGAATAAATGAACACATTAATTCAGTCTAAATCAATTTAATTGTCCATTAGTCAATCTAATTTGTCCACCAGTCCACTAAATTCGTCATTCGGTGAATCTTATGCGTCAAGCAGACAATCCAATCGGTTCTTCAGCCAATCTAAATCCTCTATATTCACCATATTCTAACCCGTGTGATAATACTAGGCACTGACTGATGGTTCAATGACACGACCTTAGAGTTAGCTCTCAGAGTCAAAAATGAAATGATATTGTAGATTTTTTTATGAAAAGTGCAAGAAATTTACTTCCCTGGTGTAAATGCCTTTGAAATGGTAATATTTCTTATCTACGTGATGATATGAATCATAACAGGAAATTAACTCTATTTTTGTTTTAGATCTTTAATTACCTGGGCATATATTCATCATAGAGTTGCAGAAGTCAGTGCACCCATCACAATTATAAATAATGACAACTAATTGTCCTGAGTTAGTTAGAGTGACTGTTGGGAATAACAATAAGGAAAGACAGAGAGATGGAATGAAGAGCAAATTAGAGAATATTGATAAAGAAGAAAGACATAGAAATAATGAAGAGCAAACTAGAGAATATTGAGGCAGAGGAAAGACTGAGAGATGGAATGAAGAACAAACTAGAGAATATTCACGCAGAACGAAAATGAATATGCGTCAAAACTTATAATAAAGCTAAGTATAGTTTAGAGCTGCTTGGTATCAATTATGTCCAATGGAAATGAAGATATATAATAAATTGTCATAGTAAAATTCATAATTAGACATTAAAATATATTATTCGATAACTTGGTTGAACCAGAGTGGTCAGTGTTCACATATCAAATCGTTATATAAATGATTATTTGTAAGATAGTTCTTGCGTTAAAGAAATATTCTATTCGGCATGTTAACGTCTTGATTTCAGAGAAGCTGCTTGGCAGTGATATTTATTACATATATATCCTATTACTTATTCAAATAGACCATCACACAACTATTCATGTATGGGCCAATGGGTGATAAACTCTTAGATAGAAACTCAGAGTAATATTTTGAGAGCTTGCTGGAAAAGCTCTCAGGCACGAAGTTTCTTCAGCTTAGTTTCGGTGCTCTATCCAAACAAGGTAAATGAATCTATTTATGTTGTGTCATTGTTACTGGGCTCAAAAATATTTAATAAAAACTGTGAGCCGAATGCGAAAGTTAAGATGGGTTACCGAAGCTAGATTGAGAGTGTTCATCTTTTCTCAAATTTCAAGAAATACCATGTTGCAGAAGGGACAGCTATGTTATATGGACGTTAATAAGTCACGAATAATATTTATCAGAAACTACTATTTGTAATGATCATAACATGGGTAAACACACCATTTCAGCCCCACTCTGACATTTTTAGTACCCTTGTACCACTACAGTGTTTTTTTTTTTCTTTTGCAATATTTTTAGCCCCCACTTGGTATATTTGAAATAAGAATTTAGAGGAAACAAATATATTCTCTTGAAGATAAGGCTTGGTACTTACATTTAATGTAATACAAACTTATTTGAAACTCATTCAAAATTCTTCTAAAGGCTATCTACAGAAGGTGTTGGAAATGGCCGCAGGAATCCTGTAGTCCCTTTACACCACTTATACCGCAGCAAAAAATGACTAGAAAACATTGAATTAATTGAACTATAGTATCGGGGATGCAGATAGTATTTTACTTTCCTGCAGTGGTGCCGGTGTAGAGCGCCTAAGAAGTGGAGTGAAGCTGAATTGAGCTTCTAAGGTTGGACAAAGTGGAACATAGCAAAAGGAAACATTGAAACACATTTGGCCGTGTGGAACACCGCGTTTCAACATAGAACAGGCGTAAATGTGCTTTCGATAGAAATTTTACTATTTTGCACAACGCGGTGGCGCAATTCATAAATGTGGCGCGAGCCAAGGTACTGATTTTATAATTAATGTTCAAAACTCTAGTGCATCCCTGTAAAAGATTCAGTGTAGCTTTAACACCATACATCACTATTTTAATTCACTTCTATTAGACCATTAAAGTTGCTTTTATTGAATTTTACATCACAAATTCATGAAAGAGTGAATTTTGATATTTTAGCTTGCCTTTAAATAGTTTATGCTGCTGCTAGTCATACACTTTTGGCTTTCTAAAAAAATGATAATATTTTGAACCCACTCTAATATAGAATAATTTATACTAACTACTGATATTTTTCTCACCTAAAAGTTTTTACTTAAAGTAATGCATAAATTATTGAGCATTTACATTTAGGATATCTTTCTTAGCATACTAGTAGCACTTGCTTTATAAGGTGATAGTGTATACATGGTGTAGATTTTTCTATTTGCAATGTTCTCTTATATAAACAAACAATCATTGAATAGAGTTATCTTGGATAAGATTTGAAACGTGTGAATATTCATACTGAGTTACTGATCATGACTTAGTCGGACATTTTTAAAGCTATTGTCATTCTATCAATAAACTATAGTGTTCAAAAATTACAATACTTGCTATATCAAACATTCCATTCATAAATTATCAACGATTTTACAAAAAAATACTTTTCATTTTGAAATATGTACAAGAGAACCTGATCGATTCTGATAGACGCATGGTGACACTATTCAGAATTCCTCGAGTCCACACCATCAGTAAACACATCTAATATTCCCTCTGAAGGGAGGGGACTGTAAATGCATGACGCATTCTATCTCAAGAGATAAGGGCAAAGGTTATGGAGAGACCAGACATGAGTAGCTTTTCTGCATCCATGAGATGATTTCATATCGCTTTCATTTTATTTCTGATCACATCTTCAAGTTTATTAGTATCAAAATTAATAGATTAATTAATAGTGGGATTATGAAGTCACCTTCGGAATCAAAGGTCATGTTGTTGAAGTCAAAATAGATTGAATACAAGAGACAAGAAGAGTCATGCAGAAAAAAGTGGTTCCAAGAACAAAATCACCTTCCATCGTTGGTGACAATCCTCATGGATACAGAAGAAACTACTCTAAAAATTTGTTCATGAGATATACAGGGTGTCCGACACTTTTGTTGCCAAACTTTAACATAAGGTTGCATTCGTTGAAATGGACACTTTTTATTCTATGAAGGTGTGGTCTAAAATGCTTAGTTAAAGAGTAACAAGGTTAGGAAAGTAGTATCTGTACCATTTATTGTTATTAGTTAACGTCATTTTTTTAATGTTGCGATAAGAAACAAAATATTTTTAACAGTAATTATTATGAGCACAAGAAATTAGGTTACATATTTGCAAAATTGTTTCAAACTGCCTCCCATTTGTTGCGATGCAGCCGTTCAAACGTTTGTCTAATGATTGGCGGACGCGAGCAGACACCAGTAGTTTCAGGAATCCTTGCGGGACTAACGTTTGGACGATTTCATCTCAACAAATGGGCGGCAAATTGAACACATTCTGTAAACATGTAACCTAATTAAACATTATGTTTTTTGTGCTCCTTATAATTATTGATAAAATTGTTTTGTTTCTTATTGCAACATTAAAACTAATAATAATAAATGGTAGAGATACTACTTTCCTAACCTTATGTTAAAGTTTGGCAACGAAAGTGTCGGACACCCGGTATACCTACGTTTTATGAGGTACCAGTTGGAACAACGATCAAGTGACTCTCATGAAGACAATTTACGATTGTAAAAGTACGATGTTAATTCTAGTCATTTTATCGACACATTGTTTTCCTTTGGATAAATGTATGGGGCAGTAAAGTCTGAATATAGTGCCTCCTTAACTTTTATAACCCAGTGAAATACTCATAGGCGTACCTCGGGTCAGTACCTTGATAGCTCTTCATGAAATAGAACTTTAGCATAAAATGAAGCTAAGGTGAAATTCAAAGAATTGATACTAAAATAAATGGAAAAATAACGTGTATCACTTCACCTCTTGGAAGATAAGAGTGTTCTTTTAAGCTATTTTATTAAATCTTCTTAATTTGATATTAATAAATTGGTATCAATATTTAAATAGTAAAATTGTTGTCCAACTACAGTTGCACAATATTCTGCTCCTTTTTTTATTATGTCACACGTTCCTGCAACTACAAGGTAAGACAAGAGGACCTGTCCTGTGTGACGTCACAGAGATTGATGAATGCTGCAAAATCTTCTCAGAAGCTGAGAAATTAATCTGAAAAGCAATTACCAGAACTGACTTCTGAAGTTAGACTTTTTGTTCAAATATTGTGAGTACAACGGATAAATAAGTTAGATTAGATGCTTTGGTTATTGTGAGTACAACTGATAGATAAAGTAAATCTAATGCTTTGGTATATGCTTTTGGTAATAATTTTTGCCAAACCGATATGGAAATTGTCTTTTTTTGACTTTTTCTTTTTAACATAATTATATACGATTAGACAAAAATGAAGTTGATAAAATGTAAGATACTCATATTATGAGCATTTATTCAAATATATAAATATCTGTTCTAAGAAAACCAGAACCCAGGTTTTAGTTAGTATAAATATAAAACTAATGGAAGTTCATGTTTTTCTGGTATTTTTTCATTGTTGAAACTTTTTCCGTCCATAGTTAACTTTTTATTAAATTTTAAAACCGAAGAAATATTTGTTTCTTATCTCTGCTTGTTAATTTCATTTTAAATAGATATTATTCTTTGGTATTTACCAATGGATGTGTAAATATAAATTGAATGTTTCCATGAATAAAACCATCGGAAAGTCGATTTGTTAATATTTTATAAGAGTTTTAGTGATGACTGATGCACACGCACCAGCGGCTAGGTTAATGATCAAACTTTTAAGGGCTAGGTTACTAGGGTTAATTAAAAAGAATACCTAAATTATAAATAATCTAGTTATGTAATTATTTGAAATTATATTTATGAAATTGCATACCTTTTTACGAGTTTTTGTTGTTTTATTTGGAAAAATTCGTTAATATTGAATATGGAAATTTACATACAATAAATTCTTAAGTTCACTTATACATTAATGATATCATTTACTTTATAAACACATACCAAATTAATGTTAATAACTGAAATTAATGAACAGAACACTGATCATTGTGAAATATTGTACAGTAATTCATTAGCTTTCTAAATCCTTTTGATGTAATTAAAATAACACAGCAATTAATGTATTGATTGAATTTAATGATGCAATTTAATAATAATGAGCCCATTTTAATTCTATAGGGCCCAATCAATGATTATTATTATTAATTTTATCTCAGGATAAAAATTATGAGAGTTGGAAAAATGCATAAAATAATAATTTGATGGCACAATTATGTTAAAAGCTCCAAGAAATTTGCTGGTGAAATTTAACATGAGTTTGGAATGACTTCCGGAATTATCAGCATGAAGAATGAGGAGAGTGAGATTGAGGTGAGGAGAGTGAGAATGAGGTGAGGAGATTGAGAATGAGGTGAAGAGAATGAAAATGAGGTGAGGAGAGTGAGAATGAGGTGAGGAGAGTGAGAATGAGGTGGGGAAAGTGAAAATGAGGAGAGGAGAGTGAAAATGAGGTGAAGAGAGTGCGAATGAGGTGAAGAGAGTGAAAATGAGGTGAAGAGAGTGAGAATGAGGTGAAGAGAGTTAAAATGAGGTGAGGAGAGTGAGAATGAGGTGAGAAGAGTGATAATGAGGTAAAGAGAGTGAGAATGAGGTGAAGAGAGTGAGAATGAGGTGAAGAGAGTTAAAATGAGGTGAGGAGAGTGAGAATGAGGTGAGGAGAGTGAAAATGAGGTGAAGAGAGTGAGAATGAGGTAAAGAGAGTTAAAATGAGGTGAGGAGAGTGAGAATGAGGTGAGAAGAGTGAGAATGAGGTGAAGAGAGTGAGAATGAGGTGAAGAGAGTGAGAATGAGGTGAAGAGAGTTAAAATGAGGTGAGGAGAGTGAGAATGAGGTGATGAAAGTGAGAATGAGGTGAGGAGAGTGAGAATGAGGTGAGGAGAGTGAAAATGTGGAGAGGAGACTGAGAATGAGGTGATGAAAGTGAGAATGAGGTGATGAGAGTGAGAATGAGGTGAGGAGAGTGAGAATGTGGAGAGGAGACTGAGAATGAGGTGAGGAGAGAGAGAATGGGGTGATGAGCGTGAGAATGAGGTGAGGAGAGTGAGAATGAGGTGAGGTTAGAGAGACGAGAGTGAGAACTATATTTTCATTATAAACAATAATATTGATCAACCAATTTCCTATTTTCCCTACTTAATTAAAGTGTGATAAGGCTTGTAATTTACTTAAATTACTCTTATGACCTAATATTTCCCCTCAGTTTTACCATAACAATTGCATTACTTCGCAATGATCGAATATTTTTTCCCAGCTCCCCTTCTTCTGCAAATATGTATGTACGCATAATAAACATGACTCATTGCGTATTCATCCCCTGGTGAATACATTCCTAACTACATACCTCCGGGGATAGACCATACAGTCTTTAGTTGTGTTAGAGTGATCCTTTTGATGGTGTATACTATTTGGTAAATAGTCTTATTACTTCATGCACATACTCAGTTACTAACTGTGAAGTTGATGGGATAAAACAGGAAACATTTGGAAAACAGGAGGCTTTAGTAGTACGGCTCTATAATATATTTTTTTAGTATAATACAATATTGCGCTGAAGATCCGATGTCTTGAAAAAATTCATATAGAGCGTGTTTCGTAAGTAATAATCTATTTATGTAAGTGACTAAAAGCTTCATGTAATAAAAACAGAATCAAAAAGTGATTCTTTGAATTTTACATCCAACTTTGACGATAAAATAACTACAACAAAATTGGAATAGTCGTACCGTACTTAGTGTTCAAAACAAAAGCTCTAATGGAATTTTAAGTAGCATTGCAACCGAAAAATAAGGTCTATTATAGGCATTCCTATTCAGTTCTTGATATCAAACGCTGCAATATTGGATGGAATGAATGGAAGAAGTATCTTAATCAGCAGTTATAGGAAACCAATACCATTATCTCCAACTGTTTGGTCAGATAACCGATATGAACCTATACTGATTCAGATGTACACGCAACAAGTATGATTACACCTCGTAAGTTTCGGAAAATTTCGCAATTCCATTGTAGACTGATAGTAGATGCATGATGTGGTCATTCGAATACTCCAAAACTTACGTATTTTTTGATTGATGTAAATGTATCTAATGCAAGATTAATAACATAATTTCAAAATTTAATTGATTTTGGCTTATTGGAAAATGTAACTTCTAGTAAATTATAATTATTGGTATTCATTTACATGTTCATTAGTCACTGCAACTCCTTTTGTTTTTGAAGCATCCAAACGAGAAAATAATCATATTCAATGTAATAATCGAAATTTAATTATTGTTGATATTACCGTAAATACAGACAAGAGAAGACAACATGTATTAGAAAATACTTTCGGTATTTCTCTACAGTTGGTTAACTTAGTTACCGGAAGTGCAAATGCTTACCCCAGACTTTTCTAATTCACAAGAGAAATTGTTCGCCATTGCGATAGATTATGTGTATCCAATCTAAATCACTTTAGATTGTATTACAAGATTGGTTGATTCGAAACTCGAAAAATGACATTTCTCTTACTACATCCAGTATGACCTTGTTTTGTCTGTCTCTTATATGCATCTCTTATAATTAAGTAACCAACATAACGTCATGGAAAGAAGGAATTGAAAAGGTTTGCTAGTTAGTCAGTCATGTAGCAATGACTGTATCCCATGCGACGGTTTTTCAATCATTTTTCCCTTGTGACATTCAGTCATCCCATCAGATGATATTAAAGATAATCTGAGATGATTACAATTACCTGCTGCAATAGGTAGTGGAAAAACTCTGTTTGCTGCTGATTGGAACACAAGAAATATCTTTAATATATATACTGATTCTTTATAATTCGTAGTAAGGATGGAAAATATTCAGTGATGGATTACCGATGTGATAATTAAATTATTTAATGATAATGGATGCATTTTTTCTGTATTACCTGATTCCAATATTTTCTCTTGCTTTATTTCCGAATTTAGGTATGTAATAAATATAAACCAAGTTAAAATTTACTTTATCAGTTATGTAGGTTATAATAATTTTTGAAAAAAATATTACTAGAAAATAAATAATAATTTTTCATACATTTTATCAAGTTGATATAATGAAATAAATAGTAAGCACTTGATAATCTTAATCAATCTATGATAACAATCATTACTAAATACTCTCGAATTGATATTCTTTATGGTTTATATGTCTTACTATCGTTTTTTTATTTATATATCTTATTATTAAAACGGGTTTCGAAATGAAAATGGAACATTTCATTACCAAGTGAAACAATCATATTCTGTGAAATAAATTATAAATTACTTTTCTGACACATTCCGACTGAGAAGATTTTGAAGATTTTCAGCAGCATTTCCCCCTCTTTTTACCTCAGAAAAGCTGTCATCATTTGGTAAAATCAAATCACATTTCCTTAGCCTCTGACACTAACGATGTGAAAAGGTGAAAGTATTCTACAATGGTTGGATTTGACCACGCATACTTCCCAATGTCGTAGAACTCCTCTATAATGAAATCCTGTACCATGAATCCTGAATTAAGAAGTAGCATCCTTTGTGAACAAGTTTTCTTTAATCTTCTGTGAATGGCCATACGTTTTAGAAAACTGATAGTTATTTTATGGCCGACTAAAAAAAATTCTTCACTATAGACTATAGAGGTAACCACGTAAATCAATTATTATTTCGACTTATGCAATACTAAAGAATAATATGACTCCTTTGTCACCATGCATTAATAAGATCAATGTAAATCATTCTTATATAGAGATTATAGTAATCATAGGATATACACATGCGAATTGTACAATATATGCTTGTTGAAATGTGCTATAAACTATAATATCCGAAGGTAATTACTCTACACTTAATCACTGCTATCCAGAGCAGTAGGAACTTAAAATATGAAATATATATAGATTCATAAATAATATACTTCTAACTAATATTCTTATAGGTAATAATGATCCAGAGTTCGCCTGACATAATAGCTCTACTTATTGATTATATTCTCGTCATATTTATCTTCAGAGGTTAATAATATTTAGGAGAATAACACAGGTAACTTTATAAACTATGAATGTTGATTTTAGCAATGAAATTTGCCATTTGTATAAGAAAAAAGTAGATATTTCGGAACATATCATGCGCATAAGTTCAAATATTTCTAATGTATTTGATTATATGATAGGTATCTTATAATTGAGCCCAGATCAATAATTAGTATTTATCTTTTTATTATAATTAAATGAATAGTTATAAATATCAGGAGTAAAGAAAATGATTTTAAGTTTGATCGTGTATGATGATGGATGGATACAAAAAAAAACTAATTTTTAAATTTATTTTAACTCATTTTTTAGCTACTTATAAATACGATATTCATATTAATTCTAACCCAGATAACCATATCATCTCTGTCCCGCGTGGGACAGACATAGGACAGCGAGGGACATCCGGCGTGAGACAGAGAGGGAAATCCCGCGTGGGACAGAGAGGGAAATCCCGCGTGGGACAGACGTGGGACAGAGAGGGAAATCCCCGTGAGAAAGACGTTGGACATCCCGCTTGTTCAAGACGTGGGAAGTGAGTGGGATTTCAGACGTTGGAAAGACGTGGGATTTCAGACGTCTTGAGACTTCTGAATTCCCCCGTTCCTCTCTGTCCCTCGCTAGCGAGGGATTTCCCTCTCTGTCCCACGTGGGATGTCCCTCTCTGTACCATGCGGGATGTCAAACGACTTATAAATAGGCTAGGCATATTTAGGTTGTAGGTAACTAGGTAAGTATTGTTAAACAGTTGTAGGTAACTAGGTATGTATTGTTAACACCAGTAGGTAACTAGGTAGCTTTTGATGAACATTACTAGGTAACTAGGTATAGGCGATGATGAACATTAGTAGGTAACTTGGTAGTTATTATTTAACATTAGTAGGTAACTATAGGTAGGTATTGATAAACAGTTGTAGGTAACTAGGTAGGTATTGTTAAACACCAGTAGGTAACTAGGTATCTTTTGATGAACATTAGTAGGTAACTAGGTAGCTACAAATAAACATTAGTAGGAAACTAGGTAGGCATTGATAAACAGTTTTAGGTAACTAGGTAGTTATTGATGAACATTATAGGTAGATATTGATAAAAACAGTATGTAACCAGGTAGCTATTGATGAACATTATAGTCAGGTATTGATAAACACCAGTAGATAACTAGATGAGTATTTATAAGCACTAGTAGGTTACTAGGTAGATATTGATAAACACCAGTAGGTACGAGGTAGGCATTGATAAACATTTGTAGGTAACTAGATAGGCCAATGGTACGAATTGATAAAGGCAAGTAGGTAACTAGGTAGCTACCTATGTATTGGTAAACACTAGTTGGTAACTAGATATAGGTATATATTGAAACCACTGGTAGGTTACTCTACCAAACGCTAGTAGGTAACTAGGTTGGTATCGAAAAACACTTTTAGGTATATAGGTAGCTTTTGATAAGCACTTGTATGTAATTAGGTAGGTATTGATGATAATGGTAGGTAACAAGGTAGGCATTGAAAAATACTAGTAGGTATATAAGTAGGCATTCATAAACAATAGTTGGTAACTAGGTTGGAATTGATGAACACTGATAGGAACACTGTAGGTTTTGGTAAATACTAGTAGATAACTATAGGTACTGTTATTGATATAGGAAGCTATTGGTAAACACTAGTAGATAACAATATATAGGTAACTAAATATTATATAATAGGATAAAACTATATACTTATAGTTTATAAATATTAATAAATTGCTAACTATACATATATATATTTCTATAATATAATACATATTTTCCATCATTTAGAATAATAAAGAAAAGATACAAAAATAGTAAAATATTATATAATATTCATTTATAAGAAGTTTAAAAATATGCAAGTTATTATATTGAAAAAATATAAACCAAATCCTGCATATGTCGCTGCCTTCAATTGTTCACGAGACTTCAGTAGCAGGTTCGATTCCCAGACACACCAACTCTTTTTATCTCCATTTATTTCCATTTAATATGTATATAAAAATATGTAATATTAAACTAATCGATTTAGAGCCAAACGTACGTATACACTATATGATATAAAGTAAAGAAAAAATTGTAATTATATTGTTTTATTTACTTTACCCCAATTAAACGAAAGCAGTTAGAAACAGAAGAGGGATGTACCTCTCTGTCCTGCGTCTACAAGACGTGGGACAGCGAGGGACGCAAGACGTGGGACATCGAGGTACATTCCTCTCCGGTCCCACGTCTTGTTTCCCTCGCTGTCCCACGTCTGTCCCACGTCTAATAAACGGAATGGGATTAGACGGGGGACTTGCAGTTATCCCTCGCTGTCCCACGAGTTGTTCTAGTCAACAAAAAATGAATTGAAATTGTAGAGTAAATCTACATATTTCAAATAATAATCATTGTTTTCATGGTTTCATTTTGCAATAAACTGCTTCTGCATCTGTAAATCGATCAGTGTCGTTCAAGTTTTAGGATCAGCTTATAATATGTGGAGATATTATTGTGTTCCATCAATTTCCTCTATAAAAGATGAACTCTTCAGATCGAAGAATTTTCTCATCAACTTTTCTGAATTTAATCGAAACAATTGAATGAACCTTTTGACAATCAGAATGATTGTTGTTGTGCTTGATTTTATTGATGGAAGGTAACAACATTGGAATAAATATAAAACAACAACAGAGGATTGGCACTAATTCCTCTTTTTATTTGGAATTAATCTGTTTAATTTCCTGATGGAGATTTGAAATTTCAGCTCTTATAATGAATATGATACATGTAACTGATATTTACTGCCAGTCTCTTCTAAAGATTGCATCTCATAACTAGTTTTGAAATAGCTATACTAAAGTTCTGATATGATTGAGTCTATACCATTTCATTGTTTTTTTACATTTAGAAATCTCATATTTGTTCAACTTCTATATTATGCATATATTCATATTATTAATAATTTCATTGTGTTTCACATTTTACAATAGTTATTCCTGTCACACCCTCCTTTTATGTGTTTCAAAATAAAGATTAAATCCTGTGAACAACTCATCTCCATTGCGCAAGCTGATATTGGCATATTCGACGAGATTCGAACCCGCTGCCTCTTAATAATTAGAGATCCTGAGGCCACACACGCTGATATTAGTATCATCAATGGGATTCGAACACGCCGCCTATGGATTAGAGATCCAAATGCCGCACACGCTGATATCGACATCTTCGACGGGATTCAATCCCGCCACCTCTGGATTAGAGATCCGGAGGATATGCACGCTGATATTGGCATCTTCGACAAGATTTGAACATGCCGTTTCCCTGATTTGAGATCCAGATATTGGCATCTTCGACGGGATTTGAACCCACCGCCTCTGAATTGCACGCTGATACTGATGAGTTTCTCAAGCATTCAGCTTATACTTAGTTGGTTCTATGCATGCATAATATTATAGTATATACTAAATAATAAGTATAATATCAAATAAGGTTAATCAATAAAGACATTTCCAAAATGTAGCAGAATCAAATATGTATGACGGTTTCTAAATTGCTTTATGTTTTAAACGACCAGCTTGCAAATATAACATCTTGTGCAAATTCTATTCTTCAAATAACAAGAAATATGTAAAATGCTGAAGTTGAAGTTTAATTAATATCACTATACTTTCTTAAATTGTAGGATAGACAATTATTAGCCTATGTGCAATAAAACTAAAAATGTATAGAAAAATTGAAAATAAAATTGAGAATGAATTGAAATTTGAAAAAAAAAAAAATTGAAAACGAATCACTTGAAAATGAATAAAAGAGAAAATGAGAAGAGCTGATGATAAATTAATTTGATATTATAACTGTATCCCTTCGTAACCAGAATAATAAAAGCGAAAAATATAAAATGATGTACTCAATTGACGGGGAGCTGAAGTATATGCTATTGTAATATTCTATTGATGATATTGGAATATCTGCAGTATGGAATAAATGGTTTTTTCTTTTGAAATTATCATCACGAAGATATTCTTCAAAGGATTACACTTGAGAGTTCTTTCAGATTAATATGTTAATGGAATATATCCTGTCAGTAATAAACTGTAGCGTTTATTCAATCTTCAATACTCGTGTCTCATTATTTTATACAACTCTTCCACATAAATAATTGATTCAAAGAAATGTTATAGTCTCCATTCTTTCAATTTAGAGGTTTTCACAGATAATTTAAATTCAATTAGAATGTTCTCTTCCTTTCGCCAGTGTAGTGACTCGAAATACTTCTGCATATTGCATAATAACATTATTTTTAAATATACATCACAACAATTCCTAGTCACTTTTGAATAGAATAAACAAAACAAGAGTGTAAGTGTTAATTATTCTTATTAGGAATCTACTGATCTATTATTGATGATGAAAGTTATAAGCCATTAATATCCTCGAAATTTTTTTACTTCCCAGTATTAACTGACTCTTTATTCTTCTGATTTTTTCTGTTGGACTTGTTTCCTTGGAGTGTTAAAATAATTTATTTAAAATTATAATACTCTGGTTTTTATTATTCTATAAATATCATAATGAATTTATGATAGAATGTCAAAGAAAAATATACTTTCCATGATTTCATGATAATTTATCAATACATGATTGGAATATTCAAACATCGCATCACAGAAATAGACTACTGTTCAAATAGGATGCTATTCATGTGTGGTACTTTTGGTGAGAATAATAATTGAGACTCTCGCTCACATTAATCGAATTGACGCGCTTTAACTTATTGGTATTTGCTGTTTTACGTGGTTCCAATCTAGAGAAGTGGTCAATTTGATCAACTGATCTGGCTGAACTTTGCACTAGGTGTTGAATTGGATACCTGTTTATTTAAAGTATATTGAATTATTTTCACAGCAGATCCATTCGTCTCTCATATGGGTTGAAGTTTGCATCAGATATTAAATTTGAAGTGAGGAGAATTGCACTCTAGTGTCTCTTTGTGAAAATAATTAAAATATAAACTATATTATGTGCACTCGGTAGAGCGCATACCTTCGCCGCCGCTTTGACCCGTTCTCTCACAAAATTTAATAAACTGCTAACATGGTAATAACTAATCGTCCCACTTTATAAGTTACAGGCAATATGGTTCAATACTTTTTGAGTTATAAATTAGCTTGGCCTTGCTTGACCTTTGACCGGATCGCTCCCAAAATTCTAACAGATGGTTCCTGGACATTGACCAATTGCACTATCAAATTTCAGACAATTATGTTGAATATTTTTTGAGTTATTGAGTTACAAATGGCCTTGACCTTGATCTTTGACCTTTGATACGATCACTCTCAAAATCAAACAATATATGTAGTTCCTGCATATTGAACAATCGTCCAACCAAGTTTCATGCAATATGGTTCAATTCTTTTTGAGTTATGAATGACCATGTCCTTGATCTTTGACCGGGTTACCCCCAAAATTCTACCAGCAGGTCACTGGTCATTAACCAATCGTTTCACTAAATTTCAGGCAATTTGGTTGAACACTTTTTCAGTTAAGCGAATGACAAGATGATAAATAAATAAATAAATAAATAAACGACGTCTAAAATATGACCTTCCCTCATTCTTCAAAGGTTATGATGTCTATTTTTTTGAGGATATCATTAGATTTTTGATCAATAATAATATCTAAAATATTTCAACCTTTTTGTTTGCAGTAAGACTTGTATACATAAAGCTAACTTAACTAATTAGTTCTGAATATGAACTAATTAATTGATATTAACTTAAATTACAGTTAATTATTGAATTGTTTGTGTTGATTAATTTATAATGATTAGCTTATAAATTATTTATTTGAACACTTACAAAATATTGGATAATATTCCATATTTTCAAATTGTTAGAAATTGTGCCTCAAATACTTACAATTGATTTCAAATTGTATATGGTAATTGATTACCGTTTGAATAGTCTCATAAGACGCTCTTTCTAGGTCAGTGCTCTTAAAAGATCCGTATTGTTCACAATAAAGTAATATTAATTTTAGAGTTTTTGTTTGTAGCTTCAACAGTATTTATAAGATCAATTTAAATATATAGTAATATATTCGTAATTTTTATTTATGATCTAATTCTACCAAAGCAAATTGGAATTAATTATTTAATAATAATACGTCACTTGTATATTTGTATGTCAGGTGTAATATATATCACATTACAATAAATGATAAATGAAAAAGTATAGAATAACTATACTCCCATTAAGTTGAGCGTAGCAAACAAAAACACTCTTATTACTAACGTATCTTGACTTCACTTAATAAGGCCAAATAAAATTTCGAAAGATTATCACCCAACTCTCAATTGAGCACTTTGTTTTACATACCAAAAACAAGATACAAAATAAGATCATCTTTCATTCCTAAATTCATCAATAGATGGAAATTTAGTATCACTTTTTGTGCATAATTCAATAAAATTATTTGGAGGCCCCCAACTTATTTGTCTATGGCCATGATCTACAATAGTTTTATTACATTAAATTTTGTGATTTCAAATATAACTATTTCATTGAGTAAATTTAAGTTGATTTTCAAATGATTGGAAAGATAATCTATGTAATCTTGAGAGGGTGTAAGTATAACGTTAAGTTATAATTAGTTCATGTATTAATGTTCCCTAAGCAGCTTAGAATTAATTCATAAGAGAATTGCCATCTTAATTAACCTAATCTTCTTAGATTTCGACATCCATATACCATTATTTGTCACAAAAAAGAGTTAGATTGGGGATAAGGGAATTTCAAGTCATTCAAGAATGAACTAAGGCAAGACGGATTTAATCCTGTGATATTCTCTTAATATCCCAAGTATAAAATACCTTGATGACCAGGTTTGGTCATCAATATAATTTGCTACAATTTATTTTGTTTCGAATAATTCCATTTGATGAGGTATAATATTTTGAGTACTACTAATTTATTAACGATATTGCATGGAGGAAGGCAGTATAATTGATTTTGGTGTGACTGGACTATTTATAGCTATTTTTAAATTTATATGTATACAGTTTATTAATTATATTTCAACATTTAAATTGAATTATTTGTTAATTTATATAGATAACATACAATATAATAAAAATAATTTAAATATTATGCATATACTTTATTTTGTTCATCAATGAATCAATTGTACTCTTAATCCGGCCCAGTTGCGAAACACGACTCCTTTGAAATACAAAAATTTGATCCGACTCCTCGATCATAAAATATGATATTTTGGTGTTTGGAAAGAGATGTCTGTCACGAAACACGTCTCCCTTGAAAAACAAAAATTCGATACGACTCCTCACATGGTAATTAAATCGTATCTCTTCAATGTTCCTACGGGGAGAAATTCAGGAGAGTCGCTCTTCATGACAGCTTTATAGAGCCGATGTTAAAACAATAAGATCCTCTTAATTTAAATTCTAGTATTAGTAATGAAACCATTTGAATTTAATAATAATTAGAATAGATATAATAACAATTTTTGTATCATAGTTACGACAAACTATACCAACTTATTTATGTGATTGCTTCAAATATTTGACGAAGAAAAGTTAATTGTATTATGTATAAGGTTTAATAAAGGCTTAATAAGTTGTACTTAAAATGAGTGGTATAAACATGGAAAGGCTTTTTGCTTATCAATTGAAGGTAGGTTAGGTTGGTCTTACGTTTCGTACAACATGAGGAGTCGTGTTTCGTGACAGCCATCTCTTTTCAATCACCAAAATATCACATTTTAAGATTGAGGAGTCGTATATAATTTTCATATTTGGAAGGTGTCGTATTTTATGACAGCCATCATTAAAAACACACAAAACCCTTATTATCCATTGGAGTGAGTCGTTTTTCGCAACTGAGCCCTTAATCCAATATCATAATTATTCTTTGGCTACTTGCCTTATGAGCAATATTGTGGACAAAGTGAATGTAAAGCGTCCTTCACATTCGATTCACAGGTAAAATATATCGCCAGAATCACAGTCAGACGCATTAAATGAACGACTCTATGTCAACTTTGTAAGAGGAGTTCTTAAATTATGTTGGTGACATCTCGAGGAAAGTTCCCGCTGATACAAATTGCTAAGACAGCTTTTAGTTATTGACTGAATGTATTGAGGGTTTGACACTGTAACATCGAGAATGCTTCAAATTATCCAGAGGTTGGAATGGGCCTCTCTCTGGTATAAATATTAGTTAAACAATTACTAGACAGAGTGTGGTTTGAATAGTAGTTTAAGTAGTAGTTAAGTAAGTAAAAGCTAATGTAAATTGTGATAAATTTATTTTATTTCATTAATTAGAAGATTTATCGAACACCTGAGATGATTAATATAATGAGATTATTTGTTAATTTCACCTAATAATGAAGAACCTCGTCATACTAATAACGATGGAACATTATATTTTGCAGAAAGAAAGAATAAGACTTACATATTTTAGTATTTAATATTTTTGATAAAGTGTTGGCTAATAAATACATAACAATGCGTTCAGTATCAAATATTTTCTGAGCACATTTTTTTTTATAAATGTAGCTACTGTGTAAAATAATAAATAAAATACTTATTGTTTGTATAGATAAGTGAAATTATTCAGTTCTCAGTTATAGAGTGAAAACTGTATTGAATTATAAATTAAAGTTCTTTATTTGATAATTATGATTAATTTAGATTATTTGATGTACTGAAAGTTTTAAGTAAATTTCAATGCCTAACTTCTAACTTATCTAATTAGGCTTGTATTTTATAATCACTATAGAAGTATACTGTGTTATTTATCAAAAGTCTGCACTTCTGTCATAGGTGGCTGGCAAATTTCAATAAACAAATTATATTACTCGATTATTTCCAATACCCATATATTAATATTCTCTCCTGTTTGCGTTTTGTACGTCCTTGTACAGTGTTTCTTATGTACGATCTGAAAGTAGGATTTAAATTAAAAACATTAGGTTGAAAATAGTTATATCATTGAAAGTCGTAGTAGGGTAAATAAATGGTTATCAGACTGTTCAACAATTTCAATCATATAAGTCATAAGGAAAAGGTGTACAATTTTTATTATTTCAATTTTATTTCAAAAAGTATATATTTTTCATGTATGATTGAGGATGTGAAACATTCCGATAACACGGAACTTAACCCACGTACCTTCAATAATCATATAAACTAATTTGAATGGGCTGAAAATAAATTATTAATCATTAGTTGACAATAAGATTGATCATGTGAAAGTGAAATAGGTAAAAATTCAGTTGAGATAAAACTTATTTATAACCGATTGTTACCATCAGTGTTTTTATGAAGATATTTTCTCTTCACTATATTCACTTTATCTTCAATATAGCATATTAATGAATAGTTGTCAATACTATTTACTATATTGTTGCTATCTATTCATATCAGAATTTGCCTCCTTTTTCCCTTATTATTGTCATTCTACTCACGTTCTCACTGGGTAACTTTGCAGAAAGTTTGACGGATTGTACCTAAACTAGATGAGTGGGTATGGAATGCGTGTTCGAATGGTGAACGAGTCTCGAAAATAAACCCTAGAACAATTGGAAATACTATAACAACTCATTTTGTTGCATGATATTCATTTTAACTCTGAATCATATGGAATTTCAACATTATAACTATTATTTTACAATAATTTATATGTCTAATATCACATTCAATATAATTCGTTTCTATTGATTACCCATCACTCTCTATTTTCATATCCAGAAGCATTCAATTAGCAAGAGCCACGCACAGATGATATATCAATTATTTCTAATGGCGTTGAATGTATGTGTTTATGAAATAAAGCTATAGCTATATCTTATTTGTTTTTATGCAGAGCTCTATCCCCATTATACTTATGCCATATTGCAGATGAACATGTTCTGCATACCATGTTGATAACATGCAAACGATCTCTTAACATGGTAATGAAAGAAATTTACAGGGATGAGCAATACTAAGATAATTGACATTATACATCTGAATGAAAACCTTTACTTGAAAGTTAATTAAAGATATTCAAAAGAGGCCTATATAATTGCATTTACGTAATATAAAATGCAAAGTGTTTTAGAAATAATTAGACCACTATCATAACTGTACTTCAACTGCTATATTATTCATACAATTGTGTCCATTTCCATAGCCTCATCTATTTTTAAATTCTATTCTCACCATCTTGTGTTTTCGTGTAATTTCTCATAGCTTTTCCATCTCTTTACTCAATCGATAGAGAAAAAGGGACCTGTTGTCTTAATGTGACTCTTGAGATCATTCTATTCTAAGCAATGCAGCTAAGAGAGAAAATGACTCGCAATTTATTCAAAAAGTTCAATAGAATGCTCTCAGACCGTAATATTGTGCGTGAACAGAAACTGAAGTCTGGTTTTCTGAAGTCGATTACAATAGTGTTGGTGGGTAAATGAGAACCGAATCCACTCGGGAATCCACTAAGAAAGTTACGGAGGGGCCAAAGAAGATTTTGAAGGGATACCTAGTAAGAATGTTATGGTGGGCCATATGAGATTAAGATGACTTGGAGTATTTTTTAGATAGTGCTAGTGAATCATCTTTAGTATACAGGCATAAACATTGTGACTGTATCAATGCATATGTTTTGTCGCTATGTACAATATATAAACAGTGATAAATAGAACGATATATTTTCTTCTTTTCAAAAGCTATCCACTCATGTGCATCATAGCAAAATAAAATATATCTATCTGAAGTACTTCTCAAAGGTTTGATGCACTGGTGAACATCAAACTCTCATTCAAATTCCAGTTTATATATTTCTCTAAATGAAACCTTATGCAAACTCTCAATATTTCTCCATTCGATCAAGAAACAAGATATTAAGAGGATGAATTTCCTTACTGTTTTAGAAATAATATACAGTTGAATTTAAAAAATTCATGCAATTATTTTTTCATTAATATTTTCTCATTCATTCTATTCTTCTACCTACTAATATTTCCAAAGCTTTCTTTGAAACCTTATAAAAACTCCTATTCAAATATCAATATTTCAAGAATTATAATCTGATTTGAATAAACAAATCCATTCATCAACTCGGTAGTCTTTTAGATGAATGAATTATAACTCACCATTGAAGTTATTTTTGAGAAAGGTACAAAACTATACCTTGCAAATTAAATTACAAGGAAATCCCTCGGAGAAGATGGATGGTTTCGAATATAAACCTTTATTAGTATCCAAGAAACAAATGCTATAGTGAGGCCACAGAAGAATAGGGGGACTTTCCTATCTTTTATATAAAGTTTTTCTTTAGATAAAAAACGTACTTTACTCTGTATTGTAAATTCATAAAAGTAAATTAATGTCATACTACCAGTTGGTTTTTTCTTTAAGCCTATCAACACTAATTTTAAGGCTACATGTCGTATGTTTCCTTGTTCGTAAACAGGAACTTTATCTATTTTTCTTTAGGAAGTTTGTTTCAAACAAAAACTTCCCACCTGCATTCAAACAATTGAACTTGCAATGTAAATATCCAGAGAGGCCAAAGTGAATTATATTAACTGTTTCTTATGGAAGTAATGTAAAAGCCTAGAATGAAATGAACAAGAGAAATAAAAGCAAAACAAACAAAATATCACATCACAGTATTTGTACTTGAACCTATTTTCACTTCTATTTTTACAATATTTATCTTTGTTAAGATTACCTGTAGAAAAGTTTCATTTAATCAGTGTGTACGAGAGCGAAACAATTTCCCCAACACGGAAGTTGTCGTAGCATTTAAACTTGAATTTATTCCAAGATAAACAACATTTCTAACTCTAATTACATCAGTTTTAATAGAGATTCTCTTGTTTATATTCATCTTCAATGTAATTCTACGCTGCTACCGAATAATACCTTTTCGACATATCTTTTACCTAGAACCGTGAAAAATATAATCTTTATTTATAACGTGCAATTCAAACAGTGTTTATTATACACTCGAATAATCAGTAATGATAATAAGCTTTATGCTAATGGTTTATTTTTCATTTCGCACTCCACGGTAGATTCTTCTCTCTGCTCATTTCGGTTGCTTAGTGCGAAAGTAGAGTATTTGCATAATGTCCCAATAGAGGCAGACAAGTTCCATCATCATCATGATCAACTTACAGAACTCATGTGAAATTATACGCTGTCTGCAAATTTCAACATGTCTTATTTTGTACCGAGAATATGCTTCGCTATTTTAACCAAATGTTGTACATGTACGTTAAACTTATCTTTCAGTGGAAGTAGTAGCGTTTGACGTGAAATAAAAGATATATGCTAATTTTAATACACAATTTGATATTTATTATTCTTGCGTTATTTGAGTTAAGTTGGTAACGAATTTAACGTCCAGATGATATTCATTATTGAAAAATAGAAGATATTTTATTGATAGAAATTGCTTTTAAATTGAAAATACATGGTATTGAATATATACAACTATATATAATATTTACTGATATGACAGCCGATACAACTAATTCATATTTATATATTCTATCTCATATATCAATGATTTATTCTGATACAGTAAGTACATTGTCGATGGGATTTCAAGAGTAGAATATTCAAACCTAACAAAACACTATAAAACACTTGGGGTGGCTTCTCTAAGGTTTGATATTTAAAGGTTACTACCACTGAGAACATAGTTTTAAAAACTATTTTTCCATGCAGGACAATATTTAGTATAGTCCCCCGAACCCCACTGCCAGGTCAATAAACAATAATGAAATGATCAGTACAACAAAATAGTGGATACAACCAACTTCATTTCATCCACTTAAGTTAAGAGTTTACGATTTCCTGTAATCTGAAATGTAATTTATTTCAACACATAACTAATTGCAAGGAGGTGAACCCAAAAAGGAGGAGGATCACTAACGTCACAGTGTTCCACTCCCTGTTAGCTCCTCCTACTCGCTGACCAATCAGAGAAGAGTTAACGGTAGAGACGATATCTCAAAAACTTATGTGCTTTGTACGAGTTTTTAAAATTTTAGACGGAGAAACGAAACTTGTTTTGGACACATCGAGTAGTTGGTGTGATGAACGACAGATTATCAGATTCGATGGATGAGATTGAAAATAGCATTCTTTTCTATTTTTTCTAACTATTAATTTTTCAAAAGTTAACAAATTTATGCGAAAGTAGAATGAAAAAGTTGGTGGAAATATGAGACTCAAAACATTCATACTACTTACCTAATGTTCAGCTTAAATGATAATTTCCTTAGTCTGGAATATCTATTCATTTATACCTGTTATAGAATGATAGGTGATATATAAATACCTAACAACAAATGATAAATGAACTGTATTATTTTTAATTAACATTGCAAAACATTTATATTGCTGTGATTAAAATTATTATATATTTTAGGATAAAATTTATATTTCACGTCAATCATTAATTTTGACACCTGCATGTGATGTTTACCTTTCATTAGCGAATGTCATCTGCCAATTTCCTCTTTGATAACTGGCACATTCCTCAGTAAAAAAATGTTAGAGCTTCTATTTCGTAGAAACAATCATTGCTAACAAGGTATTAATCCAGAATGAAAATTTAGATATATTTGAGTGATATAATATAATAACTTTGAATTGAACTTTGAATATTTGTTTTGATACTAATTTCAGTTATTTGCTGAATTAGAATTTAAGAGACTCTTATTAATTTTCATTCGAAATGAAGAGTTTAAATAATAATCTCAATATATAACCTGACTGATTTTCGTCTTTCCAGAATATACATTCGTTATTAATTTTTCTCCCCAAAACTTTAGTTATAGAAAATTCCATTAAATATTTGAGACAGGGATTTGGAGACAATAATTTCACCTCTGGATATCTTTCAACACCTAACGAATTTCCCTTGAACCACTGGTTCAAGGGATGTATGAGAACGAGCAAATGTGATGTGTATATGGAAATATATGTTAAACCATCTCACAGCAAATTAGTGTTTTTGAAGTGTGAATGGAAATTATTTAGAACTAGTGAATGTAAGGGACTTATGTTTCAATAAATAAATAAATAAATAAAAAAATATTCAAGTAATACTAATTTTCCTTTTTTGCATATATTTATTTCTACAAAATCCCAATATGCTTAATCATTTAATATGCTATATCCGTTGATTGCATATAATAAAATTTAAATATATTTATATTGGTAAATTATTATAATTGATACACATGCAATATATGTTAATTTTCCTACAGTGCATAAATTTAGTCATTGAGTCAGTAATAATGTGATATTAGGAATAAGATTCCTAATACTTTTTTATACCTATTATAATATAATTTGCTCATTATATTTTATCATTTATCTTTATTCCTCAAATGGTTCTCTGATTGTATTAAAGAGCGAAATAATGTCGCGCATATTAATGTTATAAGTGTAGTCGATTTGAGAACTCGTACAGCGTTTTCGATGGATTTTATTCGAGTCTTACATAAATATTTAGTAACTTGGACACTATTGAGATTCAATGGAAGTCGCATCACGACGTTGAAATACAAGGCCTGAACTTAGGCAGTCTATATTGTAACTCTTTTATATGTTTATTTTTCTCTATCTTCTTCGCAGACTCAATTGATAATACAGGGTGGCCCAGAAGTAATTAACAGACCCTTTTAATTTGCTAATAAGAAGAAAACTTTGAACGTTAGAAAGTTGAAACTTGTTTTATTGGAAAGAATAATATTTTTATGGTTTATTAGTACTATGTTATGATTGTAATATCCTTTAAATGGCCACTATGGTTGTTATGACAATTGATGACCCTTTTCCTTGATGATTCCATAACGCTCCTTAGTGTATTTGACGAGAGTTGAGCTATTTCAGAAGAAATGTTGTTTTTAAGTTCTTGTAAATTGGATGAATTTGTTCCATAAACTCGTGACTTTAGGTAGCCCTACAAGAAGAAGTCGCATGGGGTCAAATCTAGCGAACGAGGTGGCCACTGGATGGTTTCAAATCATGAAATTAAATGATTTACAAAGAAATCTCTTAACAATGTTAGAGTTTCTCTTGCCGTATGGGCTGGGGCTCCATACTGTTGAAACCAAATACTATTGTGTAAATTCTGTCTGTCGAATTCTGGAATAAGAAATTCTCTTTTCATCATTTGGTACCTTTCACCAGTGACTGTTTCAGTTACGCCTTCACTTTTAAGAAAGTAAGGACCAAGAACAGTTGAAGAAGTTACTCACACGAAAAGAATGCAGTGATGTTTCTTGGATTTATTGCGGATTCCTATCGCTCCAAATTCTGGAATTATGTCTATTTACATGGCCAGATAAGTGGAAGTGAGCTTCATCAGAGAAGATGATGGTGTCGATGAAAGAGGAATCTTCGCACAAACGAAGAAACAACCAGAATAATTAAGACTCTGATGATGATCAGTAGGCAATAATCTTTGAATCAGTTGAATTTTGTATGGATATAATTTCAATTACTTTTTCAGAATGCGTTATAATGTCGTTCGAGAAATGGATAATGGAGATAAACGTTTCCTGGTGGAAGTTTTAGGATTATTTGCAGCGCTTACATAAACTTTGTCAATTACATTTTCATTTCGCGCTGTTTTAAATCTTCCTAATCTTGGTTTGTCGTTTACATTTCCAGAGTCCACACAAATTTTCTAGAGTTTTAATTGTGTTTTTAGAAGGACTGTTTCTTGCTTGAAAATGTATTCTGTAGTCACGTTGCACTTCTGTTATTGACGTCGTCTTAATGTAGGATTGCAGAATTCTGATTCTTACTTCTTTGCTGTAGCAAACCATTATGAAAATTTGAGGTTATTAAATGAAACAAAATATCTTCTGTTCATATGCTAAGTGAATATAGGATACCATATAGTAAATCATAAAAATGCTATCATTTACAATAAAACAAGTATCAACTTTCTAGCAATCATAGTTTTCTTTTTATTAGCAAATTAAAAGGGTCAGTTACTTCTGGGCCACCCTGTACCTACGATAATTAATTAACGGCTGTTTTTTATTTCAAGTATAAATATTTCATATACATATTATTGTATGTTGGTTTATTACTTTCAAGGTAAATTCAATTCGGAGATGAAACTGGGTTCTACTCAATGAATACATTTAGTTTTAGTCATAAGGTAAAGTTAATACCTAATAATGCGCATTGGAAATTTTCCATCAGGTAATTTTATCATCTTAGTCCCTATACCTAATTATAATAAAGATTTAATTTGGTTGTACTGAGTTAACAATCTTAAGAATATGATAGAATCTTGATATCTTTTTAATATTGAAGGTAATGAATATGTCTTCATACAACGTTTGAAATATAAGTTATACATCAAAAGTAGGTTCAGCCATGATTAGGTGGTTTATCTTGGGAAATTAGTTCAGGCTAAAGTTTAATATTTTGGGCTGATAGTTTTTGTAGCTAATCTTATTTCTGAACCAGTGGTGGATAGTGAAGGACTAGTTTTGTAGATTCAGAGTATATTCAGATTAATAAATTAATAAAATTGGTGTGTAATTATAGAACAAATAGCAATAATATTTGGATAAACGTAAGTCTGAACCTGTGGCAAGAAAGTAACATTTATTCATTTATTAAATAGTGTAATTTAGTTGTATGAAAAGTTAGTGACCAATTTTAAAGGTAGAGACCAATTTTTTTTTCAATTAGATTTGAGCGAATAATTTAGTCATGGAATTTTTGAACTTGGAATTTTCGATTAATATGCGATATCAATATATATGCCAAGAAAAATATCTAATTTTTCAACGCACGAGTTAAAGTATTTGAAGACATTTGAAGAATGTTATAATTTGAAATATATAAATTATGGTAATAATTAGGTTGCATGCTGCCAAGCAATAATAACTTTAGGTCATTCTTCTATTCTGGTTAATCTAACATGACTCTGGACTAAAGAATTGTGTTAGTGAGGCTTGTAAACAAAGTGAGCACGTTAATACCAATTTTTTAAACTCTATAGAGAAAACACAGTTATATTAAAATAGTTTCAGAAATTTTCATATGGAAAAAGAAAATATTTTTAACGATGACTGCAATTCAAACGGCTAATATTGTATAAGGAAAGTATCATATTATTCGTTATCCTTCTAGAAAATTTTCTTTTAATTATATAATATATAAACACTAATTGGTAAAGGATATTCAACATCAAACAATAACTTTTAAAATGTAATGCAGGTATAAGTTATATCATATATTTACCTCATGATCATTTGTATCTCATCCGAATTATACCAGTCAATTAAAATGAAGGCATATGACTGGATATCATAGCTCCAATTATCTTCCCTTCACACTTCATTATTTATTTAATAATCAATGCAGTGGATAACCAATAATCATTAACAATGAGTGATATGCTAATGACCCCATCCCAGTCAAAAATTATAATCTGGTATCGTGCATGATTGTTAGGAATATTGTTCGGAATTGTTCGACGAAAAAGAATAGACTTTGACACTATTAATATAAGATAAATAAAGATTTCATATTTTTGAATTATATAATCATAGATACAAGATAATTTTCACCCAGTTGTAATTAATTAGGATGTTATATTTTTAAATTATTTATATCCGTAGATACACAACATATTTTCTTGCCAGTTATGATTAGTAATCGAACGCCGACCATTGGCGATTGCAATTTTAGGATCGAGAACCTCTCCGAAATCCTGAAATGAACTTCACAATAACTAACAACAGTTAATCAGCCTGATGGATAGCTTCTAAAGGGCAAGCGCTACCTCTCTTATTGAGTCATATATCGACTATTGATTATAGTGATTCAACCTATTAATATTTATCTTTTAAGTTACCATAGAATATCGATATTTGTATCGATAATCGGATATAGTAACTTGCTAGACAACCCGATTAATCACTTTGATATTCTACATTAATTTCCTCTATTTCACTTGTGGCTCATATTCAATAGATAGATTTCAGGATTTTACAGAATTAGCTCATCGAACAATGTAGGTAACTGATGAAATAGAATCTCATTGAATTCTTCAATTCTGATGCATTTTTCTGCGATAGGAAATTAATCATAAAGATATTGAAAGATATCAATGAAGAAATTGTAAACAAATATTTAATGTAACTACATCAAATGCTTGTAATTCAGATATAGTAAGCATGATTAAACGAATTTAATATTTATTTATAATATTGTAAAGCATTTTGGATTAGATAAAAAGCAGTTATACAAAATATTTTGATGTTTGATGGATATGATAATATGCTATGATTTCTATTTATTATCTGTATAAAATCAAGAGTGGTACAATTTAGTCATTATAGTTTTTTATCAATTATCAAATGAACAGTCAAAACGTAAAAATAATAATTAAGACGAGACTTTGCGAATTTCTTTTAAAATTAAGTTCATTAAAAAAAAACTATTACAAATACCGCATTTAATCACACCATTGCTCCCAAATCTGTTGCCGATATAGTATTCTGAGGTAAAACTTCCTCCTTTTCTTGACAAAGTAAAGTATAAGTTTGGTGAAATGACTCAATTATTTACCCAAGTTACCCAATTGATGTCGGGTAACAGAGATGGAATTACCGGTAACATTTCCCAATCGGAACAGTCCCGAAAATATAGACTTTGATCAAGTAAGTGCAGAAGTTATCTATGACTGAAATAGTTTTTCATATCAAGAATGAACTAACATAATATTTCATCTTCTTCTTCTACTGCAACATTTTTCAATAATTAGATTATTTATTAGAAGCTACAAAATATTGAAATTAAGTTAAAATGTAGGGCAATTAGTTTGACAAAGGATATATAAAATACTTTGACATTTATCACTTATATCCTCTGTAAGTTATAACCCTTTCACACATCTTCCCTTGCAATCTTTCAAACCATTCACCCTGTTTGTTATGATTTTCAGTCTGATTGTCTGGAACGCTGTTAATGTTTATCCTGAACTCTGATCATTCAATCAATTTAATTAGTGATATTAACGGGTCCCGGGACATTGAATTATCTAAATAGGTCTTAACAGGTAATTTTATTGGTGTGCTTCCACCGACCCTACTAAAACATCCTCTCTTAGTCTCACGCTTCATTTAAAATTATCTGATATATCAGAAAATCTGAGGTGTTTCATGGAAATTTTCTCGCTGATCCTCAGAACATGGCACAAGCATTTGGAACGACGTCGCTACCAGCGTAAGAGGATTCAGTACACAGTTGCGAAATTTCTAAGTGCTATTGCGATGAATATTCAAGAGTTTATTATCATAAATTCATACATGTATCGTTTGCACGAAAAAAAAAAATCATTCCATAACTAACTTGTCTCTGTGATAAATTATAATTAACAGTCCGATTAAAAATTATCTCGAAGAGGTTTTCTTCACATTCACTATACTGTTTTTATATTATCATGGTGATTATAAAAAAGTGTTAATGTAGTATCAATTCATTGTCACTATCTAATATAGCAACATTCTGATCACAGTTATGAAAAATATGAACTATATCCCTTTATTGCCTAAGACTACTTATATGTCTTCTTTCAAGAAGATAATTATATCCTAACCACCTTAACGAAATTTCCTTTCTCTTTCCAGGTTCAATGCGGTGTTAGTTCCAAAGAAACTAATTGTGTTTGTGGAATCATCTGGTAAGCGACTGTGTGGAACAGCTATATTTGAAATATAATCTAATTTACTTTGTTGATATATTTTATAAGTATGCTTGGAGCAAGTAAAGATAACGGACCAGAAACAGAGCTAGTAAAGTTAACGGACCAGAAATGAAGCTGGTAAAGATAACGGACCAGAAATTAATCTAGTAAAGTTAACTGAACACAAAACATTTTTTTAGTGTTAAATAATATTTGCTTTAGTATTTCATAAATATACATCCCTATAAATGATATATTAATAACTAGTGTATTTGTTCGTTAAAAATAACGGGTCTTCAATACCAATTTATTACCCGTTATTAAGTTCTTTCAGTTAACTCAATTAAAATTTATTTTTCTGCATAAGCTGATACTTTATTTTATAGATAGAATAGACACAAAAATTGTATATTAACAATTTAAATATCAAGTCAATGTATTCCCGTGCGTATCATAATTACATTTTTCATGTTCAATACCCGTCGAATAAAAGCGGACACCATATGAATAAATAAACACACGTGGGAAATTATTAGTATAGATTATACATTAATTTTGCATATTTTATTATTTGAAAGAATTGATAAAAACGAGATCCATATTGAAGTTGTAAAGAACGAGTAGTAAAAACTTGGAAAAAATTTCTGCTTAAATCCTTTAATGTGGTATCTATGATTCCAAAATTATATTTTTATTCCAATAATTGGTTAAATATTTATCAATTTAACCAAGTAAAGATAACGGACCAGAAATGAAGCTAGTAAAGATAACGGACCAGAAATGAAGCTAGTAAAGATAACGAACCAGAAATGAAGCTAGTAAAGATAACGGACCAGAAATGAAGCTAGTAAAGATAACGAACCAGAAATGAAGCTAGTAAAGATAACGGACCAGAAATGAAGCTAGTAAAGATAACGAACCAGAAATGAAGCTAGTAAAGATAACGGACCAGAAATGAAGCTAGTAAAGATAACGAACCAGAAATGAAGCTAGTAAAGATAACGGACCAGAAATGAAGCTAGTAAAGATAACGGACCAGAAATGAAGCTAGTAAAGATAACGGACCAGAAATGAAGCTAGTAAAGATAACGGACCAGAAATGAAGCTAGTAAACATAACGGACCAGAATATAACCTAGTAAAGGTAACGGACTCTGGTCCGCTATCTTTACTTGCTCCGAATGTTTTCACTTTGCTATAACGGTAATGAAAAATGAAGTGAATATGATATGATAATTTTTTTTTATTAATTATTAAAATAAATAATAATTGTAACGTATCATACTTTGGTTATCATTAACATTTTGATATCATATTTTTTAAGTTCTTACTAGGGATCCTATTATCCATTATCAAGTGGCTGATCAATAGATTCATATCAAATAAAATATGAATTAACAATCTTTTGATCATTTTTTCATAGAGTTTAATAAATATCAAAATTGGTAATAAAATACCCAATACAGGAAATACAGAATTGGTTCACGAGTGACCACTTTACGCACTGATGATTATATCGTCTTGAGTATAGCTTAAAAATACAAATGTTGTTGACCTGAACAATACATTCTAGCATTTGGTAATTGGTTTTAAAAGTACAATGGATAACTACCAACATGTTGAAATTGTTGATATCTTGTTTTTACTGGATAAATATTGATTTTGCAAAACGTAACTGAAAAATATAGCATCTCTGGATATTCAAAGTATTTGTTTTCGACAATATTATAGAACCCAGTTGGCTGAAGTAAAGCTATCGCGGGGCTTTGGAAGAGTACTACAGGATCCCAATTAATCTTCTACGAACCCATGGTAGCATTTGATCACACCAGGGTGCCTCGTCGTGACTACTATATTACACACAAGTGAACGATATAATCAAATATCTGTTATTACTTATAATACATTTTGTCCTTGGGAACCGCAATTTCAAAATAAAATGTAAAACAAGAGAAATAATAAAAACTGCCATTTTCTCTTCAAGCTTTCGATTTATTCAAAAATCATCCTCAGGAAACCTAATTTTAACTTAAAAGATACACAATTTATATACTCTAATCTCCTATCTAGGATACAGATTATTTATAAATAAAACTTAATTCTATCTTAATAATTAAGATAGAATTAAGTTTTATTTATAAATAGTCTGTATCCTAGATAGGAGATTGGAGTATATAAATTGTGTACCTTTTAGGTAAAAATTAGGTTTCCTGAGGATGATTTTTGAATAAATCGAAAGCTTGAAAAGAAAATGGCAGTTTTTATTATTTCTCTTGTTTTACATTTTACTTATAATACAATTTGGCTACACTATGTACAATTCACTACATGAACCATTGAACATTATACTATATTTTTATTAAGTTCTACATACAGTATTATATATTTCCTATTTATTCCGTTGTATTACTATCCGGAGAATAAAATAACAGCAAGTTTAATTTCCGCAGGGAGTGGAGTGCAAAGCCATAAATGTATTTATGTGATGAAAATATTGTCCATGATTCATCTAAGTAGGAAATAATGAAGCCTTTAAAGACTAGATTAAATTGGATGTAATGCTCAGAAATGAATAGAGAATGGAATATACAGGGTGGCGCAAAAAAAAGGAAACCCATTTTTAAACTAGTTTATTTTACAAACTACCAAAGCTAGAAATTTTCTAAAAACATAGTTTTATTCGTTCACTTTTTTGCATCTATCATGATAAACTATAATAAGTTACGACGAAAATTGAACATCCTACAGCGAATTAAAAAATAGTAAATAAAAAGGGCTTGCGCGAGCACGAAATACACAAATTTCTTAATAGGGATAATTTATTTCCATATGGTAGGGGAGGATGGTCATCAATGGGACACTGGGAACAATGGGACATGCTGAATAACTTTTTTATTTGAGGGTAATTTGTAACAAAATCGTAATGGTAAATTAGGCATACTTCAGTGCATTCACTCGCATTGCAATCAGCGATTATGGTGCAGTCAGCTATGTGTAAAAGCGAAAACGTGTTTTAGAGGTGGGAAAACTAAATTTTTCGTACTTTGTTTCAATTGTTATAAATCTGTTAATTTAACATATAATGCTTACTTCATTTTTACATAATATTAAGTAATATGTAAAATATGATTATATGAAAGGATTGGCTTTATACTTTTGTAGTTGAGCGGCTATACCCATATGTTTTCAAAATGGCGTCATGGTGATCATTGGGACAGAAGATTTGGTTAACAATGGGACAGTGCCTTATTGTCAACCAAACTGTCTAGTTACTCCATTTGAATCAATAAATATCTATTTTTGATACAATAACGTGAACTGTAGCTTCAGGGCTTCTTGTAGAAACAGAGCTTCCAGCTGAAGCGGGACTTTCGACCATATTCAAGGGCTATAGCAATCTGAGGTTATCACAAAGCACTGCATATAATATATATAGAAAACAAATTTCACTAATAAAAGAAAAAGATGCAGAATGATTGCAACGGATACACCAGAGAAAGAAGAGCTTTTTGCTGGTGCCACTAAGGATAAGGCTTTCGAAATCACTTCATAAAGTATCCACCGTAGATGGCCTGTGAACTATTATTCTTGGTCTGGTATAGAACTCTTACTTTAACTGATCCATTCGTCTGAAGAACTCAAATCTCTACCGAAAACGTTGGAAATGAAGGTTTATGAACTTTTTGAATTTGATTCGATTTCTATAGCGTATTCTGTTGGCCAAAAGCATGAAAAAGATAAATACGAAATATTGATGTTAGGCGAAGATTCGAGTGCAATGAGCTTAATTTTACAAATGTTCCTGACATGGCATCGGTGAAGCTAGAGGACATTAAATTGATACTATATGAACCAACTGAGTGTGGGACAACATAAAGAGATAATTCGAAATTGAAATTTGACCATAACTTCAACAATATACAAGTTTGATACACTGTCCCATCGTTCACCAGGGTATGTCCCATTGTTCACCAGTGCTGTTATACAATGGGACAATTTTTTTTGCTTTTTATTTAATTTTTTTCTAGTCAACAGAATATGTGATAGCATTCGAGTTAGTTTCATTTTATAAAGGAATATCTATATTACACATGGATTTTTTATTTTTCATACTTTGCCCATAGTAAATGAAATATCAATCTTTCTGTGTTTTTTGTCCCATTGATGACCACCCTCCCCTAGTAGTAATAATATAATTAAATCCTACAATTTTACATTCAATTAACGTTTTTTTTTATCGACTCTTACATTCACGGAAATACATCTTCATCACCAATCACGATATCTTCTACAAAATGTGCATTATTTTGCAGAAACCATTTTGCTGAATTATTTAGACTGTGCGGTAAATCAGTTTTAAGAGTTTGAGCCTTACATGCTTCTTCAAAGAATAATATCTTAAATCATGTTTAACAATTCAACCAAAAGTCTCTTAAATGATATCTAATCCTTACCTTCTGATTTACATTTTTGTATTCTTAATATGCTGTTCATGAAAAAGATTAATGTTTTGATGTGTTCATTCTTTTCTCCTGAGACATGATAACTTTTTGTTCAAATTTAATGTGGTTTCTTCCGTTTTGAACTTATTATCATTCGTCAATATGGTTTTATAGAAGTTGGAAATCTTTTCAGAAAGCGTTGTTCAAAATGTGGTTGAACCTGCGTAAAACTTCCAGTGTTTAAAAGATATGACACAAAAAAAAACTCTTTTTTTTTCTTTTAAAAACTGCATTTTGAGGGTTTCGAATAGGAGATACAAATTAAAGGCGAAATGATTGTTATATAGATATCAATTTTACCTTCAAAAACCAACTTTCATATGGTAATTATTTGTTTTATTTTGTCTTATTTTTTACGAAAAATAGTAGAATTTAATGTTTTTACATCCATATAAAATGAAATATACTCTTATGATTTTTTTTCATATATGTATTTCGTGCTCGTGCAAGCCCTTTTTATTTACTTTTTTTAAATTCACTGTAGGATGTATAATTTTGTCGTAACTTATAATAGTTTATCATGATTGACGAAAAAAAAGTAAACGAATAAAACTATGTTTTTAGAAAATTTCTAGCATTGATAGTTTGTAAAATAAACTAGTTTGAAAATGGGTTTCCTTTTTTTTTGCGCCACCCTGTATTATTATATCAATTCTAATAGGGGTATCAATTCTAATTAGTGGAAATTAAATGATCCGTTTTAATACGAATTTGAGGACACTGAAAATGATTTAACTAGTATTTACAACTAGTTTTTGATCATTAACGCCTAGTAACAGCACATAATGATTGTTTGAATAATTCTTTTTCTAGGTCTGTAAATGTAAATCAGATGATTTATTTATTGTAAATAATATAAAATAAATTCTTGAAGTGTAGATGCAACGCAAGATCCATTAATAAATTTCACAAATATTTATAAATTTATCATTTTGGAATCTGCATTTCATGTTAACAACAACTCAAAAAATGGCATAAATATTATCAAGGAACAACATCACGTAATATAACAGACTGAAATAGGATTACTTTCAGGTGAAGACATTTGCATAATCTCTGTTACAGACTCTCCAGTTGGAGATTATATTGAATATAGAGTAGCATTATCGGAATATGATGTCGAAAGTGTTTTTCATTCCTTTTTGTTTATAATATCAATTCTTCATCAATTGCAAAATTGATGAAGGTTAGTTTCTTATCAGCATTATTTACCTATCTATTTATATACTTGCATACACCATCTTGTTATATTTGAATGACTCAAAAAGAACTTATAACCATAGGACGATTAGTCAATAGTTGGGGAGCTTTCGATGAGATTTTGATAGTGATCATATCGAAGGTTGTTGTCAAGAACTGGAAATGGTCTGAATCAACAAAAAAAGATAATGACGGCGAAAGTATGAGCTCTACGACTGCTCATGTTAGTTGATAATAGAATCGGTTTGTAGATATCTCATACTTACTTATTTCAGCATTATGAAATTATAAAAAAATAGCAAAATTACTGTTTTAGAAGAACTGATTTATCATTCAAGTTTTTATTGTACACCTCCATTATCCAGCATTGCATTATATAAAACTAATAAAATAATGACTCATTGATACCATTATTTTTGTATTATTGCAATACTTTGTCTTGAGTATAATCCACCCTTAATAAAGAACTTTGAACAATATGTATACGTGCATAACTTTACTCTGTGGAAATACACCTAACACAGTTGACAACTTTTATTGAAGAAATGTTTTCTGTGATGAATATCACAGGCACTATAAATCGCGTTCATTGAATTATTTATTATAGACACTGACTGGTAATGTTGAATTACGACAGTCTTGTGTGCTAACCTTTATTGTGCAGATATTTTCTCTGTAATATTGAATGGTTTACTCATGCCTTATAACTTGTGATCATCGGTGATATAGTTGGTTGAAAGACTTAGTGCATATCTATGGATTTGTGCTACTTAATAATATGATGTACGCTGCTGCTACATTGTAAAATTGTGATTAACTTAATTAGTGTGAGTATACTAAAATGATTCAATTATCAACATTTATTCATAATATGTAGTTCACAAAATTGCCTTCTCGCCTTATTCCACAATATTAACTTTGTAAATAGAAAACCACCCTTTCACCACCGCAATATTTTTCATGTTCTTATAATTAAACCAAATCGATCCTGTATAATAGCCTATCGTCCAACCAAATTTCAGGCAATTTGGTCAAATAATTATAAATTGTAAAATGGTTGAGTTATAAATGATCTTGACCTTTGATCCGATCGTTCCTAAAATCTATTGAAATTGTTCCCGAATAATGTTCCTGGATCCATCCAAATTTTAGACAATTTGGTTAAATTTGATTGGATATATATAACTTTGACTTTTTACCTGATCGATCCTAAACATTATTAAATGGCTGGGGTAATGACAAATTGTGGGGTAATGACAAATTGTCCCACCAAATTTCCGGAGATTTTATTGAATTTTATTTTAGTTTAATACTACTTTGACCTTCACCTTTGATCGCTCCAAAATCTAATCAAATGGTACATTGATTGTGACAGATCGTCCCACCAAATTTCCTGGAATTGGTTAAGTTATTTTGACTTGTAAATTAGCTTGACCTTTGATCTGATCGATCCCAAAATCAATAAAAAAATGGTCCTGAATGTTGATCTATCGTCCCAACAAATTTCAAGAAATTTACTTTTTTAATGAAGCTAATAAAAATATTTTTATTGTCGGAGGGGAAAAAGAGTAAACAATTTGAAATCAGTTCAGAGTTATCGGATGATTTCTTATTTATAATCATGTACGAAAGAAAATAAATGTTAAACAACAATTATCATGCAATTCTTGCATGATCGGAAAGGTGGAGTTTTCCTGTAACTAATATCTTACCCTGCCTCTTCTTTGTGCAAGTACCTAAATGTTCCGAGTTGTAAGAGTTGCCTGTGTTTCTCCTCAGGGTTTCAAGTTACCATTTTGAAGAACTGACACTTTACTTGTTGGTACAAACTTACGTGAGAGGAATTCATCAAACTGAAGACAAAGTTCAGTGGAAATGTCTTAGGTAGGAATTAAGCTTTAAATTATTTCACTATTAGTTTAACTAAAGAAATATTAACTATATTAATATCTAAAGTAATTATTGGAATACTTATATTTAGGAGATTAGCTACTTGATAAATTTTTAATTGAATGCAGCATTTATTTGTTATTTGACAGTAAATGCACTTTAATAAAAGCTCTTCTCTCATAATATTTTTTTAAATAACTGTAATTCGATTTAATTAAAGAACAATTATTCATTATAAAATCAGGAGCTATAGGATTATTAATTTTATTATGCTCAAAGTTTCAATGATAGTGTCCATATGTGTTAATAAATAAACAAAATGAAGGAATGAATCTATATATATCAATATTTTTAGAGAAATGTGTTATACATATAACAGAACTATTGGGATTGCAGTCAAAGAAAACTCTTTTGCAGCATCAAAGAGGCTCTTCCTTGTGATTCAATTACCATTTCATGGCAGTTGAGTTCAGTTCAGATTCTTCCTTAATGTGATTAGAGAAACTGTCTTTTGTCTAAACTAATTTACGAATTACGCAAAATCACGTCTAAATCATACCATTTAAGTGGTATTTTAGCAAATAAAGTAATAACATTTTTAGAATGTCAAACTTCGTATATTTAGGAAACCTTCAAGTTATCGTACCATTCATTAGCTATTCATTGTTTGAATATTACTCCTTATTCAAACAAAGGCGAGCGTGCAATATATTCTTTGGTTGACAAAACTAGTGATTAATGTTACCAGAATTCACAATTCTATTGACTTTTTTTTAGGTCCGATTCAATATTTTGAATACACTGCTGGAATTTCGTTCTATCCATCACGGTAAAAATGAAGCCTTTTTCGATTTTATTCGGCTGTGCAGCTGCGCTTTCCATATTTGTTTGCAAATACAATGCAAATACACGAAGAATTCAAAATGGAATTCGCAGTGTTTATTTGATTTCCTTATTAGGGATTCCGAGATATAATGTCACGTTAGTAAATTATATGAGAGTATTGAGTGTTCTTTAAAAAAACATCTGACCTCAGTTTGATGAATTCTTATTTTTCTCATATTTCATTGAATTGAAGATCTAATTTCATGTAGTGAAAATATTTCACAATAATCATTTTTCAAGAAAACATTGAATAAATTTCAAGACGAATAGTATAAACCATATTTTCTTTGTGGATTGCTATTGATAACAATATGTATAACTTCTGTAATATTGTCGAATGCTCTATTCAAATAAACATGTTTGCATTTTCATCAACTTGGTGATCGATTTTCACTCATTAGAAATGATAAAGGCAAATAACTCAAACCATGAATCATACGCACATTAAGAAAGAAGAATTTGAAAACTATGAGTGGAATTTTAAACCTCTCACTATTTGAGATATTATCTTATTTAGATACCTATATTAATCACTTATTATTATTTAAATTTGATGTATTCAAGTTTAGTGAATCCACCAAAATACTTCATGAAACGTTTAGTTAGTTTTGTTTTTTTGACGGGTAGTTATGTAATGTATATCCTGATTTATTCAGTTTAGTTTCTGTCACAATGATTTGATTGATTGTGTTATTTTATTCTAGACTAATGCGGTAAAGATGTGAGAATATCTCAAATCTGAAGCTCAATGGTCAGATGAAAATTAAAAACATGTTTGTTTGAACAATTTACTTTTATAATTGACACTAATGAGTTTGACTATCAGAATGTATCGGAAGTGTTGCCTATGTGTTAAAAAAAATATGTCTTATTTATAAACTTAGGGCACTGTACATTTTACAAGTTGTAAATATATATTTATTGAACTAATGTGTACCAAATTTCAAGTAAAAATATTGAACATAGAAGGAGAAATAAATGAATAAGTATATAAGACATTGCTTGCAACTGAAAGGACAGAGCTTCTGTGATTGGGTGTAGTATGACAACTATTCAAATATTAACGTATAATATAATTGACACATATTTAATTGTTTGAAAAGATACATTCTCAACGGGAAATCTATATTATCAGAAGTTTTAATAACCAATGATAATATGGATTTCCCGTTGAGTATGAATCTTTTCAAATAATTAAATATGTGTCAATTACACGTTATATATAGATCAGTCTTAAAACAGAATGTAAAAAAATCAAATAATCCATATATTCTATTACTTTTCAGATAATAATGTGCAACTAATAAAATATTTTTCATAGTGAAAAGTGAAGGTGATAAAATTGTGACACTGAGTGTGTTGGGAAGATTGGCAAATACGTTGAATTTTGGATATATGTCATTGTATAATAATGTCTACTAAAGACACTCTTTCCATTTAAAATTGAATAAAATATAGTGAAAGACAGACAATAATAATGTTGTGTAGAGGAATATCGGGGAAATTTAAGAATTGACAAATTTCTCACCGGAAGAAATTTCTTGGAACACCACGTGAAGGTGAGTTAAATTTAGAGGTTATATTGAAGATATTTTCTTTTTATCACTAAATTTCTTAACTGATTTTATAATTATTTGACACACATATTTCGGAATATTATAAATCCTCTTTTTCAAAATAGGCGCAGCTACTACGATCACCATCTGTATTTATGTATACCAGACACACGCTTATCAACTGAGCCTATTTTTATATTGGTGGAGGTCATAATTATATCACTGCTGAATATTTTGTCTGAATTAATCTCCATCTCAATTTATTGAATATGAATAAGTATCTAAATATCTTCTATGAAGTTGAAGTAAATGCATGTATACTCTATAGTATGTATATGTACACTCTAATGCAAGAGAGTGCGGTACAAGTACTTTATAAAGTATGCAGAGGGGAACAAGAAGATATTCTATATTCCAAAGCACTGGAAGCATCAAACGTACTTTGACTGATGTTCAAGTTATCAAAAGGATTTGAGTAATCCTCTCGACTGAGATGTGAATGAATACACTTCAAATTACGGAATTCTGTCAAAGAGTTTCGAAACATTTTAACCGTGAATTGGGTTTAAGATTGTTCATATCTTAGAAAAAGAATATTCCTTATCCATATGACGATTTTAGAAGATAGTTTTGCTCACATTTTTGTTAGTTTCAAGATGTAGAACTGCTCTCTTTATAATCTTTAAGTTTTATTAAATAGAATTCACCCAAAATTAGAGACGAGAATAGTCAGCCTGTCATTTTAGTGATGGATCTGTTCTAGAAAAAGAAAGAGTTAGCATAAAAACATTTTTCCTTTGATACGAGAATGTTCATACACTTTTTTTTACACTAATATGTGGCTGCTCCATTACAGCTGTTTCAGTTGCAAGATTTTTCAAATTTCATTAATGATTTTATTCACATATATATTTTTTCAAATCAAACGCTACTATGTATAACAAAAACAAGATATATTTTTTTCTGTATAAAAATAAGCCGCCCATATGTAAATATTTCTATTGTGTTTGATATAATCTACAGGGAAGAGATTTACTAAATTCCCAATAAACTATATTTAATCTTCATTGAGAAATGATAAACTATAAAAAGTTTAATACTATCAGTCACAGATTTTTAATTGATAAGTACTAAGTAAATGTAAATTTTATTATACTTCACTTTTTCCTGAAGTAGTATACGCCAATAGATGAAGACGAAAACATTTTACTTCTGATAGGAAACAAGTTCTGGTGATGAATAAAACTCTATCGGACAGTGAACTTTTGAAGCATGAGCGCTGTAAATAATTTCTCTTAGTGCATCTCTCAGTGTTGTTCGTCAGAATGAATAGTTATTATGACAAACTTTTATTTTCAAATATTATTGTTATGTATAGTGATTGCTTTCTGTTGGTAAGATTTAAATTCAGGCAAATAAATTGTACTCCTATTTAATTTTATTGTTTTGTTTTGTTGCATATAATTCATGAACAGCATCTCTCTAATTTATAACACTTCATTGCAATTCAATATATCTATATTTGCCGATCAGAAAACAATAGAATATATAGGTACTAATTCTATATCCGCCACTGCTATCACTACGAAATTTCACTTAAATTCATATTTCATGTGTTTTCAGAAAATCAATTATTAAGGTGATGAAAAATATTAAATAACACGCATTGATATAGCGTTCAAATTGTGTTCTTCCTAATCGCACGTAATCGAAGAAAATGAAATAAATAAATGGAACTTGTAAATCATGACAGATGACACGTTCACACTCAGTACGAAAGTGTTTTTGCATGAGTGAAATCACCAAACGGTAATGCTGGAGACACCAAGATCTTACCTGAATAGTTGGATAAAACTCCCAAACTTTTGTAGAAAACCTCGAAAAGCTTCATATTCGTACTCTCACATTATTTGTAGTGTTTCCCGTGTCCTGTAAGTAACTTCTTCAACTCATCTTACTTATTGAGTGTCCTGTTAGTGACTGTGTAGTGTGTACACTCACCTTATTTATAGCTTGTCCCGTGTCCGGTTAGTGTCTGTTTACACTCACCTTATCTATAGCGTGTCCCGTGTCTTGTTAGTGACTGTGTCCTCTCACCTTATTTATAGCGTGTCCCGTGTCTTGTTAGTGACTGTGTCCTGTCACCTTATTTACAGCGTGTCCCGTGTCTTGTTAGTGACTGTGTCCTCTCACCTTATTTATAGCGTGTCCCGTTTGTGCCTTACAATTTATGTGCCTATTTGAGATGCAAATTCTAGTTATTTCTCCTCATCCTGTCTTGTTATCCACAAACATGAAATGTGGCTATTGGTGATACCCTCGAGTCTAGAGAGGAAAGGTGATATTTCCAACAAATGTAATTATATAGAAGGAAATTTAGCTCCTCTCAATTTAAAAACTTGGTGTCTGACATTTTTAAAATGCTAGGACGACAATTTTTTTGAAGATATTACAAAAATATTAATAAGCAATTATTGACAGTTTCGTGGTTCTATTGTAAATTTTATACTCAAAAAATTATCCTTAAAAGTAAAAATAGAATTGCTAATATAAGTATTGAATAACTTATTATATCATTTGTATTTTTTTACATAATAAGATATATTGTTTTTATTTAATAAAAATATGAAAAGATTATTTGAATTCATTTGAGATAGATTTGTTAAATCCTATTCCAGAGGGCAAACTTTTGTATTTCGATATACGTGGCTAACAAAACTGTAATTTTACGTTGGCACACGTCACCACATTACTATTAATTTACGTGATTTACGATGATTTACGCCGATACGTAAATATTTTTTATCTTTTAAATAAAAAAAAAAATATATGGTATTTATGTTGGAATAAAGTCAGGAAGGATGATATGAAAGATATAAAGTAATTTAAAAAGGATGTGCTTAGAAAACACATGTCAGACTCATTTGGGTTAGCGTTAATTCTTTCCAGTGCATGTAATCAGAAAATGTTTTTCTACATCCACGAGAATTTTCTCCTACTGGTGGTAGGTTTCTTCGTTCTTTGGGCCACTTTCTTTTCCGACTGCTTCTTCCAGTCTCTTGTATTTACTGTTTGTTGAAAAAAGTACAAAATAGGGCACACAATTTTAGTAAAAGGAAGGAACAGCTATTGAAACTGTAGTGCTTACAACAAATTTATATCTTATAATATATAAAACAAACTTTACTTAAAAATTTGAGAGGTATGCTAATTAATTCATAATAGACCGTTACCTACTTCTCTAAAATATTGTTTGCATTGCGTTTCTTGAATTTAGGATTTCAAATAGTTTAGTTAAATTTTCAGGCAATTAATTAGAAACTCTCCTTTTTCTTGATTGTTTCCCCTGTTATTTTCTGCCTCGTGATATTAATATAAATATCAAAGGAAATATATTGAGGGCGAAAACGTGACTTTGTAGCGAAACAAATTATTGCTCTTACGGTAAATAGATTTTTAAGTAATCTGAGTATAAATTCCCTTTGATCTAATATCTTATTAAATATTATATCGTATTTGAATAGACAAAATGGATCATATTTATAATTAGTATTCTAATTCATTTAATATCCATAATGGAATTGTGATATATTGAACGATACCGCTCATATTAAAAAATCTTATAACCAGTTAACTAGATAATAATATTTTTATTTCACACATTTCATCTACATATGCAATATTTAACTGTTTAACTTTACATCACGATACCAAAATAGACTTTTTTCTAATTAACACATAACTGCTATCAGAGAAGTCATTTCATGGCAATTACTCTAGTTTAGCTCTAACATATATCCTGACGTTATATAAGTAAATTACTGTAGTTCACTGAGCCACTTTGCTTTGATCTGCTTCTTCAAAGTCCCTTGTATTTACTGAACTTCTAACGCCAGCGATATGGTTGAGGGATTGATTTAATATGCCAAATTGATCAATGGAAAATAAATGTTTTGTAAAATTGTAAATCTGAATTGTAAAAAATGAAAATAAAAGAGTTAGGAGAATATAAATAAAATGCTATATAGGTTTGTTAAAAAAACGATCACATTATAATAGTAGATATAATTTGTGAATAATAACAAAAAGCAACGTTCAATTTTTATTTACAACATAGCCACTTATTGTGACCAATCCCCTTATTGTGACCAATCCCCTTATTGTGACCAATCCCCTTATTGTGACCAAGCCACTTATTGTGACCAAGCCACTCATTGTGACCAAGCCACTTATTTAAGAGAAAACATCATTAATAAAAATTTAATTGTGGCTTTTAAAAAATAAAATTGAATAGCGTCCCTCGAAATGTGCTAAATTTAATGCCTATCTAAATAAAACTCACAACACAATTAGAAAAGAAAACAAGATACATTTTAACCTATTTTGAATATAATGAATTTATTGTCCATTTGTTGTCCATCGTACAGAATAAAAAATACCGCCAATATCGTCCCACTAAAAATACAGTGAGTTCATTATTGTTGATAACTTAAGAAATCCGATTATTGAACTCTTACGCTACATAATTACGATGCAGATGAAGATAGCGGAAAAACGCTCCATTTTCCTCTCCCCCTTCATCAATATTCCATCAACATTCTGTAATTATTCTCACTATGTAAATATTCAGAATCCTCTTATGTTGCTATCGACAAAAACTGTGAATGAATGCTGTGTGAGAACAACAACTGCAGCCCTGCATTAATCAGCACGCACGCTGAATAATGCATGCAGTTGAATGCTCAGTATATCATGCTATATGGTATGCTCAGCAGTCATGCTGCTATAGCTATAGTATGATCAGCATTCATGCTGCTATAGCTACAGTATGCTCAGCATTCATGCTGCTATAGCTAAAGTATACTTAGCATTCATGCTGCTATAGCTACAGTATACTATAGCATTCATTCTGCTATAGCTACAGTATGCTCAAAATTCATTCTGCTATAGCTACAGTATGCTCACATGCTGCTATAGTTACAGTATGCTCAGCATTCATGCTGCAATGGCTACAGTATACTCAGCATACATGCTGCTATAGCTACAGACTACAGTATGCTCAACATTCATGCTGCTATAGCTACAGTATGCTCAGCATTCATGCTTTTTAATAATGTTTGATGTATCGCCGTAAAATTTGCATGTTTCCCAGTACGTGTTTTTGTATTCCAGAGGAATATTCTCGTCAGGATTGGAGAGAAAGTTGGAATAGGTACTGTACTCTTTTCGAAAGAAACTTCTCATTATTTGTGAAGTGAAATGGTTCCTTCCGATTTCTTCAGTACTTCCATAAACATTTCTATTTAATTGATGGATACTAAGATATTTCTGAAGACATGAAGACAAAATGCATTCGATATTCTTGCTTGGTCATGCTTGAAAGATTTAATATGCATATATTACAAAAATTATACATTTGAAAAGTCTGTGTGTAACATGTGGTCATTACTACTCAATTGAGGTGATTTTCAAACAATTTAAAAAAAAGGTTAGAAGCTAAATATAAAGTCTAGCAATTTTAGAGGTTATTTAAACTCTGCGTTGAAGATTTTTTCAGATATCAAGCTTTCGAATAGAAAGATTTCTATTCATCATCAGGAGAAGGGTGGAAACCTGAACCTGACAATGAATTTTATGACCAATGGTTGTATGTTGGATACCGTCTTTCTATTTAAGCTATACATCCTAAAGTTTATTAATATATTAATTAACAATCTATTTGATATTGAAATATAAGACAAAGAATTAGAAAATTTGTTACTATCTTAGCTATTGCTTACTACATTAATTCTATAGAATATTTTTACTTTCTTTACTTTCTGTTACAAAATTAAGTGTGTTTTATTTTTTTCAGGTGTTTCCTTGTTTCTAGGTATGTTCTCTATTCCTTTGCGTTATTTGTTGCTAAACGTGTGTCCTCTTGTTTGCTCCTCTTGTTTGCTGTATGCTGTGCACTAAAGTATTCAACTTGACAGTTATTTTGCAGTTTCTTATTGTAATTATTGATTCTCACATCGCTCATTCCATCTCTGAGAACTTAAATTCGATGTCTCTTTGTAAGTTCTCTTTGCAATTTCTATTGTAAACCAAATACCCTGATGCTCTTTGTAAATGACTAATCTTATTAAGAGATTATTTTGTCCAGAATTAATTTGTCCCTCGAGAACAAATATGAAAACAGATAATGATGCATGAAGTTTTAAACAATTCCAATCTGATGAATTAAAATAATATAAAGGAATATAAAATTTCAGTAGATATTGACTATTCTCTGCCCCAACGGTATCTTTTACAATGTACCTACCTCTAGCTGAAGGGTATTCATGAAGAATATCCTCCCTAAGCCATAGCTTCCAATATACTCTATTGCCTTTATTATTACACAATCAGTATATTGAGCTGGGGAATCAGCAGCGAAATCTCTTCACAGGAATAAGTAATACGGAAAATTGTGTGGTATTATAAAGCGGCAGCCGAGATCAGTGTTTTGAATGATGTAAGTCAATAAAGTAATAACAGTTGTCAGTTCGGGAAGTATTAACTTTTGACAGTTCTTAAGATATTCTCATCAATTTTGAAAAAGTCATATAATCAAGAATGTCAATTTTAATCTAGGATTTTCAAAGAATCGACTCCTACATTTTTCTTGAGGCTACAAACTCTCACAGTGCACCTAAATTCATCAACAATCTTCATGTGTTGCAATGAAATTTGGTGGATGTTGGATTAATTTCTCCTTATAATATTTTATTCAAAATTGGCAAAATATTTAACTCTTTGGAACAATTTAACTAATTTTTATCTCTCTTCCACATGAATTGCAAACAATTCAGAATAGGATTTTCCAATGGATTACCAACAGTTGAACAAATGAATAAAAGTATCAAAGTCACTTTAAAATCAGACTGATTCTCTCACTAAATCATGGAATAGCAATCAGGTAATTCAACAGGGAAATGTTACCGGTAATTCCATCTCTGTTGCCTGCACTGACATCAATTGGGTAACTTGGGTAAATAATTGAGTCATTACACCAAACTTATTCTTTACTTTGTCAAGAAAAGGAGGACGTTTTACCTCAGATTATTGGTAACAAATTTTGGAAGTTTGATATGAATAATTATTTCTTTTTTTTTATCATATTTACATTGATTGAATTTTGATGTTCTTATGATAAAAGTTGTTTCGTGTAATTTTTCTAAAGTGTAACTTTAGAAACAGTATTTAACAGTAATCTGTAATGCATAGTATAGATACTAAAAGTATATAGATTCTTCACTCTATATACTTTTAAATTTACTTTGTGGATAAGTGAAGATTTTTTACAATAGAAATCAATTTACTTTATCGTTCAAAATATACAATCAAAGCACTGCTTAGTAATTTCTTTAGAACTTAGAGCATATGTTAAGAATATAAATATGCTGTTATTTCTATGTGATGTATTTATTGCTCTTGTCTAAACTCTTTTTTATTTATTACTCCACTTTTTTTCTCGGAGGTGTAAATTTGTCAAGATTTGTTGAATGTGTCCGGACTGTTTAGTCCGAGGCAATTTCCCAGATTTATTTCACTTAACTTCCCATTGTATGAGAAAATTGAGAGGAGATTTCGACTGTGAACTCCTCATTATTCAGCAGCAGAATAAAACACACAAATGTTAACCCTGTGAAATTTGTAATTCGAAATACAACTCCATGTTGCATCACTGGAATTGAATAATTAATGGAAATAATTCAAAATGCATCCATTTGTTACATCATTGGACTGGAATGATTGAATGAAAATAATTCCAAATGGCTTTTTATTTTTTTTAATGTTTCCTTATTGATAAGAAATAATTTCTGGTTCGTCATTTCCTGTTGGTATTTCCTTGTAACAATATTAGAAATATTTCATCGATAATATAAATTTATTTGTTATTCATTCCCTTGTTCTTTTCTATTGAATATCAATAATCTTCATATCAACTAATTTCTTTTGATTTATCGTATCAGATTATCGGTTTGAAAACGGAGACTGTATTTTCTCTCTATATTGTATTACCTAAATTTCATCGTACGCTTAACCGCCGCGTCTGCGTTAGTACTTCCTGTTAAAGGAGAAACATCACGAAAATTACTCACTAAATATCACTCTCAACATCATAGCTGTGAACGTCTCTTTGGAAATACATAATATATCATAGAGAAATAGAAAACTTTTCTACCATACCTAAAAATAGGATCTGTTTATTATTATTTATATTTTGTAATTAAATGAATAAATTATAATATAACTATAATATTATATTACATGTATAGCACATTTTCATTCATAACGTTCATATCAGCAATAATATTGTTAGATTTTCTTATTCTTCCATAAGCTACAAGATGAATGATGTTAAATATTATTAAAGATGTCTGATTTAACAAAGTGAAGAAGAAGAAATTTATCCTTGCTGATATATCTCCCTTGATGTGGTTGAGTGAAAAGGTTTCGCTGAGTTGTTATACGTCTTTTGGCTAACATTGCATTCAGTTATTTACAATAAACCTCTGCTTCTGGGTTGGCTAATGCATCGTATTGCTATACTCGTTTTGGACTCTTTCTTTGGTGGTGATCTCATTAGCTCTATAGTTAGTCTCCTCAACTCTTGCACGGCGAAGAAACTGATCAGCTTAGGGACTATAATCCTCTGACTTCTTAAAGCCAGAAAAAAATCTACGGCAGAAATTGTCTCGCTTTTTATTATAGGGATGAATTGGTTAGTTTGGGTGATAGTTCACAAAGAATTTAAAACATCATTTACTGATGGAAAGCTGCAAGGAAATAGAAATTTGGGAAAAGAAAATTAATTACGAATAGCTGGAAAATATCAATATTCGTATTGGAATAATAATTTCAAGATTTTTTTGGTATGTGTTTTTTAAAATAATTGTATCTTACTCATGCTTAAACCAAGCATCAATTGATGATGTTAAGTTAAAGAAAAGGTTATGATTGGGCCATAGACAATTACATGGAGGTTAATTAGTATCATAACTTTTCTTTTAAAGTAAATATACAATTAGTAGATGCAATTTGTTATAACTCTACCAAAACTAAAGACCCTATGCTCTAACCTACGGTGGTAGTTAGTTATGAATATATCCACCAGGGGATGAATACACAATGAGGCTATGTTTATATTGTGTACAAATTAGCAGAGGAAAAGGAACTGAGAAATTCGATAAATGGTCTGATATGAGGGTGGTTATTGACCAGAAAATAGGAAAATGTTGTAAAGGGAATTTGAGCAGAAAGGTAAACTGATAGGGATATTTCTTATTAAAAACCTCAATCTTTGATTAACATTTTGATTGTGAAGTTTTATGTGCGAGTTCTTTCTATATAAAAATTGATATGGTAGATATTCTATGAAGTTTAGGTGAACTTTAGATGGGAGGGGAAATGAAACGCGGCTTATCCTTATTTTGTATTTAAATATAATGGACAGAGATTCTTTCGAACAATTTGGACACTGAAGTTACAACAGGTAGATTTTCTACTTGTGTGTCTCAACAGACAAGTTACACAAAAACTGTTGGTAAATCTTTAAGCATTTAAATTCACGTGTACGAGACCGAAGTAGATAATTTAACGTCTTAAGGGAGATTTATATTGTCTTAAAGGGACCTTTAATTTTTTGGAGGGGCAAAGGGTTCCTAAAGAGGTCTATGTAGCCAAAGAGAAATTTGGGTGTTTTTAATACTGATTTTAGTTATTTGTTATTGAAGGTTTAGCCTTGATGAGCCCCGAATAAGTAAACCCCAATAATTAGCGTCTCTTTTTTTCATTCCCGTTTTTACCGATCGCATCTAAAGCTTCCTATCTTTTTCTCAGCATTTCATCGATGACGCAAAGTGAAGTTTGATACTTCAAAGGCGAGATAAGTCGGCAAAATAACTTATACTATTACGACGAAATAATTCGTTTGTTGCATAATCTATAATAATTTCCGACATTGCAACAGCAAATATTTATTAACTTTATTTTCACCTGATAAATCTCGTGATATACTATACAAGACATTGCAATTTATATTTACAGTTTCTTAATTACCGAACTGTTCCTTAATTTTGAAATTATAATGAAATAATTATCCATTATTTAAAAAAATAACAAAAACCAAAAAGGAAAAATTGAACTGTTTATAAAAATATTTTAATTTTGACTAATCTGGGGAAAATTCCTAAATTTTTTTTGTTTTTCTTGCTTCATGTATATCTAATTGGTTCATTATATCATCACAGTTAGACTATCAAACGTTCTAGGATTGCTAATTCGACGCAGGTCAAGATAGTTCTATTTTGGATCTCCCGAGAGGTGAACTAAATCTCCAACTATTCCATTTAATGGAGTCTACAAAGAGAGATTTACAGCCTAATTTGAACTTGTTTTCGAACATTTCCTTCCTTCGAAACACAATTCGATTGGACCAAAGAGATCTGGAAAAATCTTCCAATTAACTATTTCTCAAACACTGAGTAAACATGTGTAATTATTCGGTGTCAGTGAACGCTAATACCAATTATTAATGGTTTTAGATAAAATACCAAATATGATTACTTTTATCTCTGTTTAATTTGTTTTTCATTGTAAAGAGCTGTAAAATATTAACGCATAGTCTAGTTACAAGTGAAATATAACAAACCACCGTTTCCTATGTGATGCGATAATTATATTAAAAACCTTTAAAGTTATATCCAAGTACAATTTAGACATATTTTACGTACTCATAGGAACTTTCTATCATCTTTTGAAGACTCTAAATTCTAAATGTTCAAATATAAATCCAGTTGAAAATATTAATTCTCATATAATTTGAATCAATTGTTTCATTAAGTATTAAATTCAAATACATAAATTCATACAATCAAATAAAAAGCGCTTCATCTGTGGATAGAATTGTAATTGAAGTGAATCTCTTAGCATTTAATAAAAGTAATCAAATAATCTGTTATGCAACACGAGTTAAAACGAAATAAATATATTATTAAATATTTGGTACAAAACCCTTTAACTTTTATATATTTAGTAAAAGGGTGACTGCTTTATTTATAGTGAATATTGAGATAGAGCAAAATAAATCTATTTTCATCTTCTTGTACGTACAATAATAACCGAGAATAAGATTTGCATACATTATTAATAGCTTTGCATGGAATATTTTTGTAGCATAATTTGTCAGTTTCGTAAATGATAAGAGATCATTCCTGTTATTATTAAAATAAAGATACATGAATACATGTATCCATTCAAGTTTAGATTTTTTGTGAATACATATAATAGGTTTAGTAAAAATCTAGTTAGTTAAAAAGATTGTATTGAAGTTTAGAAGTAGGGAAAAGCTTATATGAATATATGAACGAAATTGATGGAATATATAATTATTTGAGATTTATTATAGAATTAGAATCAAATGTTAAACTAAAACTTGAAGCCCTCTTAACTGAGAAAAGTTATAAATTTAAGCACTTAAACTCAACAATACTTAAAGTTTATTCAGTTACTTTTTGATTATTAATCAGTAAAGTACCTAAAGATATAATTGAGCTTCATTCTGATTAGTTATTCTTAAAAAAATCCATTTTAAATACCTTAGACAAAGTAGTTCTGTCATTGCAGATTTATAAGCTCTAACTAAAAACTTTCAATCTACTAAACAAATGTTACGTATCAGAAACCTCTTGATCAGTAACAATAGCGCCTATTTTATTATTTATACTAGGCATTTATCTCGCTGATTGATAGTCAGATTGCTTTGCATAATTCATTGCTCATAAATAACTCTCAGTACACTGCAAGCGTGAAACATGAGTAGGTATTATCTTGCTTAAAATGATGAACACTATTATATAATCACAATATCATTATTAGAAGCTTTTTGATTCGGGAATTGTTTGATAATCAAGTACTCCCTCAACGTGGGCCTGTGTTATATTTAAGTCAAATATTTTCACTTAATTAAATGATGATTTAATGAATAACATAGGAATATATTATAATTTATATTGAAGTAGAATATATTCAATTGAATGGTAATTATAGCAGATAATTTGTTATATTTATACAAAAAACTGAACACTGAAGACATTTTCTGGTTCAATAAATTTCTTTTAGGTGGTCATCCATTGGGTTTCTTTTCAGTCACGTCTCTTTTAAGGATTATATTTTCTTTGGGACATGTCACCACCTTTTGGACTTTCTGGTTACGTGATTTGGAATCATAACGAACAAATTGTGTCGCTGCTAGGCAGACATTCTTCAACACACAGTGATGATTTCTGAGAATTAGTAAGATGCTATTCTGTATGTATGTGCTGCTCTCTTCTAATTTTATCATAATATGGAAAATATCATTCAGTAATATTATTATTTATTATCATTATTTGTTTAGTGAATTTCATACATGATATTAATTCCATGAAAATAGGAAATTTCTGAGTCTAGCTAATTATATATGCAAGGCAATACTATCAAAGAGTAATGAACTAATTTTCCCTACATTGAAAATAGTGTTAAAAAACTTACTTTTCCATCTACCGAAGCCAGTGTCTGAAAAGAGGCAAAAATAAAACATTATTTAATGCCGCACTAGAATAATATTTCAATCGACTAACATCGAAACATTGATATTTTCATGCAAATAAGGTATGTATTATAACCCTTGCAAGAAGGATTAAGGGAATATCCCTTGATCGAAGATTATATTCCTTGGATATTCCCTTTATATTCCAGGCAAGAATGATATATCCCTTGGATATTCATTTAATATCCTAGGCAAGAAGGTTTTTTTTTTGGAATATTCCCTTAATGTACCAGGAATAACTCCTTCTTACCTTTGAATTAAGTAGTCTTTGTTCTGGGTGTACTAATTTCGGTAATTTTATTACCATTTAACAAGGGACTCACTTTCTACCTACTTTAATTACCTGAAGTATTTTTTACGGAAAAAGTTCCCCAATGGAAGTCTCATCGCTGAACTATAATTTAAAGGTGGAGAAATGAGAAGAGGAAGTAAGCTTAGGTGGACTTGATGAGAAAAATGGGGAGAATCTTGTAATGCTAGAGAGTGTCCTGTAATTTTAATATATTATTTCTTGCTTCTTATGATAAAAGCTTCTTGTATAAAATTTACAAGATATCCATAGATTGTTATGGGTTTAAGTAATTATTGAGACTAATTTTATTCAAGTATATTTATTTTGTATGCAAGAATGTTCCCAAAAACATTTCTTCTCTATAATGTAAAACTTAATTTATATAAACAATAAAAAGTTAAGATTGAAAATGTGATCGTTCTACGAATTTGTCATTACTTTACTGATTTTTTTAAATAAGTGAATGTAAAATAATATTAGGTAACTATATCTATTTGATTTCAACCCATGCATACAGAATAATTTTTTTCTGTTGATAAAATTGGAAAATATTAACGCAATACAGAAATATATAATTTGAATATTTCTTTAAACAAATATATATTCATTAAAATTAAATATTGATATTTGTCATAGTTTTAACTACATGATATATATAATGATATTGGAATTGGAAGTGTTCCCTATTGTTTTCTCTATGGTTGTCATTCACAGTACCAGAGATTGTGTAGCAGAACTTCAGTTAGATTGCATCCATTGATTTGCATTCGATGTTTATTCTGAGCAGATCTCACTTCACTAGTGTGGATAAGTGATAATGTTTGCTGTGGTCTGAGAAATTGAAGAATTCGATTGATAAATTGAAGCTTTATTATAAAAATCTATTATGAATGAAACCGAATTGAATGTCAAAAATTTTAAAGTAAGATAAGGATCGACAAAAAAACTTGAATTATTATAGAAATTATTTAATTTTCTACTTTCAGATTTGATATTTATAACTATTTATTGCATAAGTTTTAATATTCTAGTATTTTTCAATTTAATTTTACTCTTATTCAAGATTTTCATTCGTAATTTATCACTCTAGTGATAATTAGTAATGTTTCATTCCTTCGGTGCTAATGCAGGGATTCGCCATTTTAATTGGGTATCACAAATCAAAGTTAAGTTTTGTGATAAATTTCCTCAAAAGAATACGACTGATGGTATTTGTGTCCCTGCTATACAGAAAGTATTTCTTTATGGGTGAAGTATTATAATTGACTGGTTTATAGTGTGATGAATGATTTCCCTTCAAAAGTTGAGAGAAAATCCACACAAATGTTTCTTAGAAGTCTTCCCTGAGCGTAATTTGATGATTTGGTGATTGAGATACAGAAAATTAATGGTTTATACCCTCCAATCTATTACTATACTTAATGTAAGATTTTATATAATCAATTAGTTTATAATCAATATTCGTAAGTGAAAAAGCAGCATTGAGGAGTTGTAGTTATATTATTAGTAAAGGGATGAGTGATGTATTTTCTGCAAGAAATTAACAATCGATTTTATTAGGTTTCTTTGAATTGCAGTATTTTTTATTCGAGTTACTCAAAATCAATTATTATTTAGATTGAGAATCAATTAATCAATTGAAAAATGAATTTGAAATGAAATTCATATCAATTTATTTTAATTGGAATTTGTGTTTGACGCAAATTCGCAACACATTAATACTTTAAATAATTTTAACTCACTTCTATTATATTTTTCCAATTCATTCATTTTTTTTTCCTGAGAGTCAATATAGTCTGTCTCTGTTATTGATAATGAAATTTTTACTTGCCAATCAATTACCCATTACGAAGTTTAAAGCTCATCATCGTTACTTTATTGTAGCCAATCCGTTGCTATAGCGAATTACTGTAAACAGACGAGCCTATAAAACTAATTGATTTGCACTACCGCTTATTGAGGGGTGATAAATAAGTAATGGGCTCAGTTCAATAGAAATAACGATATTTTCTGACAGCTGCACGCATGATTTCATTCAATTATGAAGTGAAGTCATAGTTCCCAGGTAGCAAAGTTTATTTGGACAATATTTTCTTAATATTGTGACAATATTGGAGTGATGTTGGCTTAGGAAATTTCGGATTATAATTTTTTGTATTAAAATACTTATCTTTAACTAACAAACTATGTTAAAATACTGATATATAGTTTTATATTTGACTTATAAAGATAAAGTTATATGTGTTTTTAGTGAATAATTTATAGCTGAATCTGATCTTTTAATCAATGATCTCTTTTCTTGATGTGCATTTTTATTTTTCCTCAATTCTTTAATACCGTCGTTACCTTTTTCTTCCATGTCATTTTACTCGATTTAGAATGAGTGAGGCTGAAATGACCTTTAACTTCAAGGTAATTAAAGCTCACTTTTATGTTTAAGAGTCGAATGGTGACCTCTGTGGTTAATTTGATGATGTTTTGTGTTAACTGAATGAGCGTACACTATTTCATTGAGTTTGATCTTCGGTTTTAAAATCGCAATGATAAGGAAATGAATGCTGTAAGAGTCTTAAATATTTTCAACAAAATATTGATTATGTTATATATTTTGCATGAAACTAAAATATGATTAATTTCAATGTCTAATGAAATTATTATTCAAAATCAATTTTGAACTAAATAAACGATTAATTTTGTAGCCAAATTATTTTTATTTTTGCTCGAAATGAAAAGATGAAGAATTGATAAAATATGCATTTCAACATTTTCTTTGATAAAACAAAAAAAATAAAGATGAGACAAAAGGAAAATCAGTTATTCTCGAAGGAATACATGGTTTATTATTCACTTTGCCATATATTAATTACCATAATGTCACATAATTAACCTGATATGCAGTTAAAGTATAGGGTAAACACATTCATTATAGGAAATATTTTGATTCCATTTCCTAAAGTGTGGCAGTAAATCTTCCAAAATGAGAGAATATTGCTTGGATGAATTTCAGTTTGAACTTAATGCGTTTCTTGAGTTCTATTGTTTGGAGAAAGTTTAGTTTGGAATAACTTAACCGAAATAGAATTACAAGAAGAGCTTCAAAGTACAAAAGGGTCATTAATAAATAAAATGATTGTTAATATGTTGCTTTAGATTGAGGTCCACTATTTAAGATAATTTTCAAAGATGATTTTGCTTTCATTGTGTTACAGTTTTTTAAACATTATGATTAATTTCAGTTTTTACATATCTTATATACTTGATGCGATTCCCTGATAAATTTGTTTCAATTAAAAAACTTATTTCAATTTTCAGTAGATGGTATGATTAAAATTTGAAATGTATCACAGAAAACTTATAAATGAGAATACAATCGGAACAAGAATGAAGCACATCCTTTAACAGTGAATTGTTTTTCGATATCTTCTCTCTTTTTGTTTCACAGAACCTACCGAATCAGTTGAAACAAATAGCCTATCAGTGTTTGATTGGATAAAGCTGTCCAGAACAATTTCTACCTTTTTTCTACAACTTCTCTGGATCTCAATTTTAAAATAGTTACTTCACATAGAGAAAGTGGATGCAAATAAATATATACATGAATGAAAATAAACAATGTTCTTAGAAGTATGAATGTTTAAAATAGAATTAGCTACTTTCTCGATTATAATGGGTGAATGTAACTAGTCAAGTAGAGGATTGAATTTCAAGATCTGAATTCTCTTTGACCTTTGACATTCTGTCTGTGTTTGACGTTAGAAACTCTCTTGTATTTGCACTGCAATCTCCTCGAGGAGAGAGACCGTGTTTTTCTTGAAGTTGTTTGTGTTAGAATTCACAACAGGAAATGTGCATTGTGGATACAGTTACACTCGAGTGTTTTCATTGACTGCATTCTTAGTACATTGAAAAATGATTCAGTTTAATATTTTGACTAATTTATTGATATTTATTATTTTGTATTTTCCCATAATATATGCAAAGGAAGCAGGAATGCATGTTTTAGTTCTTGAATAACTTTATATGCATTTTAAGATTATACGTAGGTCAAAAATTGTGATTATTCAAATTATGATTTCAATTATATTTCATTTATCTTCCGATAGATGAATTAAAATCCATAGATTTATTATTAGTAGTAAGTATTACAAACTGACTTGTAATAAATAATACAAACTGATTAACTAACTATCTGAAATTTCTCTGATTATAGGAAAAAATTACAATTATCTTAAATTAATTAATTTCACTAATATCACAGAGAAGAGAAATTATTACAAATTTGCCGTCATGTACCAAGACCAGCTTTGAAATTTCTGCAATGTGAAATTAGAGAACTGTTAACCGATCATTACAGGTACACTTCTCTTTGACAGTACCCAGAGTTCTATTTTAGGATCACATCTAACAAAGTAGTCCAAGCCAGAGAGTGGTATCTTCAGGCGACAACATTGGTCCCTCTGCCGAAATGTGAGGAATTGAGTTTAACCTGAGAGCAAATCTGAGTCCTGCAGATAAGGTTGTTTGATGTCAGTCTCCTGAGAAATCACATTATTAAATTGGAGCATGGGAGGGATAGTTTAATTTGTCAGTGGACAGGTTAATCGTTCGAAAAGGATTATTCCATTTCAACAAATTGAATTATTGAAGAGATTAATTGTATTGACTAAAAACATTTAAAGAAAACAATTTCGAAAAGAATTTGATATATGAATAAAATTTGTTTTTCATAATAATTCATCGATTATTAAAATTTATCAGCACCATACAGAAAATCATATATTTGGTAGACAATTCTTCTTATGCAATTAATCTAACAATTTTTCATCATCAATTTTCTTATTTCAAAATCTGGATCTTAGATAATATATTTCTCCTATCGCCTTTTTTACAATTTGATATGAGTGAAAGAGCAAAGTTCCTATGCTTAAAATTGGTACACTGCCAGTATGACAACTTGGCTCTGACTGGTACGCAGTGAGGAGATTGTAAAGAATAAAAGACTTATCTTTAGAAGAGTGAATATAATTAAATTAAAAAGATTGACAGAATGAACGTATATATCCTATAGTCATTTAAGAGTCAAGGTTACTTAGTCAACCAACTTCTCTTTTGTCTAGAAATGAGTTAAAAATATATTCATGGAATAAGAATTGCACATACTTTAGGTTTAAGTAGTGTACGCGTGCTGTATAAAATGATGGAATATCTTAAGTATCAATTTTATGGACAGGATGAAATCTCAATTTGGGTAATAAGAATAGTTATCTCACTGACTCCACTTTGCTCCAATATTTTTAAGTGAAATTATGTTCGATTATTAATAAAATGGTGAAATGTTATTGGTTACGAATGAATCCCTGTTATAAAATATTGAATGCGTTTTACTTAACATTTAGTATATTGTTTTCTCCAAAAATAAGGACAATTGAATAATATGAAAATCTATTATTATATGTATATTTACACATGGGAACGATAAGTTTTTTATCAATTTTTTAACGTTATTGCTTCATATTTTCCAGTCATTTTAATGTAGATATGATAAAACAGTCGAAAATAAGTGTATCTACTTACTCACTAATATTATTTTAAATCTGCAAACATTTAACACTCCAAATATTTTAGTTGATTATAATCTGAAATATGATTTTAAATCTAGGGAAGTGACTCCCAGTATTTCATTTACTTTCACAAAGACGTTACGTCATTAATAGTTTGAATCTTTTAAGTGGACCATCATCCGATGAAAAGTAAACCAAATAAATTGAAATAGCTACAATTACAATATGAATAAATCTGATTACAAATTTGCTCACATTAAAAAGGTTTTTATTGATTCCTGCATATTTAGAAACAATGAACGTATTCGTTTGATATCTTTTATTGCATGGGAAGTCGTGTACCAATCAATCATAGAGTAACTGAGCTTTCCATGTTCCATAACATTAAAATAATATAGTAATATTAATCACATTTAATTTATTTATGCTAATATATAGAACCACATATACATAACAAAGTAAAGTCTTATTTGTACTGCTGTTAGAATATATTACGATAATTGAAAATACATGAGAATGTAATCGTTACTATCAATATCTCATTGCTTATTTTTAATAGATAGTTGCTCATTCTTAGCTTTTTATCAACCGTATATGTTTAGGTGACTAAATAATTTCAAGTTGGGTACAATTGTATTTTTTTCTTTCTCTCTAGCATCATTCTATAATCATTATTTAATCATTCTCTACAATTCCCTCTTTATTGTCTTTAATGTCTTATATTCTTATTTTACTCATTTTATTTACTCCTTACTCATCTCTACATTCACCTCCTTACTCACCTCTACAGTGCCCTACATACTCATCTCCACATTCACCTCCTTACTCATCTCTACGTTCACCTCCTTACTCACCTCTACAGTCCCCTACACACTCACCTCTACATTCACCTTCTTATTCATCTTCTTACCTCATCTATCTTTTGTTCCTGTTTTCTATAATGCTTGAGGTTTGCATAAGTTTGAGACGAAATGAATTCAAGTTACATCTAATTTATTTTTGTTGTTTCTCTACTTTACACATTCCTCTCTATTGTCTACTATTCTTATTTTCTTAATTCTCCTTCTTATTCACCTCCACAGTGAATATTTCATAATTTATACTTCATCATAGCTGTTAATAATTGTTCCTCTTTCCTAGCATGCTAGAGGTCAGGATAGACTAAGTATAGAAATGATGTTCTTCTTCCAATAGTTATTTTGATAAGACTGAGAGGGGTGTGGGAGTTCATTATTGAGCTCTAGGCTTCAGTTTATTGTGTACACCTGCTTAGAGACTGTGAATATAAAGATATTCTGGTGTATTGAATTATGATCCATTGATTTTGTTAATTTATTATTTCAACTTAATATTGGTCCATTATCAAATGCCTGTAAAAGTATGGAGGAATCATTTTTTTTCCTTTGAAGATGGTCCTTTCAAATTAATTTATTAATATATATTATATATGTATAGTTCTGATTTGAATTTATTTAAACTCTTTTAATTTTAAAATTGTATCGAGTTTCACTCTAATTTTTATTTCCGAAATAGTGAGTCTTCACGATTTACGAAATATTTTTTATAGATTAATGACATGTTTATCTTCTGAGTTTTATTTGAGTTTTATGAGCACATAAAACGAGAATTTTTTCTAGACCCTTTTAAAGTTGAGTCTAATTTTAATTATAATATACCAAGCTGAGAATAAAGGATATTTTAGAATTAAGGCAGTTACTGTTGCGTAAAGTATTCAAAATCAATGTTTGATCAATAAATCGTTTAATATCTTGATGCCTGTATCATAATCTTCCAATTTCAGGCATCTAGATTTCAAATTCATATGTTGTACCCATGACTGCAGAGTGATACAGTTCAATAAAGAAGGTAAGACTAATTCATCAATTGCAAATAAGTTGATGATGAGTTATTCAAACTCATTGGAAAATATCTAAGAGACGATCTGTAATAAAACTGGATCATACAGACAAAATTTTTCTTTAGCCCCTCATGGATGACCATTAGTTTAAGAAATTTGATGGCCATTTTATGGCAGACTTAAGAAATTTTGTTCACTATACTGGCTACTTTTTCACTGTGGACTGTACAATCTACATTCACAAAACAATATTTCAATGTATATTAAATCTACTGCAGTATTTAGTTTTACCAATCTCCATATACACCAAAAGAGATATGCAATTCCCTGAACTGAATCTCTGCTATATAATGTGTTGCATTATAATTAAGTAGCTTTCCCATTGCTGTCATCCTCAATAAATTACAGTCAACTGACTAACTGACTTAATTAAACCATTTGCAATGTTGCAGTTCTCAGTATAATAATAGAGACAATAATTATAGTGTTTGTATTTATAAATTCGATTATTGAGCTGTGTATTGTAAATATATATTAGATACTATTATAAAATATAGTATAAATATTATAATATGATTGATAATGTAAACAAAAATCTTCATGAGGATGAGTCATATAACTGAATTAAAGAAGTGTATACAGTTTTCCATGAGTCACTGACAGTTTACCATGTACACAGTGACAAAATTTACCATGAGTCACTGACAAAGTTTACCGTGTAGTCAGTGACAAAATTTACCATGAGTCACTGACAAAGTTTACCAAGAGTCACAAGAAATTTTTATCTAAATAGGCCTGTACTAATTTCAATTCACATAAATGTATAAATCTTACCTGTTTATAGCTGATAACATTAACTTCATTTGCCTGTTAACGGATTGAAACGAATTCCATTTTATTAACTTAGTTTGTGGGAAAGATGTCTTGAAAAAGTCAGAAACAATCTTGATGTTTGAATGAAGTCTGCATAGTGACTGATTGATAGAAAAATTATGTCAGAATAATCTTGAACATTAAAATATAATAGAAACATATTTCTTTTCCACTCAAGTTTATTCCCCCAAAGCCTACTACTTTCTTGTTAGTAATAAAGTTCATTCTGTTATACAATGATCCCAATGGTAGTTGAGGTTTGTCCAATATTTTCCTTATTGCTAAAGTTAGCAGATAGCAACTTATTCTGTAATAGAACTCGAGAACTTTCTGTCTCACTTGGATATAAAATTGGGAGGAAAAACTTCTTTATATTCTTCGACATCATTTCTTCCACCATAGAATATCTTTCTATTTCAACTTGGAATTTTTCTCTCTTTTTTCTTGAGAATATTACGACCTACTACTGTCAGTTGTATGTATGATCTAAAATCTCAATTACTGTGTTTAGAGTGGCATATGTTTTTATCTTTACGTGTATATCTTTTATTTAATCACATATATATATAAACTGTCGTTTGATTTCTTAATGCAACATAACAGAATTATACTGATAGATTTATTATCACTTCATAAATTACTCTATACACAGAAGATTAATTTTAGAAACTAATTTCAAAAACAAAACTCGTCAAATTTTCTATCTACATAGCTTGGCTCAAATTCACACACATTTTTTAGCAATATTGAGAATTTTTCGCAAATTATTGCAAGAAAAGCTTTTTCCTTCACATTCGCTTCTTCCCAATTACGGTTCATTTTTCTAAAGAAGGAACAGCTGCCTCATCTTCAGAAGATTGAATCTCTCTCAATTAGAATGCCGAGACTGAGCCAAAATTATCCTCAGACAATATCCTTCAGTCACATTTTAAGTTTGAATTGTTAAGGATGCCACCTCCACTAAACAGAAAATATATTGCCTCGGTTGGACACCCATCAATCGTTTTAAAAAATAATAGATACATTCTGATCGAACGATAACGGGATATGAATGAACGAAGTAAATTATAAATATCTTGGCAAACATTTAGTAAACACAGGTCGAAATGTAAATGTCATTATTTCATTTGCTAATTCTACCATGCTATTTTTTTCAGCACTGAACACACCTAAAGTCCCAGAGTTACTTTCTGTGTCACATCTCTATTTTACAACAGTGGAAATTTGTCGTTAATCGAGATATGCGACCATCTGGAGCTGTAACTCCTTCTCTCCTTCTGATTTTCCCATAAAATATTGATTGTGGTACTCAGCAGAAATTACCAAAATGAGACAGTTTGACGGTGCTTTCTAAGAATGTATAATAACTATCTGATAGATACCTATTGTTCATCTCTTTGAATGGTTGAAATATGTCATTCAATGTCATTTGGTGTTGCTTCACATATTAGTATAACTCTTTTTCTTTATTTAGAGGAGAAACTGAGACGTTTCTTCGAGAAAAATCGCTTGCATGTTAAGAAGTCATTTCAGTTGCAAACCTGAGTAACTCTGTTAACGACTTCGTCTCTGTCGCACTCTAATGTACTTCAACTCGCTTTACTTTAACTGAACTTTCTTCTATTAATCTCGATGTAATATAAAACGAATAACCAATCTTCAATTCAGTGAAGTGGTCTAACTGACATTATTTAGAATTCATAGTATTGAAACTAGTTAAGGATATCGCAAAATGAATTTTCAAAATGTAGATACGAAATAAGAACTCAAAAACTTAGATTCTTCCCCACAAATTCATTATTTAATATTAGAGATTAACTTATAAAAATTACTAATATTATAGAATCTCTATAAATATTTTCCTTTCTTACAATCATTAAAATTATAATGAATTTCTTCCAGTATATTTATTAAAAAGGTACGTATTACCATTTAAAATTGGATAGAAAATTATTTTTAATTATAAAATATTAGTAATTATCTACGTACTACTAACTTCTCTCATTTGTTCTCTGTCATGATCACTCTTCATTGAAAAGAAACTTTCTTGAGGAGAACAATTGATGTTTAAAGTTGCAAAACTTGAACTGATAGAAATTTATGAGTCCAGTTGATATTTTTAGAACGTGAGAACTGTGAAATACGAGCTTATTGTATATAGTATCAATACACGTTTCATCATCGATAGGGTATGAAAAATGAATCATTAAATATGCAGTAAACTTATTTGAAATATTGGCATTTATTGTAAGTAATTTGTTATGTAATTGTGAGAATTCACTCGTCTGATATACGACGAACAGGCAGAAAAAATTGTATATTATTTCATTAAGGTAACTGTGATATTCACCGCTCTGGTGGAAATGGCGCTGCGATCAGTTTGCTTACATAATCAGCTGTATTTGATTAAGTCTAACTACACGTAAATGGTTATTATTGACCATTTAATTTAGTGTAAACCTAAATTTAATATGAAATAAAATGAACGTAGAAATACATACAATCAATGTAAAGATAGCAATATCGTGTGCATGCGCTCTAACTTTTGTTGTACCTCAAATGCTCCTCAGAAGTTGGCGCTGCAGTTGACTGGCTAGAATTAACCTGATGGTTTTGATTGCGACTCTAACTAGCCATTCAGTACAATTAGAGATCAAATACCATACTGAAAAAGATGAATGGGTTTCTATAAAAGTTGCTATTCAAGCAATTTCAATTATTTATTCATTGTATATATGTATAATTTTGAAATATTTATTTCAATGATGTTTGCATACTTACGGTGTGCAATTTTAAAAACTTGAATTCATTTTTTAACTTCCAGTTGCAAGAGCAAGAAACACGATGAACTAATCCGAAAATTAATAACTGAACATAATTCAAGTATGTCCCATTTGCGAGAATCGGTCGTTGTAAATCATTTTCTGCTAATGTAGATTATCATAATATTATTATCCTAACTAATTCATTGGAGAGCAATATAATCAGACGAAGATTATCAAGTAAACATTTTGCAGTATTTACTTCTCTAGTGGTTAGACTATACTGTGATATCTCTAATGCTGCAGATCTGATGTGAAGGAGTTTGCTGATGTCAAATATCAAGTTGACTAAAAATAGATGTAACATTATTTTACTACACTTTCTGAAATAAGAAAGGAATACTCTCACTGAATTCAAGGAGCTGAATGGTGATCTGTTATTTCAAGCTATATAAGTTTTGATGAGATATATATTGTCTTTATTGTATTTAGCAGAATATTAAAAAAAATATTGCATTGAACAACATAAATTAGACCGTAATATATGTAAAATAAAATAATGTTGTATTTGAAAATTAGAGCTGAAGATTCGTCCATATTTGTTGTTCACGAAATTTATCGTACACTATGTATAAAAATAATATTAATTGTTTAAAAAACGGTCAATAGAATCAATTCTTTTTTTACCTTTCTCCAAAATTACAACCCTGACATGTTATTTAAACTGTACTAAAGTTCCATCATTCATCACAAAAGATTTTGCTTTATTATTCATTAGTTACTGTGTGCAGAGTGGTTCAATCTAATATTGATATGAATTATCAAACTTGGAGAAACCTGAACTACTTTGAAATATAAGGTAAATATAATCAAAGTAGCATTGTACATGGTACCATCAGATAGGAATTACTAAACATTGCGTAATTCATATTCCTGAATATTATTATCTACCTCTCATATTAGTAGTACTTGGAGGTGTTAATTATTGTATTAAAATAATGCATGAATGAAATTGATTAATATGTTCATAATTTGAACCTTGAATTTCACTCTATTAATTATTATCCGTAGAAACCGTTGATTCTCAGAAATTCGGTTTACAACTGAATATTATATTTTTTTATTCACTATATGAATTATTAAATACATTAAGTATTGTTGTATTTATTTTCAAATAACAATGTCTAATACGAATAATAAAAAATTAAAAAGAACCTATTCTTTTATAGATTTTTAATACAGTATTAACTGATAATTTATTGCAATAACTAATTACAAGAAAACAATACAAATTTGCTCAAAATTGATGTTTTATAATTTCGGAAAATCCTCAAGAAAAATGAACTCTCCCCGTCCTTGCCATTCTTATTCTGAGAGGAACTGATCCCTGAGATATTTCTCCCTCAGGGGATCTTCCATTGCATTTGTTTCGACTAACGCAGTAATGCTGAAACATTCTACAGAGGAGAACCAAATCCCGTGTCTATCGCTTGTTTCCCTGGAGACATGTGCATCAATTGTATTTATTTGGTGGTTTAAAGATATCGAACACTCTTCTATTGATTAGATTGAATTTTCTAGATTATGTTCGTCTAAGAAAAATTAATTGAATTTAAATAATTACTACCAGCAGAATCCTTATTCCACAATGTGGTTAAGTTGGGTTAATGGGAAACGTAGAGTATTTTGATTTATTTGAAGTAGTCAATTATTTATACAAATTTTTGTCCGTTTGGCATTCATTCATCACAGAGTTGCAGACGTCAGTGCACCAATCACAATTATAAATAATGACAACTAATTGTCCTGAGTTAGTTAGAGTGACTGTTGGGAATAACAATGAAGAGCAAATTAGAGAATATTGAGGCAGAGGAAATACAGAGAAATGGAATGAAAAGCAAATTAGAGAATATTGATGTAGAGGAAAGATAGAGAAATGGAATGAAGAGCAAATGAGAGAATATTGAGGCAGGGAAAAGACAGAGAGATAGAATGAAGAGTACATGAGAGAATATTATGCTGGAAAAAAACAGAGAGATAGAATGAAGAGTAAATTAGAGAATATTGAGGCAGAGGAAAGACTTAGAGATGGAACGAAGAAAAAATTAGAGAATATTGAGGAAATATTGAATATTTTAAGTATTAGTGACACTTGACCCAGGTGTCACTATAGACACTATTGAGTCGATCACGGCTTGCTTATAGTTATTCAATTTAATTTTTAAAATTATTAATTCAATTATAATATATAATCTGCTAACTCATTAATTTATTGTCGATGAATTTATTGAATATTTTATTATCTACTTGTACCTCAAAAAGATTTCAATTCTCCTCTATATTAAGTCGTACAACTACTATCTAAGATATAAGGAAATCTTCACCAAAATATTATCTTGTGGATCGTTTGGGGTCGTTGTTGGATCAACGAAGTTCCTTCTGGGGATTACACCAATTTAGACCAGCTTTGTGAGAAAAGCTTACGTGATATATTTTATAAACGAAAATGAAGACAAAATCACCCCGAATATCCTCTTTTCTACATCGGAAAAAATGGAAATTAGATACTTCATGATATATTCATTATTTTCTATCCAGATTAGGATTTTTCTTAGTTTCGTACTAAAAATGTTGATGGCGATTGTACAAGCTAAACTAATTATTGATATTTTAGTTAATTATTTTCTATATTAACAAATAATATTACTAAATTCTAATATGCCATTATAAGAGATTTTACCAGGATTTTCCAGATTTTATCACTCTTTTCTCTGATAGTACTTCATGATAGTGTCCCTTTTTTCTGATAGTACATCATCACAGTGACTTTTTTCTCTGATAGTGCATCATCACAGTGACTCTTTTCTCTGATAGTATATCATCACAGTGACTCTTTTCTCTGATAGTACATCATGATAGTGACTCTTTTCTCTAATAGTTAATCGACACAGTGACTCTTTTCTCTGATAGTACACCATCACAGTGCCCCTTTTATTTTATAGTATTCTCATATAGACATTAATCTCTAGATATTCAATATACATATAATTAGCGATAATAAATAATATGATTCTGGGTCTTTGATTTTTTCTTGTGGCACTTTCTGTGATTCCCAGAGAGTCCAAATTCTTTTCATTATAGAGCAAGAATGAGATAAGCAGGAGTCTGCTACGCACTCACAATAATAACAAAAAGGACCGTGTGTCATACCAACAATTGATTGCAATAAACAATATCACCATAAATAATTAAACTAGTATTTTTTTAAATGTTTATAGTGGAAGAGTCCAATTTACAATTTCCTTACAATTTTACAGTGCTGGTTTAGAGTAATAATGTGATAAAAAAAAAATTACATTTTATGTACACTCTACAGTTAATCGATAACTTATGTGCTTTATGTTATTTACTTTGTATCTCAAGATTATATTATTTGATGGAGAGATACGAGGCCGGTCCGTCCGTCACATCTAAGATCGGTTGCCCGTCACATATTTGTCTGTCGTCACAAAATGGGTCGTGCAGACGCTTTATTAATAGAGCCTCATAAAAGTTGGTGATGACGGAAAATTTTTACCAAGGGTTTATTTATGAATAATATTATAATATTATACCAGAAGCCATGTCAGTCAGTCTGTATGTCACAAAATGGACATTCTATCAATAGAGTATCATAAATCTGGTATAAATAACATTAATGTCACCAAGAGGATATCTGTAATCCATATACTATGGATTATCATGTACTGTGATGAAAAAAGTCGTCTCTCCGTTACAAAACCAGTAAATCAGACCAAAACATGTTTGTTGTCATCTCAATTCTGTGGAATTTCAATCATTTTATAATCATAAATCCAGAAAATATTATTGACAAAGAGAATTATACACTATTGAATTTTTCTAGGCCAGCGTTATACATATAGCATTCAATACAATTTCATTTCGATTCGTCTCTGATATTCTTATGATCTATGATTTTAAAAGCATATTGTCACAACCCAAACATTTTCTAAAAATGAAATAAATCGGTCTTGTCCAAATGCTTCTGTACATTCTTGTGCTCTATTCTTTATAAATTGCTTCTAAATGTGTGTTATTTTCCATTTCTACATCAAGAATCACTATAATAGTTTTCTCTTCCTTTCAGGTATGTCGTAGTAGCAGGTCAAAGACATCTTTGTTAGTGAGTAATAATATTTATTGTTATGATTCCACTTTGTGTGGTTACATACAAAAGCAATATAAACCATTAAATACAATAGCAATATGTTACATACAATACAATGGCTATATTAACTATAAATACAATGGGCAGTTCACTTTCAATTGAGATGACATTTCAATCTGACCTTCACTTAGAAATTCAATTCTACAGGTGCATTGACATTCCTTATGTGTTTTCTTTTACATTGATGTCAATTTCATGATCTCATGATTGTTTTTGTATTCATTAAAGTAAATATGCCTATAATTATATTTTGAAGTAACAATTATTAATTGTTAGAGAAGAGTGTTATTGAACGACTCTTCAAATATCCAGCCCAATATTTTTTCTGAATCTCATGTTAGCCCTTGACTATCAGTTTGAGTTTGACTATCAGAATGTATCGGATGGTTTGAAAAAGACACATGTCTTATTTATAAACCTAAGGTACTGTATTTTTCACAAGTTGTTAGTATGTATATCAAGTTTCAAATAAAAATATTGAACATATAAGGATAAGATAAGGATAAGGAATTATTGAAGAAGAGAAACAGCAATTCATCAAGCTGTTATATATGGAAAAATTAATCTTATATCTTATATATAAAATCTTATATATAGCTCTTTTATATAAAAAATAAAGATATTGGCAACTGAGAGATCAGAGCTGTGATTGGGTGGAGTGTGACCAAATCACATCTAGAGTATGTGTGTGTACTCCATGAAAACGTGCACTGTAGTGTGCTTAGAGGCAACAAACTTTATCACGTCACCACATTAAGATTAATTTTCTGATTTACGTGATTTACGCAGATTTACGCCAATATGTATTTTTTTAACCTTTAAATACAAAAATATATTTGGTTATCATTAAGATATCGTGTGAACTTTCAATTAAAAACGTTTTGCAACTATGAAATTTTTGAGCAACCGGCAAACTAATGCATTTCTAACAAACTTGTACACTATGCAATATTGTATTTATTATATTTAATTCTGAGCGTGATAATATGAACTGTAAGCGGTAGGCTTGTGTTAAAATTGTATTGTATTTGATCATAAACAGTAGATATTATAGAATATATACTATCTATTTCATTCTGAACTTCAATTGTAAAATTACATTTCTATAATAAACTCTAATAATATTCACAGTTAAAAGAAATATATATATTAATACGCGATTATAAATTTTTAATCGTAATTTTTTTTTAATTCGATCTTAATAAGCATGTTTCCGAAGGAAGTATTGGTAATTTTCTAAAACTTGATTAAGTGCTTCGCCCCTCCACCCGATTATTTTATATTAGTATTAGAACGAACAGTTTTCTCGACGCTTGAATTGATTTTGACCTTTTTGTGACTTTCAACTTGACCTTCAACCTGATCGCTCTCAAAATTTCCAATCGTCCCATATATCATTCTGTAATTTTGTGAACGTAATAATTATTCACTATATTCTATAAGAAATTAGATATTCTAGATAGCAGTAATAATAGAAAAATAGATTTATTTATACTACCAATAATTCTTTATTATACTAAATTCAGACTTTCTACGTACAGTCTGATTTATTCCTAGTTATATGTTCTCATTTTAGAAATGCATGAATTAGAGAGTTTTTTACATTTATCACTTCACTTCACTCCTGCAGTAAGAATGCCGCTGTTCTCTTTCTGGAAGATACAATGTTAATCATCACTGATTATTGCTTTACTTTGATTATTCCAAGTGAAATAAAGACTATAATTAGAAATTATGGTCAAATGATGATAATGATTATCATGTTACTGAAAATGGGCAAACTGAAATAGCAGAATTAGAGTACATCTGTATAATGAAGAAACTTGAAATACATAGCGACAGATCGTTGGAAATATTAATATATTTTATCAATATTTGTAAAGCAGAAACTAGTTTGTTATGAATGAAATTAATGCCAATTATATTTAACGAAATACATCAAATTAACTAAAATACTCTTTAAAAGGATATTATAGTTTATTTATTTATAGATATATTTTTGTTATCCATGAATGTACTCAGTAAACATCTTCAATAAATTTTCCCTGTACAGAAATATAACCTACATTCATTTAGAGTAAGACAATACTTTTGAACAGTACTGAAATACAAACATCAGCTCATATTTACTGTCATTATGTTTCCATTGTTCGACTGGTGGATAAAATGTTTATTTTAATTTAGAATGTGAATATGCTTCTCCTTACATCTCAGTTCTACTGAACTAGAGGAGAGTTTAGGGGATATGAAAGTGTAGAACGTGTTTTAGGATATAGTAACGTTGTAGTAATTAGAAAACGGGTGCTAGTATAGGACTTGATAGTAGGAAATTTTATTTAGATTTTTTCTTGAACTATTTAAACATCCACTATCTGACTCTTGAGAGTATCCAGAATATAACTGCTGAAAAGAGAATTTATTCCTGGGATATTCCCTTAATATTCCAGTATTAAATCCTTCTGCAAGGTATATTGTGTCAGCGTCAATTCTAAATTAATTATTTCTTGGGAATTATATTGCAAATATCACTAAAGAATACATTTTACTTTACTTTCTATTCTGATATTAATTAATAACATATACATATATTTAATATTTGTATTTGAATTCTCTCCCCTTTATAAAACACAGAATGGAAATAGGTAGAATAATTACTGTTTATTTCTATATTTATACGTGTAGATTACAATCCTCCCTTCAATGGGCACAGGGTTAATTGTTGCCCCTTTTATCGATACTCTGTTTCCCTTTGGTCAGAATATACTGCCTCGTTCTCTTTTATTTCCCAATAGAGGCGAACCAAAGAACAGACGGTTTGTACTGTATACAACAATGTCTTTACATTACTTATCGAAGAGTAAACGCTATTAAAATATATTATATAATTGAAATTACATCTGAAGAAGAAGAATTCAATGCCTTAATCAGAAATCGATTTGATAATCACAAAATATGCAAGACAATCACTAGATAAACCCTAATCACATCTTTAAATAAAAAGTTAACATTTATCCGTACCTTTGTTCCATCCCTGTGTGACGTCACAGAGATTGATGAATGATGCAAAATCTTCTCAGAAGCTGAGTAATTAATCTGAAAAGCAATTACCCGAACTGACTTCTGAAGTTAGACTTTTGGTCAAATATTGTGAGTACATTTGATAATTAAACTAGATTAAATGCTTTGGTTATTATGAGTACAACTGATAAATAAACTAAATTAAATGCTTCGGTTATTGTTAGTACAACTGATAAATTATATAAATTAAATTCTTTGGTTAGTGTTAGTACAACAGTTGATGAATAAAATAAATTAAATGCTTAATTTAGTGCATTAATTAAGCAATTGTTTGCTTAATTAGATTGTTTTTGAATGTAAATTATCCATTTTGATCGATAACTTTCATCCTCAAACTCAACTTAAATGTACAGTTTTCTCTCTCACTCTCATAGTCGCTATGATTCATTGAAATAGATACAAATAAAATCTGACTAGTTCTTCAACTTTTAAAACGTTTGTTCTTAGGTAGTGCAATTTACAAGTTTTTCTCAATCTTTCCATAAAACATTTATAAATTACTATGAGTAGAAACAATTCGTCTGAGATTTACGGTCGAGTGCTCTGAAAAAGATCAAAGTGGAGATATTTTATCTCCTAATTTCAATGATATTCACCAAATCGTCTAATTTTTAGGGGCTGTGAGGAAGTAGATACAAAATTTATTTGATATTCAGGAAAATGAGTATAATATGTTTGAATTTAAAACTTTAGTAAAGAAACTGTTTATGAACTTTGTGTGTAACCCAAGCAACATAAGTTAATGGGGCCCAAGTGGGAACTAGGTTGACAAATCGTATTGGTACTGTGTGGTTATTTGCAAAATGGGCCAACATGGTGACAGCATGGGCTGTTGTGTTGGAACCATCTTGGCCCAAGATGTTGCCGATATGTTAATCAAGTTTCAACCATACGCTATATAGTAACCAGGTAGGGCCAATAGGACAATTCAATGGATTGGATTCGCCACATTGAACCAATCTTCTACCAAAATAACATTCCGTTAGAATGGAAAACCAAATTATCCCCATGTAATTTCTAGGCTACTTTTCAGTCTACCATCTCTTGCCCACCTAAGCTTCTAGTGGCCATATTGGCACAATGTGTCCTGGTTAATTGGGAAGTAAGTTGAAATAGAACCACCAATTATAAAATGAAATGATGTTGATTCATTGATTTCTAATCGTGATATAAACTATCATATATTAATAAAAATGACTTCATTTGTAAATCAGGGAAGGTTAGGAACAAAATATATGAAACTTAATAGTTATAGATATTTTAGATGTTATCAGAACATGAATGTATTTTCTATGCTATAAATATAAATCTAAATATACACATGTTTTATAAATATTTATACCCCATTTTTTTAGTATTATTATTTCAGTTGACGTGATTATCTCTAAATTCTGCCTAAAATTATCAAGTCATACCAATTGGGAGATGCATCTAATGATTCAATTCGAAAATCGCCATACTTATAGAAAGGTTAATAACACCAATCTCTGCAAGGAAATTTGCTGCACTTACTTGATCAAAGTCTATATTTTTAGCACTATTTCGGTAGGGAAATGTTACCGGTAATTCCATCTCTGTGGCCGGAACTGACATCAATTGGGTAACTTGGGTAAATAATTGAGTCATTACACCAAACTTATTCTTTACTTTTTCAAGAAAGGGACGAAGTTTTTCCTCAGAATATCGGCAACAGATTTAGGAACTGTGATGCATGAGAGTGATATGCTATGTATATCAGTATATATAAAAAAAATGCTTGGATCGGTTGCAGTTGCTTTGTAACTCTAGCATGTATTCTTACTGTGAACTGTCATCGATCAAAATAGCTCACCATGATTATAAATTATTGTACATATCTCATCTTTGAATGGAAATAATATAATTGATTCTAATAAAAGAATCAGATTTTCATCATCAATAATGAAACTATTTTATTCTTTTTATTTGTATTTATTGATTACATATGCTATGTTAATTACTATTGGCATATTGCATATGACATGTCAATTATTTTTCAATTTGCATCGTTGATACGCAAAATCTCAGAATCAGATATATGTACTGCTAGATTTCAATTATTTTCAGATTAAGTTACGTTACTCTGAACGTTATAACCCTGAACGTTAACCTATGAATCGAAAGAAGTTATAATTTGAAAAATAGCTCTTGTGTTATTTTTCTCTAAATATGGAAAAAATACCTATTTAATAGCATTTATTGTTGAAAATCTGTAAACGACAGTTCTATACAATGATAGTAGAAAACAATTAAGCATTGCTATTCTCTCCAATTTAAATAGTACAACATCGTGCACAATAAATCTGGTTGCAATTTGCTCAGATTCAAATGAATATTTCTACCAGTTCAATCGCGTTCTTTATTGAATTCCAATTTGAATCAACATTGTATTAAATTTTTCTTTACTTGAGTATATTCAGGAACAGATTGAAATGCATATTCATCAACAATTTATTTCTAATAATCTTGGTTTATCCTAAATTACCTTTTCAAATTTTATTGAAAAAATATTAATCGCTACAGTTTTTTTAGTAATTCTAAAGGGTATAGAATTCGAATTTCAAAATCTGAAATTTTACCACTTGATATTTTTGATCTTCTACAGTTCAAATCATGCATTTGACTGATTTTCAATTGAATTTTGATTTATTTTAAGGTATGCATTGGTGATTTTTTTTTTACAATTTAGCAATTGTGTGAATATACATAACACCTACTAATTTCAATATATATAAAGTTAGTCAACGCTTCAAAGCTGCCTCAGATTAAAAATCAAGCGGTTTAAAAATGGATGAGGAAAGAGTCTTCCTTTTTTCAACAATTCTAAAATGCTCCTTTGTAGGTGTCTCTTTTTCTAAACTTATGACGGAAAGTAAAGTTTGTCAACTCTCTAAAGAAGTCAATCAGGGAAATATTTACTAGGAATTATTTATGACTGAATTCTTTTATCTTGTGCAAAAGAGTTCGGCACTTAAAAATTAATATATTATTAGAGACCAAGGTTTTCATTTCCCATTAATTGAAAATATTTTTTTTCTTCCCTTATCTTTTTGTTCTAAATTTATCGCAATCCCAATTTATTTTATGTAATATGCCAAACATTCTCCTAATTCGTGCTTATTGCAATATTACCCGCCTGTTCTTTGGTTTGCCTCTATTGGGAAATAAAAGAGAATGAGGCAGTACATTCTGACCAAAGGAAAACAGAGTATCGATAAAGTGGCAACAATTAACATTGCATCCATTGAAGGGTGGATTGTACTTTGCTAATATATATTCATGATACGCTGAGAGTCATGAGAAACAAAACAAATCATTTGTTTCGAACATTCTATTTTAACCATGGATTTATTTACTTGAGGGCTGACGATCAAAGGATCAATACTTACAATTCGCAATAATTTTTGTTCGTAAAGTAAGTGGAGAATTAACTCGAAATGTTAAAATTGAGAGATGTGACCTTATAATTTACATTACAGTTTTCTTTCCTTAGCTTCTTTTGAATAATAAAATTACAAAATACATTACATTAGGTTAATTACAGGTAAATAATAAATACAGAGAGGTAATAACAAGTAATTAATTGATACATAGAGGTAATTGCAGATAAGTAATTATCGTTCTTGTTAAAGAAGTTAGGTTGTCTGAGTGGGCAGAGGTAATCCAGTCACGTCTGAGAAGCAAACGTAATTCTCAGAATTTCTGAAAAATTACTCCATAAAGGCTCTAAGATTTGAAGTATAACTACCAAGTGGATAATAATTTGTCATAAGAAATATAATTAGAATTATTCAATATTCATTTTTCACTAAGAGAGTGCAATTATTTATATTTGAGAGTGCAACCATTTAGCTTAGAGAACGCAATTATTCTGCTTCGAGAGTGCAATTATTTTGCTTATTAATTGAAGAATTTAACAACGCATAATTATATTTAGAATCATAAACATTAAAATATACCTTCTATTCCGATTGAAATTTACGCAGTATTTGGAAAGTGAGTGATAGATAAATCAGATATATTTTTAAAAGTAAGATTTGTCTATGAACCATATTAACACCACTTTCCGAGTACTGCTCCGTTTACATGATGATATTTTATCAAATTTAGTAAATGATGCACGGTCCTTTTTGTTATTATTGTGAGTGCGTAGCAGACTCCTGCTGATTTCATTGTTGGTCTCTAATGAAAAGAATTTGGACTCTCTGGGAATCACAGAAAGTGCCACAAGAAAAGATCAAAGACCCAGAGAAATATTATTTATTATACAGTTATCATAGAGCAAATATTTAGATATTAATCTTTATATCACAGAATGTATACTATAAATGGGTTTATTATTTTTCATTATAGATAGTCCATAGAGGTTCTATCCTGAAACTATCGTCCATTTTAAATTCTAGATTTCTATTACTTTCAGAGCAAGTTACGTTTTTCCAAGCGTTACAAAATTTCTTATATTAGCTACTTATAATATAAATATACTGACAATTTGCTAGTATGTGTCACAGTAGGGTTATACTTTATTCGTTTAAACACTTATATCAGTAAAGAAACAGTTTTATTACGACAATCATAATAATTAATTCTTGTTTTAATAAAATTGTCCATTAATTCTTAACGACCTAAACTTGTTTCTATTAAATATAATGGTTATTTAAGTGTTCAAAAACAAAATATCATCATTATGTAAAATAATTAAACAGTTTTCAAATTTTATCAGATATTTCTTTAAATATACACAAAAATATAATTGTCACAAACGTTCATATAATCTTATAAAGCTAAAAACAAAGATATGCCAATGCGTCAATAATATTCAAAATGAAGCGACCAATTCATGCATGTCCATCATGCACTAATTGAGTTCAGATTATCAAGTTAGTAGATTGGATTACTGAAGCGATGATAATAAAATTGTATATTTTCACAGTATACGCAATATAATTTGTATCATTAAATACCTATACATTGCATTTGGAGCTCTTGCAAAATTTTGTTTCTCAATAAAATTGGGAAATTTTTCAAGTAGTGATTCCATTATATCAATTATATTGGTCACAAATGATATGTTATTCTGTTATTCCCCTCAATTTCAATATATCTTATACTGCTCCATTTCTGAAAATTGTTAGTATATTTTTAGGTAAATAAAACAAACGAAAGTTCTCATCAAGTAATTAGAATAAATCACTAATTCTAGAAACTCTATTAGAGTGAGTAAAGAAGAAAAACTTATTCAATTGTTGCTCTGCTAACTTCTGCATAGACTCGCACCAAAGTTTTGGAAGGACGCGTTATTTGAGTAGCTACGAGACTTACATTCGTAATTAGTAAGAAATGAGATTGAAACTTGGAATGATAGCATTAGTGTTAACGACATCAACTCTACGGAAGTGAATCCAAGAGTTAACTAACTATCATGATAGTACAAAAGGAGAGACAAAAATAACTGGTAAATAAAATGTCTTAAAATTATTTTGTAGATTAAAAGCTAAAAAAAATTAACATATACTAAATCCATAATTTTTCTTTATTTTGTAGGCAAAGATTTTGTAATCATTACATCCGGCGTAAATTTTTAAGTTAAGACTGTAATTTATATTATAGTACTTTTCAATATTCGATCTATTTATACACAGACAAAAGTGGTGTCAGTGCATTTTCAACAACAGAACACTGGAACTGAATATATTTAGACTTTTAAAACGATTTGACATGTAAATTGTTAATTGCTCTTGAAAATGAGAACTTAGATGCTACCTGTTTCTTATTCAATTCATATTGCAATATATGAATATTGCACTCTCATATACTTCTTGAGATGTAATCCAAAGAAATAATCATTTTCTTAAATAACTTACATAGAAATTACAATTATGACTCGATTTATCCTAAGTGATATATGAGTGATCTTAATATTTTCAAAATTTAATATTAATTTAACTATGAATCTCTTCCTTTTATACTTATTAAGATCAATCATATTTCACAATATAAACTAATATTATTATAATATATTATATCGATATATATATTAAAATTATTTGTGTGATATTCAACCAGTTCTTTTTTTAAGAATATTTATTTTATAAAGACTTATAATTATATTCCGAGAATTCTTTCAGAATAAGTCTGGCACTGAATAAACGTGTATTTATCATAATTTAGAATAAAATCTACACCACTAACTTTTTTGATAAATATTTATATTCTCTCAAGTATAATATTTTCTTATTATTAATATTACATAATTAGAGGGTAAAATATTGAAAGTATATGATACTGTGTTCAATACTCTATCGTGTATGCTTATATATTTTTATAACCCAATTATTCAGGTATTGTACGTATAATTTGTCACTTTGTGAGTATATTCAGAACACTTCCAAAGTAGGTGTTGTGAATTAAATTGAATTTGATGTGACGTTTGTAGGTAACTGACCTGAGCCACTCCTGCAGATTACTAGTCCAAATGTACCAAAACACGCGACTGTATCAAAGCACAAAACACATTTGATGCACAATGTAGGTTGTTTATTTGATAAAAAATTGGATACAGATGATACAATATTCTTTCCAAGCGTAATGCACATATGATACATTAATACACTGGAAAAAAAGTGTTTTCAAGATACAGTCCAACATGACTTCAAAAATAAATTTGATCATTCGTTGTGTGTGTTGTACAGCATTTGCAAGGTTGTTTTGTTAAACATCATTTTGATTCCTGTATACTTGAAATAATTTGGACAAATTTAGAATGGAATAAAAGTAATCTATCAAAATATAGATAATGAGTGAGATTTGATTCATTTAAATTAAATTTATTTCTCTTGTATGAAAATAGTCGAGAGAAAATTCTATCTAATCAGAAGATGAACAATGAACATACATTATTGTAAAGAGTATTTTTCGAAAGAGTGATTACTAATCTTCGATATCTCTAAACCACTGAATAAATACAATTGGTACAGAAATTTCCAAGGAAACAAGCGATAAACACGGAATTTGGTTCTCTTATGTAGAATGCGTCAGCATTACTGCTTTAGGTGAAGCAAATGCAATGGAAGATCCCCTGAGGGAGAAATATCTCAGGGATCAGTTCCTCACTGAATAAGAATGGCAAGGACAGGGAGAAAATTCGTCTGAAATCTTTAAAATTTTTTACATGGACACAAATTCAACCGTCAACAAGGAGGAATATTATTATTTTATAATATTCTCAGGTTGAAAAATTATTCTATCTGTATGAATTACATATATACTAATATTTTACTAACTGCATTAATGTTTATAGGTCATTGTTTTTATTTACGGATTAATTAATTAACAATTGTTATTCGGCATTTAAAACGTATTGTTTCAATTATAATTAGGCAGAATTCATTACAGTTTGATACTTCACATTTATATTCAATTAAATGAACTAGTAGTTGAAAGTTATTCATGAATGGTAGAGTATTCTATTTGCCGGTAGATTTTATCATATAATACTAGAATGTTTTTATTTACTATAAAAGAAAACAGTTGATTGATATACATTATGCACAATAACTGTTTGCAAAGAGAGTAGAAATTGAGTGTTCAGAGTAAGTGAGAATCATCTGAAAGGAATGATAACGCGCTTCGATAAATACCTTTTCAGGAAAATAAATTTAGGCGAGTCAATGAAAACTGGAATCTAATCAGGACTGAATTATTTGACATGACCTAATGCCTATAGTTTACTTACTAAATTTATAACATTGTCATTCATTCTATTATTAATAAAATATTCTTATTAGAATTTTTGGTAATGTGACTAACATATTCTAGTTTAACTTAATTTAGACAGTCAACAATTCAGCATCAATTGAGTGGTACCATTTATGGTGTGTAAAACGTGTCAGTTCCAAACTCATTGTAATATTTGAAACGTGCTACTATTTAACAATATATACTTAAAATTCTAAATAATGTCTGTTTGATCAATTCACTGTATTGAAAATTTACCATTCATTGCATTTTTCGAGATAAATAGAAGAGAGTTCAGTTAAAGTAAAGTGAGTTGAAGTACATTAGAGTGCGACAGAAACGAAGTCGGTAACAGAGTTACTAAGGTTTGCAACTGAAATGACTTCCTAACATGCAACTGACTTTTTTCTCGAAGAAACGTCTCAGTTTGTCCTCAAGATAAAAGAAGAGTTATACTCATGTTTTATCATCGACAAATGATATTGAATTACAGTTTTTATCATTCAAATAGAATAATAAATGAAAAAGTTAGATATCCATCATATCGATATTTTACATTCTTAGAATACACCATTGAATTCTCTCATTTTGGTAATATCTGCTTAGAATTACAGTCAATATTTTGTGAGAAAATCAGGAGGAGAGACGAAGTTACAGACCCAGCTGGTCACGTTATTCGATTAATGACAACTTTCCACTGCTGTAAAATAGAGTTGTGACACAGAAAATAACTCTGGGACTTAAGGTGTGTTAAGTGTTGAAAAATATAACATGATAGAATTAGCGAGTTCACAGTTCTTTTAGATACTTATATTTTCATCTGCAGTTACTATATTTTAGCTAAGGTAAAAATAATTCACTTCGTTTAGTCATATTTCATAATCATGCAATCAGAATGTATCTATTATTTTCTACAATAAATGATGGGTGTCCAACTGCGGCAAAATATTTCTGTTTAATGGAGGTGGCATCTTTAACAATTCAAACCGAAAATGTAACTGAAGGATAATGTCTGAGGAAAATTCGTCATATGATATTTTATTTATTTTATAAACTTGGGCACCTAAATGATTTTTTCGTAAATAATTCCAAGAATAGCTCTCCCCTTCACATTCGCCTCTTCCCAATTACGGTTCATTTTTGAAGAGGTGGAACAGCTGCATCATCTTCAGAAGATTGAATCTCTCTCAATTAAAATGCCGAAACTGAGCCAACATTTTTTGTACGAATATATGAGAATTTTATATTAGCGGAAAGGTTTTTAATGTGGTACTTAAACGTAACACAGTTGAAACAAAAGGAATTTACGTTATCAAACATAAAATCATTTTCAAGTACAAGCCGGCCCCGCTTTTATTTCCAAATCACGACATGGTTTAATTACCAAACGGTAATTAAAACAGGGAAAAACAACTGGAAAAATATAATTGTCAATCACGGATTATACATCTCCTTTTCTATGAGTAATACTGAAAGAAATTTTTTTACAGTTAGAGTACTATACAGGGTGGCGCAAAAAAAAAGGAAACCCATTTTCAAACTAGTTTATTTTATAAACTATCAAACCTAGAAATTTTCTAAATAACTCAGTTTTATTCGTGTACTTTTTTTGCATGTATATTGATAATCTGTCAAGAGTTGCGACAAAAATTGAACATCCTGCAGTGAATTAAAAAAAGGCAAATAAAAAGGGCTTGCGTGAGGACGAAATAAACGAAAAAAATCATATGAGGTATAATTCATTTTATATGGATGTAAAAACAATAAATTCTACTATTTTTTGTAACAAATAAGAAAAAAAAAATTACCATTTAGAAGTTGTTTTTTGATATGAAATTGATAACTTTATAAAATCATTTCGCCGTTTATTTTTATCTTCTATTAGAAAAAAATGCATCTTTCAAAGAACAAAGAGTTTTTGTTGTGACAATTTTTTTAAACGGTGGAAGCTTTAAACAGGTTCAACCTCATTTTGAACAATTCTTTCTGGAAAGATTTCCACCAACTATAAAACCATATTGGCAAATGTCAATAGGTTCAAAACTGAAGAAACCATTTTAAATTTGAACAAAAAGTGATCATTTTTCAGAAGAAAAGAAGAAAACATTAATATTTTTCGTGAACAGCTTATTGAATATTGAGAATACCAAAATATCAATCAGAAGGTATGGATTCGACATCATTTAGGACACATTTCACCGAATTGTTAAACACGATTTGAGATGCAATCCTTTAAACAAGCATCGAACTCTTAGAACTGATTTACTGCACTGTCTAAATTTTGCATAATGGTTTCTGCAAAAAATGCGCCTTTTGTAGATGATATCGGTATTAGTGATGATGATGTTTTTCAATGAATGAATGAGTCAATAACAAAAACGTTATTTGAATGAAAAATAGTAAGATTTAATTTCTACTACTACCATATGGAGATAAATTATTCCTTTTATGAACTTTTTTGTGTTTTTCGTCCTCGCGCAATCCCTTTTCATTTAACTTATTTTAATTCGCTGCAGGATGTTTAATTTCTGTCGTACCTCTCAACTGACTATTATAATAGATGCAGAAAAAATAAGCCGATAAAACTTTATTTTTATAAAATTTCTAGCTTTGATTTTTGCTCCACCCTGTAAAAGCCTTTTAGTAACACATTGTGTCAGTGTTTGTTCAGTATTTGTGACTGAGATGAAAGTTTAAAGTAGTGAATTTATTAAAGTTTTTCAAACCCAACCATAGCGCTTAACACTCACTCAGTATGTGTGAGTAATAAATAGATACTTAAAATTAATTAATTGTGTTACATTGAACAAACAACAATTTTATGCTTTGTGAAATATTTTTGGTAGTAGGGAAACTAAGTTCTAATTGTTATTGGTTGGTTATACATTTTCTAACACGACAGAAAATAAAATAATTATCAATTAACTTTGATTCTAATTGGTAGCATGGATACCAATTTAAATTAAAGTTAAATAATGATTATTATAAAAAGATTTTAACGTGCCCATTAATATGGAACCTTACGATAACATTGAACTTCCCTTAGATGGGACATGTTGAATTTCTGAACCAAATGCCTCTAATAACCTCACCAGAATAATAATTTTGATGCTATTATAGTTACCGTAAAACAAGATATTTTAGATCATACAACTGACAGTACTCGATCGTAATATTCCCAATAAAAGAGCAAAAAATGAAACAAAGGGAGAGTCCATGGAAGATTTTACCAGCGATTGCCCAGAATCTCGCTTAGAGTGTCCTTTCAACTTACAAAAAAAAATGAAACTGCTAATAATTGTTGCAGTGTTATGTTCAACAAACATTTATACAAGTATACATTGACAATCGAGTATGTCAATGTGAGTCCAATGCAAGTAACTACAGAGAACAATTTGTAATTACAGTCCGTATTAATTACACCGTTGGGGATTACAGCCGATTTCACAGGGAATTGCTTGATCTTAATAAAGCTAATATTCCTATACTGAGTGTACCACAAATATTATTATAAGCCTTCTGACATACTATCTTGCATATTAGTAGTTTATTAGATCCGAATATGGTACCCACAAATAGTTTGAATCATTCAAGTAAAATGAAGTTTGTTAGTGAAAAAGCTTGTTAAGTATCATACAAAAGTTTTTTTCTCCAAAAAAACATGACTATTTCTTAAAATATATGCTTTTAAGGCCTTATCAATGAATTGAATCCTGCTAAAATAATGATGAAATTTTCAGTCCTTTATCTGTGTCCTGATAGTTAATCTCGTTTTGTTTAAAGATCCTTACAAAAGTAATGTAGAGTGTGTTGTTGCCAGGCTTTGAAATTCAATATAACCAAACTTGCCAATTCTCGATTCAATTTCAAAAAAATTCTCCTGTTTCTTATCATTATAATGGGGGATATTTCAGTGATTATATTATATAATTTTTTTTTTCAATAGTAATTAGTGTTATCATATATCAAAGTCCGATATCTAATAATTAAGAGTGTTTATAATTTTGTTGATGTATTAGGATTGGGTTCAAGAGTTATGCTAATTAGCAAAGTATTATTCATAAGTTTCTAATGTTCACACAAGGATTTTCAAAGTTACTATCTAGCAGTAATAATGACTTGGCATTAATAATTATACCGAGAGTTATTATCAGTATAGTGGGTCAGGTGAATCCTTTATGATGTTACATGCGATGTCTCACAACATTCTTCTGTAATTAATTAACCTATGAATCATTCATTATTAGCTTTTTATTATTTATTATTTTCTTATTTACTAAGTATGATCAATTATTTGGAAGTGTTTCCAGAAGCTATTCTAAGAGAATAAATTGTTTGTTAATTTGATCAATAGATTGAAAAACATAAGCTCGTTATTAAATATTATTCATGTCCATACGTTGGTCTATGATTTACAATGGAGAAATGATTAAAAATAAATGAAAAGTTTTTTTTCCACCCATTTTATATCCAAGTGCAACACAAACTTCTTCAGTTCTATTATAAAATAACAAAATAGGATGCTATCTGTTAACCTTTGCATTAAGGAAAATATTGGACAAACCACAAATATCATTGAGATCATTGTATAACAGGATGAACTTTATTAATAACAAGAAAGTAGTAGGTATTGAACGAATAGGCTGTGCATTCATCCGTAGAATGTGTATAAATTACATAGGTATGAATAATAAGGGAGTTAAAAGTGAATATTTTTCGTGATTTCATTAAAGCTAAATTGTGTCAGTGATTCATGGTAAACTGTGTCAGTGACCCATGGTAAAATGTGTTAGAGACTAATGGTAAACCGTTTCATTGACTCATGGTAAACTCCGTTAGTGACTCATGATAAACTGTGCCAGTGACCCAAAGTTAACTATGTTAGTTACTCATGTCAACATAGATTTTATGATTTGGTTAAAATATATCAAGATGTAATCCATAGAAAAATAGAAACTTCCATAGAAATTACAAAAATGCCTTAACTTATCTTAAGTGATATATGAGTGATCTTAATATTTCCTATAACTTTTTTCGATATTATAACTAATTTTAAACGGTATATATTCCTTTTATACTTATTGAGATCATTTATATTTCACTAAAAATCGATGTCAACACAGATATAATTTTTTGGTTAAAATTTATCAAGATTTATTCCATAGAGAAATGTATTTTCTTAAATAACTTACATTGAAAGCACAATAATACCTTAACATATCCTTAGTGATATATGAGTGATCTTTAATATTTCCTATAACTTTTCAATAATATAACTAATTTAACACGGGATATATTTCTTCTATACTTCTCGAGATTAGTTATATTTCACTAAAAATCTATGTCAATAAAGATTTTATGTTGCGGTTAAAATATATCAAAATGTAATCCAGAGAGAAATGTATTTCCTTAAATAATTTACATAGATAATACAAAAATGCTTTAACTTATCTTAAGTTATATAAGAGTGATCTTAATATTTCTAATAGTCTTTCATTATTTATAACTAATTTAACATGCGATCTTCCTCATAATTTTTAAGATCAATTATATTTCCCTAAAATTCAAAGTCAACATAAATTTAATGTTATAAACTAATTAATAAATCTTTTTTTCCTCAGATCGCATCTCAGTGCTTTGTTCTCTTCCTGTCTCATTTTGAGAGCATGTGAGTAATTTACCACAAAATAGATGATATATGGTAACATAAACAAATAATAATAATAGTTCTTCGAGAAGTATGAAGGATACATTAAAATTCTATATTATATGATATAGATAAATTAACATACATCTTAAATACTCTGGAAGCTTACAAGTTTTTGTGATCAGGATGTTAATTTTTTTCCAATTTCATAATATTGCATGAAATTAGGTTAAAAAATGTTCCATATTTTTAGACAGATAATATGAAATTATAAATTATGAATTTAATCAGTTTAAGATGTGCATATTTTTCTAAGCTTTATAGTAATCAGTAAATTAGAAATTTCAATATCTCACATAAGGTCTATTCTGAAGCGGTCTGTGGTGAATAGATGAGAATGGGGATGGACTCCTTTGTGCCCCGAACTGTTTTTATTTGGATTATGTATTGTCTGTATATTCTTACCATATTTATCTTTTTTTTAACGCTACTTTCAGTTTTTTAAAATAGCGTTTGTTTTAAGCTCGTTAACTACGAGGTTTCAGATATTTTTATTATATAGGTTCTTATAGCTTCATTTATTATCACCTCTTCATTATGCTCTAACATCCGTGAGTATGCAATTACAAAAGGAACTTAATTTTCTTTTGATGTCACCAATATAACCTTTGGTTCTGAAGCAGATATTAAATCCCTACTAAATTAAGGTTAAAATTTCAATATATAAACCTCTAACTTTCTAATTAACACAAAATATTATCAGATTAACCCTTCACCAATTTTCTTGTTGAAAATGTTTTATAGTCATACAATATTTTGAGTAACAAAATTAAATGAATCTTCAAATATTTTATTCTTAGATGAATTTTAGATTATTAGTTTATTCAATATATAGCTTTGCACAATTTTTTGTCTAAAACATATATATTAAATACAAATATTTTGAATATATTTTAACTGATATGAGAATCACAATATATATGTTATTTTATCAGTAGACAATGTATTACGACTTTTTTTTATCTATCTCTTCATCAATGTAGGTATTAGAAGTAGAGTATTAGTCTATACTTAGTCCCAGCTGACCTCTAGCATGCAACATTCTTGATAGCGTGATTGGTGAGTTACAGCATGACATTCTGAAATATAATTATTGTAGATGTTATGCGATGGTTTGATAATTGAGATAAAGAGTAAATATAATCTAGGCTTGAAAGAAACTGAGAATTTGCATATAGTTTTTATATAGAATTTTCATCTGATAAATTTCTTATCTGGTAGATATATTGGCTTGAAATTATATCTCTTATTAATCTACAATTTTTAAACACTCATTAGTAATATAGAATTTTATAATAATGTTCAATGTTGGTAATTTCAATCTAAGTATTTCATCTCATAATAATTTTAATATTTTGATGTGCAACTATTTTTTCTAAAGAGTGGACAGTGACAGAATAGTTCAGTCATTGTGTGCAGATGAATTTCTATATTATTTTACAATATTATATCCAGCATATCATCAATTAGGGAACAATAGGCTTTTGTGCATCTAAATATATAAACAGATTCATATTTATATGTTATTCACTAATGATATATATTAACATGAATGCTATTCGTGACCTGGTAAAATAAAATGTAAAGTGATGTCTTCGAATATTACAATTGAATAGAAATATATCATTATTGATTTTGGCATGATTTAAGTTTTCTATTGATGGTTTCAATCTTTTTAGAATTCCCTCATGGGTTAATTTACATCACGCTGTCAAACAAACAAAAATATTTTATTGTTTTATATTAGTAACAACCTTTTTATATATTGTCTCGATATTATTTTTGTCATTGCTTTCATACGATAAATTATAAATGTAATAAATATTTGATATCTGTTTATCGCAATTAATCTAAGTTTTAGTAATATTTCCTTCCACTAGAATTGAGTATTTAGAGTGATTTCAATAAATGGTTTGTAGTACTCAGGTACAATAATAATTATTGCTTAGACCCAATAATTTGGTATGAAAAAGCTTGACAGATTATCTTGCTGTCAGTTGATAAGAAAGGAGATGAACAGTATTAATATAAAATTAAAGGGAAAGTATAGTTAAGGATCAATATACCACTTAAACCCTTTTCCCACAATTAATTTTATTTATTCAAGCCTCAATGATTATTCTACTTAAGTAAAGACTCTTTTTTCATATTAGATAATTATCATACCCAAAAAGATAATAACATCATGTTGTAAAGATTCATTAAGTTCAATTCATTAAATAAATAGATATATTTGTTTTGATGTGAAAATTTATACAAATCCATATGTAATATATTATATACCGCAGAGAGTATACATTACAGGCAAATTAGTCTTCCAATTAGTACGGTAAACATTGTTTCTTTACACAACTAATAGCATCAGAGGATGTTAGGAAACTTACCTGACATCTATTTTCATGAATATATTATCGATATTAATTAATAACAATATTTATCACAGTTCTGATAAATGAAAAATGGTAATAATTTGTATAAATTTTGGTCAAACGTTTTGCTAATTGTAAATAATGGACTGAATGATGTATTATATACCTTAATATGAAAAATTCACTTGTTGGGACGCTATTGACTTTTTTATCTTCATCATTATAATAAATATTTGCTGTCATTTCTGTAGATCAAGATTCTTCTTGGTGAATTATTTTATTATTAGTTGTAATTTCTGTGAACTATGAATCAGATGAGAGTAAATTATATACTGGTTGTTATTTCTGTAGATTTAATTGGATCACACCGAAATGAATTAGAAACCTTTATTCATTTTGAATCGAAATTGTTAACTGTTAGAAAGCTGAAAAGAAAAACTGAATAATACAAATTGAACAAAAGATATGAAATATATTTATGATATTCATCAACAGAAGATTACATTTACTCAAGAACATATTTTCATCTGAATTTTATCAAATATTCAAATCTTGAAAGCATCAAAAATTATTCATTGCCACAATCTCTGCATTGCGTATTCAAATGAATAGTCAGTGCCAAGATGTCGTACTGGCACTCTACCAATTTTAAGTACGAAATCTTAGCTTTGTTTGTCCATCTAATACATTTAGTTTTCAATTAAACATTACAATTATGATGTATATAGTTTTATTTAGCATTTATATAATTGTGTAGTTAACCTGTGACATGAAGTATTAAGTAGTCACTATAGAGATAAATATAATATAGTGTTAAGCGATTAGATTCAAATGTTTCATTGAAAATATAGAAATAATAAAATGAATATATAGGAATATACAGAGGAAGGAATTTCAAACAGGTTTCGCAATTAGAATATTATATACGGAGTATGGCAATTTCTAAACTAACTTAAAACATCTGAAAATTACATTGGTTTTACAACTAAATTAAATGTTATGTTCAATTATTTATGATAATAAGAGTAGGCTAATTATAATTTAGTCTGAAAAACATCAATCATTCTAAATGTTTATTTATATTTAGGGTAAGTTACGAATTGTTGGTCGGTTTCATGTATTTGGTTATATAAGAAAAAACGGTATAATACTTATCAAAAAAATCTTTAATTGTTATCCATGGTAACCAAATTTAGAGTACAAAAATAGATATTATGTCTTTTTTTGATATATGACCGAAGATGTGAAACTGACCGATAATTCGTAACTTAGCATAACATGTTTCTCACATTTTATCCATTCACTTAAAGTTAATGATGTTATATCACTGTAGTCACCAGGTTCAATTATTTGTATTTCTTTTGTTATATAGATTTCTCTCCTGGAACCCTTTATTTTTATGATTAAGTAAACGTTTGCCTTATTTTGAAATATACTATATGAAGTCTTACAAAATAATTCATTAATAATTTCAATTGAATAATTTAATTTTAGTTTTGTAAATGAATCATGCCACACTCACAGTAAATTAATCTTTTATAACTACTATAACATTCTAGCTTAGTTTCATGTTTTTATCTATATTCAGTAATATGGTTCTAATATTCATCTATCTAAATATTGCAGTTTTACAGATTCAATAGACAAGTAGGATTTCTTTAAAAGACGCTTTAAACCCGTATTTACATTACTATATTATTACCACATGCTTCACATATTGTATGCTAAGTGACTTGCAATCACCTGTCCACTGACGAAGTAAACTATCCCTCCCAGGCCCCAATTCAATAATGTGATTTCTCAGGTGACTGACATCAAACAACCTTATCTGCTGGACTCAGATTTGCTCTCAGATTAAACTCAATTCCTCACATTTCGGCAGAGGGACCAATGTTGTAGCCTGACGATTACACGCAATGGATTTAATATAGTAACATGAATTTGTTCCAACTGTTTTCCTGTAAATAATAATCTGAATAATCTTCTGTTTGAAAAGACTAATTTCAATAATATAAGAAAGTGTGATACATCATTAAGTACCACATATACTCTATCACAAACTATATTAACTTCTACACCATTAGTATATGTAAATTATAAATATATGTCAGTATATGTATACTCCCTTATGTGTTTATTCCAGTTTCTCTGTTAATACACTTCGACAAATAGCTTCCAGAAAAATACCTGTATATTTGTTTAGATCAAATATTAGACGCAAGACAAACTCTAACTTCAGAGACTGACAGACTTTCAAATGTCTGACATATTTTGGAAACCATTTCTCATGTTTTCGTATTAGAAAGACCGGATGAAAATTGTTCAAAATTGTACTTGTACATTTCTCTATTTCTTACACTCTTTTCTTTACATTTCTACTACATATATCTTCTGAAAAAACAATCACAAATAATGAGATTATTGCCTGAGGATAAATCAAGAGTCTTCATCTAATGAAACTCTCAGGCAATTTGTTTTAGTCTAGTACGAAGGCTTCCACTCATTAATTAGAGATAGGAGGAAATTATCGGAAATACCTCGACGATACTGAAGATCATCAACTATTTAGCTGATAATTAAATCAGAATCTTGAACTCTGGTGGTAATTTTAGCTGTTCTTATTTCATCAATTAGCTATAGCAAATATCTTTAAAAGTGATTTCTGCAATACATTATTTAAGGAATTGCAGCATCATTAGAAATATGTTTAATTTAACATTATTTTTTTCAACAATTTGCCTTAATCATTACTATTATTTACTTAATCGACAAACAATACATAGTCGGCTAAATTTAATAAAATTTCAACATAATATTTTTTGCATCAGCCTATTTATATCTATATTATTATAAATCTGCTTGTGTTTCGTACATAAATTAAGTTTTTCTGAGAAAAAATATTGGTATATTATAGACAGGAATTACATATACAAATTTTGTAAAGTATATATAGTTAATGAATTTAACATTTGGAAGTATATCCAGTATAATAAGAAAATCAAAATGTCTGACTAATAATATTGTAATATTGATTTAAATTTGTTTCCTTAGTTTATTGTGCTTATCAATATATGAAGTAGCAGCGTAGTACGTTTACATATATTCGCTATAGCAACGGATAGCTGTCACTGAATTATTTATTCATATCTTCATTTAACATTCATGGAGGTTCAATAGGCAATCATTATTTGAAAAGTGAACAAACAATCCATTATTTTCAAGAAATGTAAAATTAATGAGATTTTCATATATACAGTAAATTCCGAGCTATTGGATGTTTCTCACATTTTAGATATATAATAAATATTGTTTAACTTTTTTATGTATTATTTTTTACTTATATTATTGAAAATGTGGAATTGTTTGATAATTCGGAATTCTCCCTACATACAATAATGTATGTAGGGAGTATATCATTCTCAAGATCGTTATTGATAACTCTGATTAAATAGACCTTATTATTAGAGTTCTAAATAATTAACGAGCAATTTATGTGTGAATTTTAGTGCTCTGTTAATAAATATTTAATATAATGGTTAACAGAGTAAATTACAACCTGACTCAGACGATAGAAAACAATGTGATAGAACACTGACTCTAGCTGTTATTTTGTCCTTTAATATATTTATAACTAATAATTCCCTATCCATTTCACTTTATTTTTCAGCGGCAGAATTAACATAATTCAACTTATTTTTCTTTGCTTGATAACTTTAATTACATTTAACTAATAATTCATTGTTATAATTTTAATGTTTTCTGCAGAAATAATGCAGTCTTTTTTTATAAATTGATGATTACAATTTTTAAACAATAAATTAGGGATGTAAAGTCTGATTTAGATCAAATGTACTAACCTACCATGTGTTTTTATGTAGAGGATGAAGAACAATTTTTACTTTCCTACTTTCTTTTTGCCGTCCTAAAACTGATAATATGAAATATCTACAACCACCAGACTAATATGGTAGCAATCAAGGCAGTATTATAAACTTTTATTCATAATTTCAATCAAGTACAAAGAAAGCTTAAATTCCGTTGACATATTGACTGAATAAATTTTAATCGATATTGAAACGTGAAAATAAATAAACCACAAGGATGATCTCTTTGCAAAGCTTCTTTAACTGATGAGTTAGGTTTTTGTTAAATTCCAGTTATTATTTATATATGTAAATTCTGATTGCATTTTTAGTATAGCTCTACAGATATTGAGAAGTGGCTTTAAAATTATTTAACTTTTTTTTTCAATGTCAATCAATTTTCTATTTGAATTAAATGACTCATGGAAATCATGTAATGAATATTTTTGCAATCAGTAACTCTCACACTGAACTATAATACTTTTTCATTTTCTAGAAATAGTCCTGTATTATTATATGAACGAATCAAATGATAAAAGAGGCTATGTACAAATTACAATCAAATTATTTTCAAATTTGCAAAAATTGGCTGTCAAATTGTAACTATTGAATGCTTTACCAACTATTAATTAATGTAACTATGATACTGGATATGAAGCTAAAAGAACTCCATGATTGCCGCAAATGAGATATGCGAGAAAAAAATTCAATCACTTTATCAATTGGAACATTTAACAGCATCTGTAAAAGTGGAAATGATCATCTGTTAGCAGTTAGGAATGTTGCAATGATGGGGAGAAACTTTTAAAGATTTGGTACTATCAGACAGAAATGAAACTCATGATTTTCTGTTGCTTTATCTCTTTCATTTCACGAAATTATCTGCTTAAATAACTGGTGAGAAAATATATTAGATAGAGGAGAAAAAGAAATTATGTTATCAGTTAGTATTAATATAAAGTAATGCACAGTCATCAGAGTGGTACACAATTTATAAGATTATTCGTCTGACTTTACTTTATTTTGTTTTCATTTTTATGAATAATTTTTAATTAATTTAATACATTTTAATTCTATGGTACTGTCAGTTTTACTTTCAAATTTCTAAATTACAGTGACAAGTATTGCTTTTTTTTTATAAATTATTCGATAACTGAAAGTTGCAATAAATACTTGTTTGGTACAAATACTGTAATAAATTAATAATCTTGAAATTTATCAGTGAAATTTGCATACAATTTGTTACAATTTCCTTATTACTCGTTTGGATATTTTGCCGACATATCTCGCCTTTGAATTATCAAACTTCACCTTATTTCTTCAGTGAGATGCTGATAAATAGATAGGAAGCTGTAGAAACAATTGGGAAAAACGAGGAAGTGAAAAGGAGACGCTAATTATTGGGGAAATTTTTAGCACAGTTAGAAAAAGGTAAATTGTATTGGAAATTAGTGAGGAGTGCGAATGAAGTGAGAATGTGGTATATATGAGAATTACTGATTGCTTAGTAAATATATAAATTTGAATATTCTCATAAGTTTAACTTTCGGTTCAAATTCCTTAAAAAACATTTTCCCTATTGTTGGTCAATAACCACTCTCATACCAGATCATCTATCGGACTTTTCAGTTCCCTTTCATCTGCTAATTTGTACACAAAATAAACATAACCTCATTTTGTATTCCTCTAGTGGATAAATCATACAGTTCTTAGTTTTTTTAAGTGGATGGCTTCTAGTGATGATTTGTTACAATAACCCCCCGTATTTTTAATGGAGAGAAAAATTACATTATGATTACTTCTCATTATGTTCGGGAAAGATAGATAATTTAATATTGAAATCTTAATTCAATAATAAATGAAAAAAATGCTTTATACGGAGGGGCAGACGTTTCTGTCTTCATTTCCATTTATCTGCCATTCAACCGAATCGTTTGGACTGTTTTATTGTTGGTGATCTCATTAGCTCTTTAGTTAGTCTCCTCAACTCTTGCATCACGAAGAAACTGATCAGCTTAGGGACTATAATCCTCTGACTCCTAGGAGTCAGAAAAGAAAATCTACTGCAGAAATTGTCTCGCTCTGTTAAGCGAAGTTGAATATTGATAAATATGACTTCGATGATATTTCGTAAAATATGAAAAATACTATTAAATTGGACAAATTTCGAAGAAATTTGATGAAAAATGTAGCGAATATATATAATTACCAAAACTTATAATATATAAAAAACAGTCATCAATGTAGTACCTACCTCTATAATATATATTGAATATCGATTTTATAAAACTATCTGATCTTACATGAAATTGATGAATATATTCCAAAAACAAGCATCTCTCTCGTCTCCCACATCAAGATTTCTCAATATTCCTTTCTTTGAAGAATTTTACTAATTTTTATTATTATAGGAAAACGTAATTTGAGAATTATGTCCTTTTTGACATTTTCAAATTTAACAATTCTTTATATCTCAATTTATTGTTACTGGCTGATATTTTATTGATTCAATTAAATATCATTAAGTAATTGAATTTATCAAAAACTAAAATTGTATTATATATTTTCGGAACGCTCCATTTCAAATATACATTATAGACACATTCTTTCTACCAAAATTAATCGTAATAATAAAATATTTATATATGTTATCATCGTAACAATATTAAGAGGCAAATCTCTTATCTTATCCTTATCTTCGGTAGCCCACTAATACTTACTTTCTGAGTGTAAGCTATAGTTTATTGAATAAATTGCAGTCGCTATATACAGTTAAAACATACTTTTAAATTCCTACAAGAGTATTATTAGAATACTAATCTAACATATTGAAATTAAAGCCCAAACAATATTAACGATTATAAGATAGAACTATCTCCTAATTCTGTAACAATCAACCGAAATAGTCTCATAACGATTTCTAGAAAGTGGGAGTGTTTGTTGAGTGAAATATCATTTTTTAAAACTGGTTGAAAACTCACACTACAAGCCCTCTAATGGACACTAAAAATGATAGTTCTCAACAGAATTTTTCTAATACCTCCATTAGCAATATTGCCTGGCTTTGTGGTGTTCAATTGGAGGTGATGGAAGAAATAGAAATATAGCTCGAAGTGAAGAAATTCGGCAACTGTTTGATCTTCTGTCTTTTGATGTCGATTGTCCATTTTGAAATAATTATTTTTCAATATTAGATACTTGTCTGACGTTAGTTCATTTTGGTAAATAAATTGAATTGAAATTTACCAACTTATAAATATTAATAACATTGCCCAAAAATGTCTCAACTACATGTAATCGTTCCTATCAGAAATGTTGATTTGTAAATTTAACAAAGTGAGTTATTTTTAGCATATGGATTACAATATATTATACACAAAAATCGTAATAAATAGATAAATTTAAATACTATTTAATTGAGGTTAATTCTACCATTTACTGTTGTCAAATATGTACTGTACTGCAGTTATAGACTTAAAGTATTTTTTTTTTCATTTTTATATGTGTTAGGTGTTCGTTTTAGTTAAAGGTTGGCTCGTAAGCTTCAATTACTATCCAGTCTGCACTTTCTGACCACCTGTTCGGGGAGTAAAACCTGTGCAGCTGATGCCTTTACTTTTATATGTTATATTGATAGGATGGAATCTGGTTAACTCTAAGTGTCCAATTAACTTAAAAAATGAAGATAAAATATTCTAAATTATCATTCATGCAAGCATTTTGAAGGAGATTATGTCATGATTATTGTTTAATTTTTCCAATGTTTCTGATTCAACAGTACAAAATTCAGTGTAAATGCCTTTAAAAAGGTAACATATAATAATTACCTTTTACGGTGTTAGTTTTCTTTGTCCCGCAATAAAGAATCAAAGTGAGGCTAATGAACGTAATGGAGTCAAAAGGCTGAGCTTCTTTGCGGACAATGAACTGTTAATGAATATTTAGGTTCAGGACTTTCGTAACAAGAGTACATACGTTCAATATGAACGTATTTTTTTCAAGTTATAGTATACCAAAGATATTGTAAACTGTTCTGAATTTTTTTGTGAATGGGAGAATATCTTGATGTTTTTCACATAAAAAAATATGATATTATTAGCAGAATATTGTTTATGAAAAGAATAGCGAACGATTATCCAACACTATTATGTCGGTATATGTTTTCTTAGAGTCGTGTTATTACAACATGCAACAGTCACTAATAGAAAATACTTTGTCAAGTTCCTACTGTAAACAAATAAAATACTAATGTGTTATTGTATCTGAAGATATATCCAGTTTGTGTGATTTTTTATACACCATTCAAAAAGGTTTCAAATAGATAATATTAATGAAGAACATACGGTATAATAATATAGTCCATTTTGTAATTACATATTATTAGTTGAAGATCACAACACTCTTTTAGAAGAAGATGGTTATTATTTTTATTATTATAATTGTTTCCTTTATTTCTTCTTCTTCGGATAAATATTTGAAATAAATTTTTTTTAGAAATTTACAGTTACTTAATTGTCAAATTTATCTAGTCAATAATTTTCCTGTTTGAGGTTTCACGGTAGTTGGAGACTGGTATACATTTTGACAAATAAAGTACTGATCGTTACCACTATAAACTAACCAATAAACTGCATTTCATCCTTTCTAAGAAAATTTTATAGAATTTTAAACAGAGAGATAAGGTATTTAATATATCTTTAATTAGAATACATTTCCATTCATTTCACTGCCTATTTCAAGACGGAATTAATCGGGTCAGATCATCTCTAATCTCAGTTGATGGGATGACTGAATGTAACAAAGGAATAATGATAAAATTACCAGTGTACGGGACAGTGAAAAAAGTCAATGGTGTTCAATTTACTTTGAAGTGGAAGGAATAAGTCTTTCATAGTTATCATTTTATTAAATACTACAATTTTTTCATATGATGTGGAATCCATTACGAATTTCTTAAATATAGGTCACTTTCATTGCTAAAAATAATTCAACAGTACCATTGTGGCTCTCTCGAACTTATTAATTATCAAGATTTATATCTCGTATATTTAGGATAAAGTAAACTCATGTAGGAACTGTTGATACTACCATAAATTTAAAACACTCTACATAGGTTTTTTGAAGCTTAGGTTAATTTCATTTGCTTGGTAATCATTATTTGTCGACCAGGCTAAAATGTAAAATTTTCTTCGAAACCAGTTTGGATAAGAGAATTAGGTATACGAACAGAATGTCATTCAATTTGCTAATAGTATGATGCCCTTTTTTCAGAATATTATTATACCAATTTTAAATTTTCTCCATAATTATATTACATAATTTCTATTTTTGATAAATTTGTGTAATTTTTATTAATTTACTCTTTACATCATGTAGGGTCGGACGGGGTATCACTGCGCACAATCCCGCAAACTCTGTATTTACTCGAAGACTAAAGGTACTAGAGAAACTCTTTTTCTTGTGATAAAATGGTCATGAATGAGGATGGTTCTAAACCAGTTTCGAAATAATAGCTAAATGAACAAAATACTTATTGACAATTTTTTGTACGTAACTTTAGTGAGTGAATCGGGGTATCACTACGCACATAAAGGGGTATTACTACGCATTCCTAAATACAGCAATACTCTCCCCACCTAAATATCTCCTGTCCCCATTTTAATACCCCTCCTCCCCCTATCTAAACAATCTTCTTTCTCCATCTAAATATCCCTCTCCTCCCATCTTAATTCCCCTCTCTTCCAATCTAAATCCTTCTCTCCTACCATTCTAATCACACTCTCTCCTCATCGAAATATCCCTCTCTTCTCATCTAAATCCCCCTCTTCCCATCTATTTCCCTCTCTCCCACATCTATTTCCCCTCTCCCATATCTAAATCCTACCCCCCCTCATCTAAACGTCTGTGTTTCCCTCTCTACATGCTCTCTCCCCAATATACTTGTCTCTTGCTTTTCAAACACGTATTTAATGAATCTGCAATAAATATTTAACTTTTAAATTTTACGTAACTTGTTAACTACTTATATCAAGTAATATTTTACGATCGTACGTTTATTGTTGATCAATATTTAATTCTAAAACCTCTCAACCCCCCCAACCCCCTTCCTAAATACCCACTAAGTTTATTATCGTAAGTTTATTATTAATAAAATTTACAATTGAATAACACCTTATTCAATGTTTATGACTTTATTAAGAGCTAGAAACTCATAATTTTTATATTTATCTACATACAAATATGGTTATTAATGAAACGCAGTGATACCCCTCTACCTCTAAATTATCTGGGGCATCACTGCGCACGGTTGCAGGAAAACTTAGGAAAACAATTAAAACTGAAAAGTTGAAAATTTGACATAATGTAACTGTTATTGTTTGTACTAGCATGTTAAAACAATATGAATCTATAAATTTTGGTTGTAGAGTTATTGGAGAGTTTGCGGGATTTAAAAATCACCAGCGCAAACTTTTTTCAGATCGTTCTGAGAGCACTACATTTATCGCCACTCAGCTCTAGAAATACTAATAGGATAATGGTGCTTCATGATGTTAATGGGAGAAAAGAAGAAATTTGAAATGATGGTGCAATCAGATTTAGGCTAAAACAAGTGGTTTTAAAAATATAAGGGGTGCGGAGTGATACCTCATAAAAAGGGTAGGCGCAGTGATACTCCGTCCGACCCTACCATGATAATATATTACTTGATTTACGATGAGATGATAGGTCTTCTAATAAAATGTAATTTAATTGTAATTTTCATTCCACAGAAAAATAAGTGCTGATTATTTTATTTATAATATGCAAACAGTGGTTAGGTAGAAGAGAACAAATTGAATAGAAAATTTGAAAAAATAGATAATAAAATAATAATTTGTTAGTGAACATTATTGTATATAATAAGTTTGATAAATTCAATGAAAAAAAGACTACAAAAAATTCAGCATTTAGACTATAAACCTATTAAAAGATGTTTGAAACATTCATTTGAGAACATCATAATTAAGGTAAGTTAATTAAGATATCTTATTTTATAGAATCTAGTGATAAAATATTGTATAAATCTATTCTCATTAATATCATTGTATATAAACACTATATTTATTTTAAATCTCAATATTTTTCCTGAATTATATTTTGTACAAAAATAGTCAAATATATTCACAGTTGTATTTTTCTATATTTCACGACATTAACTTTTCCAATATTACTTCAGAAATATTTAACGAAAATTGTTGAATATACATTATAACCGGTTATATGAATAATTAATGAATAATAATTATTCATTGATGTTTTGGAATAAATTCAAATTGGCTCAGACTGTAATGTTTGAACAATAATTTTCATATTTCGATTTCAATAATAGCCGGTAAAATGGAACAATTTGTTACCTAAAGAAGATATTATTAACTAAATCTTGCCATCTCATTGATTAAAAGATAACTACGATTGTCTACTAATTTAGATAATATCTATGTATCCAATTTGCATTAAATGTAACAGCAATAATTACATTACCAGCTACAGAAACTATTAATTGAATTACTAAAGTATACTCAGTATTCAAGCTGTTATTGCTACAGTATGGTCAGCATTCATATTGCTATTGCTACAGTATACTCAGCATTTATACTGCTTCAGCTACAGTATGATCAGCATTCATGCTTCTATAGCTACAGCATGCTCAGCATTCATGCTTCTCGATAATGTTTGATGTATCACCGTAAAATTTGCATTTTATCCAGTACGTGTTTTTGTATTCCAGAGGAAAATTCTCGCCAGGAACTGGAAGTTAGTTGAAATAGAGTTCAATTTATCATTTCTCTATATTGATATCGATGTGTTATAATTAAAAACAGTGTAATTTTTTCCAAAAATTGATAGTGAGTAAGAAAATCATCACAATTAGGTACTTCAAAATATCCATTCATGTAAATTTGAGATATTTGAATTTCCCCATATACTACCTCACATATATTTGAATACAACAACGTAACAAAAATGATCCAACTTGATTGAATAGTTTTTGTATAACAACCATTCCTTTCTTGCCGTTCTCGATATGGAGCGAACATATATCTTTTGCGTCATAATAGGATATTCACGGGTTAGCATCGCTTACCGAATCTTTTTATCAACAGTGGTGCAACCGATAGAGGGATTTGTTTTGCTTCTATTGCTCTTCATTTGCTGGCTCTCTTTTTTATGAACATGCTGCAATGAATTTCTGTTACATGTTGAGGGGAAATGTTCTCTGATATTCAATTTGGAATTCTGTGCAAAGTAGAAAGATTTCAATATCTATACGATTTGTTTTTTGATTCGTTATTCTGATTGAAATACCGAGATGTTATCAGAACGTAATATATTCTTTTGATATAAAACAAAACCAACAATATTATTATTCACTAAAATCAGAAAAAATCAGCGTACTAGTACTTATTACATAGTTTATCATTCTTGAACTATTATTAACATTCATATATCAATTATTATAAAACGATACTTTAGTGAGATTGGTAACGAGTTATTGAATAGTCGTGATATGCTGTTTTCAATAAATAATAATAAAATGAGTTTATAGCAACATTTTGAGTGTTTCTCTATCAATATTGAGTAAATGATCTAACTACTGGATATACAGTGTGATTCAATTAAAAGGCTACCCGGTTATTGAACTATATTATTTCCCGAACTAAAAGATCCATTACTTACTATTTTCTTGTATATTCAAATTATGAAAAAAATTCTATTTAAATTTTAAAATTCATTATCACAAATTTGAATCCGTGAATAGGAACAATGGAGACATCAAATACAAAAAAGTTTGTCAACAATCAAATATTGAATAGTGGGTCTTATAGGTCGAAAAAAATTATCATCCAAAAACATGGTTGCATAGTTTTTGAATCACACTGTATACATTCATTTCAATTACATACATGAAAAAACGAATCTATCAGACTGTAAAATAACGGATATAGATTCTATTTATATATGTCATTCTGATCAAAATAGATAATGAAGAATTTGGTGGTTCTAACAGTAATTAAAAATAAATACACGGCCGTCAGTTCTATTAAATGAGGTTAAATATCTGAGCCACTTGAGGTAGGAGGGGAAAAATATTAATGAAGAGAATGACGTCAATAAACTTTTTTTCGCAATAGCAATGTGTGTTTGTTTGTATTTCAGTTCAAGGAATAAAGTTATAGGATTTTTTTATATAATATAATTAAGTTCGGGAGAAGTTCCAATTTCATTAAATATTAGTATCATTATATGCCTACTAATTATATGCTCTGCTTCTGAACCGTATCAAATATGATTATTAAATTAGTTTAATTAATTTGTATATTAATTGGCATAACATTTTATATTTGATAGAAGTATCTGGTAATTTAGTATAGTCTTTAATTGAATATACCAATTCCAATTCCAATTTATTATTTGAAATTTATCTCTAAACATTAATGCAACATATTTATTATAGGTAATGGAGGAAAAGATAATAACACTATACAAAAATTTCATTTAAATGGTTATAGAAAAACATGGAACGAAAAACCAAAACAAAACCGGGTATAGAGTGATTTAAGATTTAAGTACATATTATATTGTTTTAACAACAACATATTAATTGTGTTCACTGTCTCTCGAGTCACTGAAATAGTATTTTGAAATATAGAACTTCAAATAAATAGATTTACGCGTTTTCTTGTGTTTATAAAATTAAATTATCTTAAGTTCTCATATTTGCAAGTCATTTACAATCTATCGAAAACACCATCAGTGTTTTTAAATTGCAAGAGTTTCTGTATTGAGATTCGTATTCATATAGGTAAAATTTAAAATGAAAAGATTATATCGATAGCCATAGAAATAGTGATTTTCAAAGTTACGTATTTGAATTTAAATTTAGTTATAGTATGTGTTTCCTTATGCACGTTATTCTGTATAAATTGAATAATGCAGGTATTAAATGGAATTTTGAAAGATTATTACTTTTGTGTTATAATAAATATTTACGTAATATTTACTTGAAACTATGCATATATTTATATTGAATTTATCAGTTCGGACCTCACTTTTCCATAAATATATTTAAAAAAATTAAACGTGCTATATGTATGATATATTGTAAAATTCATAGTGAGGGAGAATTAGAATATTTATTTAGAATGTATAGTTTTACAAAATTTATGTAGGAATATATGATTTTTTTGCTAAAGCCCGTCCTGGGACTCTTTATTTGAGTATTATTGGCCAATTAGAGATATCGCATCTACTCTAAATTGAGTAAAAAGGACGAATAGAAAAATAATTTAGGATTAAAAGCTACGGTATAATCGAACTATAATGCTATACAAAAAATTATCAGCATAATTAAACTTCTTTGCTATATTACTAAATTTACAATTATCGAAATGAAAAAAAAAATTCCATGAAAAATGTGATAAACAAAATTTATAAATACTATATTAATTTCAAAGGACAAATAATCGATAGAAGTAAATGGTTCTACACATAAGAACAATTTTCTGATTTCACGCTTAAACTTCCTACTATTATTCACTACATAGCATTGCGACTATATAGCATTGAGTAATTTTATCACATTGACTTCGTTAACATACTCTTATAAGTTACTTTATGTGTAATTTTGTGACCAAAGAACATTCCTATATATTAGCCTACCAAAGGCCTTAGAATTCAGCTTTCATATATTTAACTTTGATGTCATTCAAGAGAGAATATAATCCTGATGAATGAATCAGAGTGTCCTCACTCCACTGAAGAATAATCACAAGGCAGAGAAATGAGAAAAGGAAGAACGATTAGATTAGTTCTGTTTAGAATGAAACAGTCGTCATATATCAAACTTCAAAATGGTCTGTGACATACTGCAAGCTTTCAGTTTTGAATAGAAATGGCATCTACATATTTCCCAAAACGAAAGCAATATTTTCTTCTCAGTTGAGTATTTTGATATCAAAGTTGCAGGTTAAAAGTTAAAATATCTTATTTGGCTTAGGTAATAAATGTTTACTTTACATGTTTTATCGTTGTCCTGTGAATTCTTGAAATTGAAAGAGAGAATTGCATTATTTTAGAATAGGTACTGAGGAAGTTTTTATTCTGTAGTGTAGCGACAGAGATATTGAGAGGAGATTCAAAGAGCTTATACTGAACTACTTGAAATTATCCTACTGCAAACTCAAAAACAAGAGATGTGTGAAATGGAAATGGAATAACGTAAAGGATGCATCTTACACGGTTATGAAATAAACTGTTTTATAGTGCAAATAAAGATATGCATTTATTCTTTATTATATGCGATTCTCTGAATGATTAATTCATGGAGATTAACGTTACAATCAATGCATAATAATACAGACTGAATAGATCTAATATTCATGTGTAGTTAGCATTATAAAAGAGATATATTTTGAAATAAAGTAAAGTATGATTATTTGGGAGTGTATTTTGGACTTTTAAATATAGACTCTTTAAAAATGAACCAATACTTGATAAGTAATAGGATTACTAATTATATATCTATGCTGAGACAAAATGATTGGAATTTTTAATTCGAATAATGATAAATGCACTGATGCCATTAGTGTGAGTAATCAGAATTTCACTGTTCTACTTTAATAATCCCTGGCTAGCCTCAATAAAGAATATATAGGAAACTAATCAGAGCTATTATGTATTGTTAGTTTATTTAATCAGATCTCTTTGGCTACAAATTGATGTAATTATTGGAAGAGAATAACATGCATTTAAATAACAATTATATTTAATAGTACACTACATGTGGTCAATTCATTGAAAATTTAATTAACATAATGTGTTTAGTATTTTATTTGAATGGAAGCACACTGACTAAACGAAGTTATATTTATTCTGAAAAACAAATTACGATTTTTTAAATTAATAATATTAATGTGACTCGTAACAATGATCTTAGCATAAATTATTAGTTTTTCCCTCAGTTAAAATTTTCCCAAAAAGATACATAAATAACAAGTAAGAATAGCCGACAATATCGAATATACGTTAAATTTCGTATTTGAATGATAACTAATTAGAACTACAAAAAGATATTGTAAATCATTATACAGAGTGTCCGCAAAAAATTATTCATTGCCATGGAATATATCTTATAAGTACTATTTATAATTCATTGATATTAATCTACGTATTTATAGTACCATCATACTATGCAAATTATCTTGAAACGATGAATAAAGTAGATTCAAGGCAGTGGATACATTTTTTACAGACACACTGTATATCAAATAATAACACTATAATGGTCAATATTTCATTTAAAGAATAGTAAATAATAGCAAGACCCGTGAACAGAAAACATATAAAACGCAGCCAATGTGTTTAGTAACATGCTTCTGAAAATGATATATTTTCTATTTAATTATCTTGGTCATATTACGTATTTCAATTTACACCAACTTTATGAGGCGCTATTGATAGAGTTAATTTTGTGACGGACAGACTGAATGACACGGCTTCTTTTATAATAGTATTTAGATTATCACTGGTGGGATTATCAGTCCACCCCACTCACCTTCCCCACCTTCTTTTACTCTACGTCACCTCCACCACCTTCACCTCCACCACTTCAATTTCCACCATCTATACTTGCCCCAAATTCACTTCCACTACTTTCATTTCCCCAATCTACACTTCTCCCACCTTCACTTCCACCACCTATACAACCTCCATCTTGACTTTTACCACCTTTGCTTCCCCTATATTACCTTCCTTATCTCCCCTCCCCCTACCTTTTCTTCCCCCAGCTTCCATTCCCCTGCCTTCACTTCCCCCAGCTTCTATTCCCCCAACTTCAATTCACCCACTTATAATTAACAGTAATTAGATATAATTATGTGAGTTTGAGCCACACAATGAAAACTAGATTATGTGCACTCGCTAGAATTCATACCTTTGCCGCCGCTTTGACCTGTTCTCTCCCAAAATTTAATAAACTGCTAACTGGATAATAACCAATCGTTCCGCAAAGTTTAATGCAATATGGTTCTATACTTTTTGAGTTATTGAGTTATAAATGACCTTGACCTTTGACAGGATTGCTCCCAAAATTCTACCAGATGGTTTCTGGATATTGACCAATTACTGTATCATCAAATTTCAAACAATTTGGTTGAATACTTGTTGATCTATTGAGTTACAAATGGCTTGACCTTGATCTTTGACCTTTGACCTGATCGCTTGCAAAATGAAAGAAAAGTGTTCCTGCATATTGACCATTCGTCCCACCTAGTTTCATGCAATATGGTTCAATACTTTTTGAGTTATAAATGACCATGACGTTGACCTTTAACTGGGTCAATCCCAATATTCTACCAGCAGGTCACTGGACATGGAACAATCGCTTCACCAAATTTCAAGCAATTTGGTTGAACACTTTTTCAGTTAAGCGAATAACAAGATGATAAATAAATAAATAAATAAATAAATAAATAAATAAATAAATAAATAAATAAATAAACGACGGCTAAAATATGACCTTCCCGCATTCAGCGAAGGTATTAAGGGTAACAATATATAAAAGACAATAACATGTTTAGTTTGTGGTATCATGCATAACGAATTTACTTATATCTAATTATTGAGAGCGTAATTGACGGACTTGCTCACTGAGGAAGGAATAAGCAGAATTATAACACTATGATAGTATATGAGGATAATCTGGGTACTAGTAAATTATGATATTAATTTAATGTAACAAATTTAATTTCATTGTTTTGTAATTAGTGAATGCATTTCATTAAAAATATAATTAATTTAAAATGAACTACTAAAGTTTGATTAACGTATAACAATATAATTTAAGGATATATTACTTCATTTTTTTTGTATTATTTGCACAACCTAATTTCGTGCAGAATATTTTTGCTTTCAGTGATATATTATCGAATTATAATGAACCCCTCCCCTTCCCCACAAAAATCTGTCATTTTGAAGTTTATCACCCCCATAAATTGTTTTCTTATCTTTAACTGACTGTATGTCTGCCTGTGGCTTGTCACGCTTATAGTAAAAATCCGGAAATACAAAACAATTGGAAATTGAAGAACAATAGGGAAAACTTGAGAATCCAAAAATATAAAAATTTTAAATAGAAAGACAATAAGGAAAATATAATCTTAGGGGAAAACAGGTACTGTGTAAGAAAACAACAATAAGGGGGAAAAATTCAAACATCCTGTGATCAAAGAATTCTGAAACACCGAAAATCATGAAAAACTGAAACTGAAAAATACAAAAATAAAAATTCGGAAAATATGAAAATATAAAAAAACTGAGAATTCGTAAAAATATTAATCCAATAAAATATGAAAAACTGAAATTCTTTTAATTGATAATCTGTAAGAAACAATAATCAAGGAAATATAGAAAATTTAGAAAAAAGAAAACTGAAAGTAATATTCGGAAAAGACAAAGATTCTGAAATCCTAAAATTCAGAAAACAGATAATGATTATTTGGAAAATCGATGAGCCAGAAAACATCAAATGTCTGAAAAAATGAAATCGGATAAACAGAAAACTAAGAAAACTGATTTAACGGAAAACCGAGAATCAGAAATACCAAAAATCCGTGAAACTGAAAATTTGGAAAATAGGCAAACTCTGATATAATACAGAATTACAGAAAAATACGGAAAAGTAGAAATTCATAAATATAAGAAAATCAGAAAATATCAGATAACAGATAAAAATATAGTTTCCTCATTTATAACGAGTATATATTAGATTTAACCTAATATCTAAGAGTAATATTCAAGAAATAAATTACGTCAGACAGTGAATATGGTAATTTTAAGCATTCAGACATGACAAATATTTTCGCAATGGCAGAGAGGGGAATTTCTATTTTATTCAGTTCATCATATTCAATAACGCAATGAATAGAAGTTAATGGACAATTTCTCCCCCATTCCTTTATGCAAATGTTAGCGAATACTAATTCATTTACTCTCAATATAGAGTCTTTTATTAAGTTGATTATCATTGCTAAATTTTCTTTTCATAAGGAAAGTGAGGGATTATGTCAAGTAGCAACACCCACGCTGTCTGGGCAAGAAGGATTAATTCCATGGATATTCCATTAATATCCTTCAAACAAATCCTCACTGTCTTGGATAGTCCTTTAATATCCCAGAAATAAATCCTTCCGACTTGAGATATTCCCTTGATATCCCAGAAATAAAACTTTTTGGCGTGGGATATTACAGAAATTCTTCTTTATTGGGATATTCCTTTCATATCCTAGAATTAAATCTTTCATGTATGGGATATTCCCCTAGTATCCCAGGATTGAATCTTTCTTGTCTGTGGGATATTTCCTTAATACCCCACGGCTAAATCCTTTTTGGTTGGGCGGGGCAATATATTTGAAAAAAAAGTTCATGTATCTACCAACAAAAAAAAAATGGAAAATTATTTTATTTTAACACTCTTTTTCTGCCATATTATTTTATATAAATGTTGCAATATATCACTAATTGATTCACTCTCAATTTAGATTATTAATTTATCCATTGATTCTTCATATTAATTGAAACATTGATAATTTTCATAGTAATTTTAAACTTTACTAATTTTATTATTAGTTCAAACTTTGCTATTTTCAATTATTAGTTTAACTCTGTTATTTTTTTAAATGTATTTGACTTGGCTACTTTTCCTCATAAATTTGAACTTTGCTAATTTTTATTATTATTTATTTGACTTTTTGCTACTTTTTCTTTCCATACAAATAGTGTGGGAGTAAGTCAAGTGGTCACACCCACGCTCAGCAAAATAGGACGGGTAACGGAAAATAGTCATAAAAAATGTAAAACAAATCTGTTTTCGGTATATTGAAAATAAATCAAGAGTGAACTACATCAAATGCCATCATTTATCAAACTCATTACTAAATGCATTTTATATTCAGGTAAGTTTTTCATAACCGTACAATTTTAAATAACAATTTTTAAGGAAAAATATAGCTCAATCATTTCATATCAATTATTACACAACTATAACAATGCGATCGCATCAATAAGCTATTTAAACAATATTGAACAAACTGGGAACGAATATGAATAACACTAATAAAATAATTATTACAAACACATGATTATACTTTTTACTTTTCTTTCTCTATTCAGCAAATTTGTAATATGGATATTCTGCTCAGTTTTTACCTAATCTAATTAATGAACACTACGCTCCCCATTATTTTTACACATTTCTATATAAATAATGCTAAGCAAATATTAAATGGAAGTTGCAGCACTTTGATTAATGATAGCTACATGAGGCTGTTTTACATGGAAATTTTATGCACTGAAGTGTATACATTGAGTATAAAATGAAATAGTAAGAGTTTGAAAAAAAGATTATCACATAAATGAAAATTTAAATAGATTATAATAAAAAGCATCAGAGCATTGAAACATGTTTTTTTATAAGATTTACTGTTTTTTTTTTGACATTATTCGATACCCACTGAAACTATAATCCTATATCTAATTCACATCTGGTAATTAAAATTTTACCCAAGAGTAATGTAATGCAAATGTAATTTATCTATTATGATTAGTGAAAGAAAATTCCTTTTCTAAAATGACCAATATCTCTCTAGGAACTTTTTTAAACCAAATACCTACAAATACAAATGTAAAAAGGTGAAAACTAAGCCAAACACATATACCTAACAAATGTAAGAAATTATGTATCGGTCCAATAATGTAACTCACAAACTGCTAAATATATTCATATCTCAATCACTATCATTCACGCCTCATTAAAATATCATGGCGATGGATGGCCAATAATCATTACCATTGAGTGACAAGCTAATAACATTCTCATCGCCACAATCCTATAATGAACTTCAGAATGACTAACAACAGTCAATCAAGCTGATGGATAGCCACTAAATAGCAAGCGCTACCTCTCTTTTTGAGTCATTTGGTATTATTCAAAGCGTGTTAACATACTCTCGTTAAAAGAAGAGGAGTGATATGTAACCTGAGAGAATTTATGGTGGTTTGGTAAAATATTAAATGGGTAGCCTCTCTTAATATTTGATTGACTAATTATTTAATTAGTCTGTATTTGGCACGTTTTTTGTCATCGATATCATATTTCTAGGAATTAAAAAAAAATTCATACATATATAGTTTGTCTTTTCTCAAAGACCTCCTCAGTGAAGATGATGAAAATAATTAATATTGATGCCTAACCACATATCAAAGGATTTTTAAATTGAATGCCTACGCAATTCTATTATAGTCCTAGTTGAAAATTAATTTACACTATTGGTTCTATTGATTGGAACACTTCAGAATTCATGATGAAATTCGTAATTCTTTACGTCTATGAAATATTAAAACCTCTGAACAAAGATAATGTTTACATACTTAAAAAGAACATTCCAATACAATAAAATTCAATACTAATCAGTATCAGTCCACTAACAGTATTCTAATCAATATATTTGGATGTTGACCTTAGACCTGCCATACCGTGAATGTCAATCTATTTTTGATGAACTAATTTACCTTCGATGATGATGATGATGAGCTATTCCATGTCTTTATTATCACCATTATAGCATTCAATACATTCACATTAATAAAATATAGATTTTTAAACTATGCGATTTCGAATTCAGGTAGAATAGTTGGATCTAACATTGTAGTTCGGTATTTTTTTGCATTTGAATTTGGCCATTGTAGTTTGTATTGTATATTGCTCTATTCAGCCGCAGAGTACATTCAAAATGAATTGTTTTGAAGGGAACGCTTCGGTTTGATTGCATCCATTGATTCACAGTCATTGTTTATCACGAACAGATCTGAGTTCCAATTGTGTTGGATAAGTATAGTTTACTTCTAGTGTTTATTTTGAATAATTGATATAATTATTGAAGTATTCAATTGATTTCACTTTGAAATTGTATTCTGTCAATTAATAGTTATTGTGAATAATATTGTCCGGTAAACTTTTAATTTAGTGTCTTTTACGAGCTCCCTTCTCAATTTTTTTGGCTGTTGAATATCACAACTAAAATCTACAATGAAAATCCTATTTTCTTTGATGTTGTTAAGGAGCAATGAGATTTTAATTGAGTTTCACGACTCATAATTGACAGTTAAGGTTGTTTGTAGCTCGCAGACTCGATTACTATTTGTTCAGCCTCCAGGACACCATCCGTATTCTGCCCAGTTGCTCTACCAAGGTGACATTGAATTTTACGGAATATTCACAATATCACATGCTATCTGATTTGGTTTCAGGGAATGCACCATGCACTGTCAAATTTGGTTTCTCTCAAGATTTCATGTTAATTTTATAGCATAATGAAGTTATTCAGTTTTGAAAATTGTGAAAACATATTCTCTTCAATACTACTGTTGAAAAGGTAAGGAACGTATTTAATAATGTTAAAGTTGAACAATTGTAATTTTTGACGGTTTATCATCCTAATTACAATTTGTAGAACTAAATTTTTCCAGCAGCGCATAAAGCTTCGACATCAATAATTATAATCAATACTTCAATAGATAAATCAATGTACCTATATTTATCATTAGCAGGGCAGAGTGTTTTAAATAACATCTTTTTGTTATATTTAATAGTTATTTATTCACTACTATTGTTTAACGAATTCACACTTTACCTGGATATACTCTGACACTAATTTTCTTATTAATCTGTGAGTGAGAGTAATTATCGGCAATCAGTGCTCTGTAATCGGGTCTGATGTTTGTTCTCTCTAAATATAGTTAATTACAAGTTATAGTGCAGTCATAAAAGTTAAATGCAAATTACTATAGTTATTTTATTGCATTCTATTCGTTGCTATAGAGAGATAGCGACAACAAACCTTCGTACAGAACATATTGATTTGCAGTAAGATTTTCTGTAGATGAAGTACCTATTTATACTCTTTTTGTCTAATGATATAATGACAATATTCCTGTGATGAAATATCCACCTTAGGTATTTTAATGAAAGTTATAGCAATATAACTTCGTGCATACTTTAATATTCTGTTTTATTAATTAATTATGTAGTGAAACAATTGGAAGTCTTATTATTGATATTTAAATCTGGTTTTTCTATGATCAAAATTGTATAGTCACTTCAGTAGCCCTTTTTGACATTTCAGATACTATTATTCATTACTTAACAAATAACTTTGTACTTGCCTATTATGTATCTTATAGATTTACTTCTAAAAATATTATGATTAATTTACCACGGATCAATATATTAAATTTCATCCAATATAAATCTTAATTAAATTCGATGATATATTTAGATATAATGCAAATTACAGTAGAACTCGTATATAATGAAATCCTGTATAATGGATGAAGAGTATTGAGTACTGAACTACCCCGAATTTTGAACAAATTTTCTTCAGTCTGTCATATGTAAAATGTCCATTAGTTTTCTAAAATCGATGGCCATTCATGACAAACCAAATAAAATTTGTTCATTAACAGGCTACTTACTCTCTCAGAATTCTACATTGACTATACAGTATCTCGTTATAGAGGAGTTCTACTGAATCTTCCGGACAAACCGTATGCAGATAAAGGATTACTTTAGATTCATGCTTAACTCACCGTTACAAAGTTACCAAACAAATTTTAAGAATGTTCCTATTTCAGTCAAAACCTGCTAAACATAATTATGACAATCGGATTCGAACTGCATCTATTTTTAACTGGGACGTTCTTTATGATTATTTTTAGTTTTTGATTCAATTATTTTTACCCCCATTCTATGAGTTCATGTACAATTCCTTATATTAATTTGATTTAAACACCAAAGGTGGAAGAGGAAATGATGAATGCTGAAAGGAATTAAAAATATAACATATTGTAATAAGAACATTTATGAATGCATGTTTTAATAAATGCAATAATGAGTTTAGATATGATTGAAATGTAAAGGTAAAAAATATAGAAACGTATGATGGAAGGAATTAGTTTATGCAATAAGATATGAATGTCGTACTGAGAGATTGATGCATTCAAGATTGCAGCAATAAATACAATGGTGAAGTCTAAAATGAATGCAGTGGTACTAGGACAGAATGCCTACGGACAAAATGTCGAAGGACAAAATGAGTAACGGACAGAATGCCTAACAGACAAAATGCCTAAATGACAAAATGCCTAACGGACAAAATGCCTAATGTGCAAAATATATGAATAAAGAAAATGGAAATTGTGAAATAATGACGTAAAAGAATGTTGCCAAGTGTTGCCCATATCTAAATAAAAGGGCAGAATAGAAAAGATTGAAGTGATATCTGTTATGGATTGATTATTGGTAAATAAAGAACAGAATACCTTATATTGTAATATAACTTATCATAATCGAACATCAAATATTATTTTTTTTTAATTTCTGTAAACATAAAAAAAAAATTTATACTACGTCCCAGTTACAACTCATAAAGAATACTAGATTTTTTCTAACGGAACTTCCAATACTATAGAGGTAATTGAATAAAACAAATATTGGCAGCATTAATTATAAACAGAGTAGTTAATTGCATGTCAATACTAACTTATATAAACATTGTAATTACTTAACTTTCTTTAGAATATCAAAAGCATTTATAAACATCACTATAGATTGAAGATGATCATAGCTATCTTAAAGAATAAACAATATTTAAAAAAATGAAAATAGAATAAGATGAATATAGATATATTTAAAAAAATGAAAATAGAAGAATTTGATAAGTAGATATCCATTAAAAATGGCAAGATGTAGGGTGATTATTTTTTTAGAGCGATTTGATAAATAGAGCAAACACTTCAGTGATAAATCACAATCACAGTGAAATGAAATAAGAGAGTGTTTACAATAAGCACGCTGAGTTACAAATGTTCATATTCAATGTGAAAGTGATTTAATAAACTATCACTGACACAAAACTTTTTGTTTCCACTTGGTCTAACTTATTTTAAATTTTTGTCCACAACTTCAATATTTGAAATAAGTATAAATGCATTTTAGGCATTTTGTCCATTAGGCACTTTGTCCGTTAGGCATTTTGTCCGTTATGCATTTTGTCCGTAGGCATTTTGTCCGTAGGCATTCTGTCCGCGCACGGAATGCAGTAGTGTAATAAAGAACAGTCTAGCATACTACAACCAATCTTTACTCTCTCAATACCCAGTCATAGTTAGAAATAGTTCTTTCATTGCTGACTCAGAATATATCAGTAGAGAGACGCTTGTCTCTCCTATTTTGTTTCTCTCCTGAAATTTTGGAAGTTTCGAAGAGATTATAAAAAGTTGTGAGTTTCCTAACTTGTTTTGAGTGCTTTTGATACCTCTTTATATTCTTCATGACTTCGGTAGCAAGTCTCCAAGCTTCGACAAATAGAATAATGATAAAGTTAATAGTATCTTCATTATCATCTTACTCGGTTGATACAATTCTATCATTGAATAGAATGTATATGTTAATCTTATATGTATTTTCGTTATTGTATAAACCACATTCGATATTTATGTATAATCCTAAGTAATTTCATACTATGTCAAACACTATTCTAATTTCAGTGCTGTTGACCCAAATATTATCAAATACACACAGGAAATAACGAGAAAAGATGAAATATATAACGAAGTTAATTTTACCTGAATTGATTTTCATGGAAATGTGCCTGTGAAGTCTAATGATTTTTATACCTTTGAAATGAATTTTCAAAAACCCTCTTTTATACCATTTCATAATTACTCTTCTTCCTGCAACAGCCTAAGATATTGAAAGATTAATCGTGGAAAAAAAATATGTTTTCGTATACAGAAAATATGAGAATTACATTTGTAAATAATGCAGTGTTGTTATTTAATATATCATCAGTTAATTATTTTCTGTTTCAAGGTGCTTCATATATTTTCTCCCTTAACTTATACAAATAGTGCAAAGTATATTTTTTCTTTTTCTCATTCTTCAAGTAAATATGATCCCCTAAAACAAATATCAGGAGAATAATATCCTCCCCACTAAGTTTGTTACTCATAAATCCTGATGGCACAGAGAGAATATTGTTTAAACAAAGTGTTTGTTAGAACTTTAATGCATTCTTTCTGTTCCTTTGTGTGTTGCCGGAGAAAAGTTTGGACTGGAGCGAACACGACATAAATTTTAGTGTGAAAGGAGATCCTTATATGGGTTGACGCTGCTATTAACAAATAAAGCTATTTGGTAACAAAGACTTTCTGTTTTAAATAAGCGCTCTCATTGTAATGGACGAGTAAATATATAATGCTTAAATTACATCCATAAAATTTAAATATAATAAGGCTGCGGATTTATGTTTAAAAGAATTCATGCGAAGGATATAGCAAACGAGTTGGAGGATAATATCAAAAATTTACACAACTAGCATATTTTTACTCTTCGTATTCTATTTAATTAACCTTAGTAACCTAACTGTTAAAAGTTCGCTAAACCTTACTAAATCTGTTATAAAATTCTAACAAATTGACTTTTCGATACTTTTTCATCATAAAAACCTTCATTTGATATTTATACATCCATTGATAATTGCCAAATAATAACTATCTATGAAAATAAACAAGCCATGATAAGAAACAAATATTTATTTGGTTGTCTAACTATTTGATCTAAGCCCTTTTCTACCCCCATCGATAAAATCCTTATAACATTCACAAAATTAAGGAAAATGTAACTGTGGATAGAAAAGGATTCAATAATGAAAAAGGTACGAGATTGAAACGTGTACCTTCATAATTTTTTGAAATATACAAAACTAAAGTTGTGGTAATTAATTGTATGTTAATTGTATGAAAAGTAATATTTATGAAAAGACAGCTTCCAGATCTGTGTAAAAGTAAAATAATTAATATTTTTTCATGTGCACTGGTCCGCCTACGCCAGCTGCTAGGTTACTAATGCTCGAGAAACATTAGTATCTTTCGAGAAACGAGTATAATATTGTATAGAATGATCATTGAATTAGCCACCTTTAAGTAGATAATTTATTAACATTCTTCCACATTTGAAAGTATGACATTATATTTGATGATTAGTATTGATGCTTAGAGTTTGTTCAATTAAAATTTAATTGTAGTATTCTTATATTCAAAATTTAATTTCAACCACTAAATAATGCATTGGATTTGTTTTGGTTTGGTTGTATACTAGATATCTTTGAATGTTAGACTGTTCCTTATTTTAACTAACAAGAAAGTTCTCAGAGTAAGTCTTTCGCGGCTAGATTGGTAATCAGGCTTGAGATAAGTTAGTAAGGATTCTTTTAGATCTTCAGTTCCGTTATTACTCTGTCTATCAGAGTTCTGATAACCCAGGCTGTAGTGTTTCTAGCTCAATATTGGCAATATGTTGTAACAATATTGGGAAAATATTGTAACAAAATATAGGTCAATGTTGTAACAATATTGGAGTGATGTTGTAATAATATTTTTGCAATGTTTTAACAATATTGGAGCAATGTTTTGACAATATTGGGGTACTGTAGTATTAATATTGGACCATTGTTATAATAAAATTTGAACAATGTATGTATGAATATTGGGATCAATGTTGTGATAATTTTAGAGCAATGTAGAAATAAATTGGACCTATGTTGCACCAAGAAGCATTGTGGTATTACCTAGGTGGGTTAATAATTCTTCATTTTTTCACTACCAAATACGTTTTCTTCATTAATGGGTTTTGAATTATTATGTTTCTTGGAAAAAAATTCTCTTAAAATCAATGCCTTATATATCAATAAATTTATCACTGCCAATCTACAATAAATATATTGAAGAAGTAGTACCTTCAATATCCCTGTATCTCTTCCTATGAGATTTTACTCCATGATAGTAGTGGAGTGGTTTCCCCATCAATATATTTCTTATTTCTACTACCTATTTATTTTACTCCATGATAGTAGTAGAGTGGTTTCCCAATCAAAATATTTCTTATTTTCACAATCTATTTATTTTACACCATGAGAGGAGTGGAGTGGTTTTTCAAACTGTTTTAATGGTTGTTTATATTAACTAAAAAATTAAAAAAAAAATTGTATACCTGATGATGCTGAATTTTATCGCTTGGTTTAATATAATATTCTATATTACAAAATTAATTATCATAAAGGTCATGTGATGAATTATTTTATAGATAAATAATTAAAGTCAAGGACTATCATAATTGATAATGTACCATCAATGGATGATATATATGTATGAATTCCTTCAATTGTGACACTTATGAATACATTTTTAATCCATTTAAATTATTTTATTCTCAAATATTAATGTCAATAATTTCAGCGTCAATTCCTCTTAGATTGCAAGTAAGTTCGAGGAAATTGATAATTCAATTGGTATTATTTATTCGATATTATTCTCATTTGATTTCATGACTTGCAGGTATTGCTGTTTATGTTATTCATTGAATTTTGACGTTTCATTCAGAATAATATGAAATAAAGCAACCATTTCAAAATTATACATAACAAGTATATCAAATTTCTACTGAAAGTCATATTGAACCGTATGCAGCATATATTTTCCTTTATAATTGCTACAAATATTTAATAAATATGTCTTTAATGGTGGAATAAATGAACACTTTTATTCAAATCTGAATATCTGACTATTTGTTTTGCTGGCGGGGGAACTACGATAAAATACACAGTTGCAATGTTTGAATTAATCCACTAAGTAATTAAAAGCTCAATTATTGTGTATTTTATTGACTGTCCAATAAAGATCCCCCTCACCCTGCACGTAATTATCTCTCAAAAAGAATGATGTTTTCTGAACTAATTGGTATGAGAAATGCTATATGTATTATGTATATTACTAGGGTGAATTAACAAATACAAATTAAATGCTTTAAATGGAATTGCATTATATAATAACTTCGGGTCATGTCTCGCAATTATTTCAGTTTTTATGAAGGTGGGTGTAATATAACGTATTTTATTTTTAATAATGGTATTATTTATACAGAACGCTGATTCTGTTGAGAAGTATTATATGAAAGAACTTCCGAAATATGAGTCATACAATATACAATATACATGCTTCACTACAGTATTTTCAATATGAAAAATTGAAATTTATTACTAAAATGAAGAAAACTACTGCTGGTAACATCATTCCTTGTACGGCAGTAAATATTTATTTCTCAAGGTAAGAATTATTCCAGCTAGTTAGATTATATTGTGAATTCCATAGTTTCATAGACATTACATCCATTTAATTCCCTTACCTTTGTTTGTTTCTCTAAAATATGTGTGTGCTGTTTCCATCGTCTTAACATCATTCTTCTTCTATGTACATGTAGAGTCTTCATTAATATTCTCTCTAGGTATTTATCATAACAATTTTTAGAAAATGTTGCCTCCGTTACTGGAACATTAACGAACATTTATTGTAATAAGAAGCAGTACATGGATCCACATTGCATTTACAATTTTATTATGAAAAACATAATTATTTACGGTAAATCTATTATTGATAGGAAATCGTATCTACATTATATTATTTATATTTATAAATGTTCACATAAATTTTATTCATTGTTAAAACAATGAAGAAACAACCATTAAATCATACTTTTTTTCACAAGTAAAATGTTTGTTTCATTATACTTTGAATATGCTTCAAATATATTCTACCTTTCTTCATAACTTTCATGGTTTGCTGTTACTTTCATGTTACTTTTTTCTTGCATCTTATAGTTCAGGATTCTTTTGACTTTAATTGTATACTGTATATGAACGATAGTAGTTAATTGTAAGTAAGGCTTGTTTTAGTATAAATGTTACTGATTTTTGAACGTCTTTTCTTATACAATGTTATTACATCATTAAATAGACGAACTACAGAAATATTTTCAAATACATAAATTGATAATAATGATGATCGTAGTTTGGTAATTCTATATTAGCTTCTTTTGAAAGAAAACTATCAATATTTTTTCTTCAAATTTTAGTATCTTTAAGCATAAAATTCATTATATATTATATATTATCCCATTATTGTTTCAACGCTTCGTATAATTATTTCAACTTCTTGATCACTTAAATTAACTTTGATGGCTCGTCGGAGAATATTTGACAAATATTATTATTATGTAATCTGAATCAATTCCTTCAGCCGTTTACCTTTTATATATATGTAAACTGATTTTTTTATTAAAATAATAATGAACATACTTGTCTAAAGTCAATCAGAGCAATTAATTTTAAAATTTAGACCCATTATTATGCTCTGTTTTTCTATTCGTTTTTGAAACTACATAATAACAGTTTCATTCACTGTTTGTTTTGAAATAGATTAAATTAAAATAATAATTATGAATTTAAACTATTATAATAACATTAATATGAACTGTTTCACTATTTATTTTAGTATTTATTTTCTTGTATGTAACAACTGCATTTAAACTGGGAAGGAATCATTATACTAATGTTTTTTTTCTGCAGATTTTAATGAAATATTCAAATTAGCTAATGATACAGAAAATATAGCAGGTTATGAACTAACACCAACTATTTAAGTTAAGATTAATATTTCAAAGCATGAGAGACAATTTGTCTGCCACATTTGACTAGGTAATAGAGATAAACTGCCTTTAATTCCCATATAATTACACTGTGCAATATTTTAATTGGTTTTGAAGAAGCGTGCCTCGATCCTACTTGATAAATTAAACTTTTATCGTTCGAGCAAACTGGTTTTGGTAGTCAAATTAAGTGACTAACTATGAGGAAAAGGATTATATTTGCCATTCGAATTTGTTTTGAATAGTATTTCCTGCAATTTATGATCAAACAAATTAGGTCACAGATTTAATTTCCGAAATAAATAACCGTTGAACTCTTTCCTATTATTTACAGAAATAATTTTATAATGATAAAAATAATTATATAATAGTAATAATTCTTCATGCAATGCTAGTCTTATGATTGTTATTATTTGGTTTGTTTAATTTTTCACGTAATTAAAAGAAAATCTTTCAGCTTATAGATTGATAATATTTTCTGGAAAAATATGTGTCCCGTTCACAAAATTTTAATACTTAAACTTTTTTAAAAATTGTGCTATGCTATAAAACTATTATGTTACACGTCAAAAAAAAGAGCTATTGATTTTTTTTATCATTTTTTAAATAATGGGTATTGCTTTTTGCTATCCAGATTTTCTTATCTGGATAATTATGTTGGTTATAGTAATATTTTTTTAAATGAATGTTAAAGTTGGAAAATTTTCTGTCAGCCAACCAATCAACAGACGAATAAACACACTATGAGTATTTAAGATGATATTTAGATCATAATTATAATATAAGATGTCTTGTTATTATTCAATTATTAGTTAATATGAAAGATGAAAAGAAATCATTAAACAGACTTTTCTTGATACTCTTGAATGGCAATTTTGTTCCAATTTGAGAGTTAAGATGGACTTTATCCTTCGTTAGAGTTTAACTGCCGGCACGAATGTTATGAAGCTCTATAATTGTTGATGAGAGTCCCTTTGACTGCTGATAATAACCTGCAACACAATTAGTTAGTAGCATTTCTCTGCTAATTAGAGGAATGGAAGATTTACTGTGGCACTAACAGAGCATTGCCTGGAATGACGATAAAGCAACCGTTTGCTTCACCTGTCCCCTAATGATATGCTGGGTGTGCAATCACTTCAATTGCTTTGTCATATATAGTTATTATATCATTATTTATCTTCCTTATGATCATTATGATCAAAGTTAATAGTCAGGATTTATCGAATCCTTAAAGCACAGTTGAATTATTTAGTTTCGAAGAACTTTACTGACTATTAATTTCATCACTGTGAATTTGTATTTATCATGAAATATTATGAGGTATATATTCTATTTCAATGTGGATTTCTACTTATAATAGCACGTATAAACGGTAGCACGTATTATGCATTTAAATCACATTCTCTTCTGTGCATTATTATCTGAGTAAATTTTAGTTTAATGAATTTTTTACAACGTTATAATTTATCTGCTCTGAATTGTAACAAAATACTGTACCTATTGAATATGTGCGATGTTAGTCTTATACATTCAAACATTTAAATAATTCTTAGATCGATTATTTAAAATGTGAATGTTTTCACTCTGATTAACAATAAAATAGGAAGTTGAAGTAACATTCCTGGAGAACTTGTGTGTGATTATTTCTCTCCTTGTTGCCATTTTCATTCAATTCTTTATTCAGAATTAAATGAAACACTTTGCTTCTACCAAAGGGAAGCATTCACAGTTTCTTGTTGAAAGAAAGACTCTTTTACTTAATGGAGCTTCATATAACATAGTTCAATGTTAGCTTTATAGAATTTATATTTGTTACAGTCATGCTGGACTCTTTGTAGATCTAGCTGCAGTGATTTGCTAACGAGTAATAAATATGAATAAGTTGATTTCATCAATTATTATCTAGACTCTTTACTGATTTCATTAAATTTAACTAAGTATACCTTGCTATCAAGAATAAAGTCCGTACAGAGTATCTCATAACCACCACTTTGTCGGGGGGCTTTCAGTTATATTTATATGTCCATTAATAACTTACAATATATAGTTACACGTAACTCAATTTTCAACCACAGACTTAACCTTGAACAAAACCTACGGCCTGTGCTCTCTGTCCCTAATTGGACATTGCTATTTCTATGTTTTAATCCAATTAGCTATTCCCTAAGTTCATGGATTAAATAACTGCAGAACAAACCACCAAAGCTAGACACTGACTTGAACTCTCCTGTGAACTATAGTAATTTTCAGACCGCTGGAAAATACTGTTTTTAATCTTGTTCCAGTTTGGAAAATTCCGTTATTTGAAAATTCCTGAATTGAAATTGAGAGATTGTTATTATCTTGAAACGAAATTTGATTTAATTCTAATATTTTCTTCAATAACCATCAACACAAAACATCTTATATTAAAATGAAGTTTACTAACTGTTAGTTATTACAGTAAATATCTTACATATAGTTAAATAAAATTTAAAAGATATTGTATATACTTTATATTATATTTCCTAGTATTTTATTATATTGTTTTCTTTTCAGTTATGATGAGCTTGAAATATTTCTTACGAAAAGGTGAGTGTAATTATCTCTCAACTCTTTTTCGCATAGGTGATGGCATTCAAAATTATAGAATAAAGAAATATTTTTGTTATTAATGTCAAGTAATCAGTTATCCATTTAGGCTCGATATCGTCACTTGCCATCTTCTATTAATATAATGCTATTAATTGATATCCTTATGAAGTTAGGTTTAATCCTAATGAGTTTGACGATCAGAATGTATCGAAAAGTTTGACTATGTTTTCAAAAAACTCATGTGTTATTTTTATGAACACTTTATTTTTATGGAAAAACACTAATGTTCAAAAAGTTTTTTTTACTATCAGATTTCATAATAACAAGTTCTTTTACCGACAGTTTTCAAGGTAGAAAGTTCATGCACTAATAGTATTTGAAGTAACCAGTTCTTGTACTAACAGTTTCCAGGGTAACAAGTTCATTTAATAAAAGTTTTCAAGATAACAAGTTCATTTATTAATAGTTTCAAGGTAACATGTTCATTTATTAACAGTTTTCAAGGTAGAAAGTTTTGTTTTGATCTTTTAAAGGTATTCCATTCGGACACTCGGTCCAATCATCGAGTTTTTCGACATACCCATCGTTCAAAATAATCCAACTTACATCACATGCACAGTCGAGAGGATTATCTGCAAATAAATAGAATATTTAGAAACTAAGAATTATCCTAATTGTGAATTAATATTTATTACATGTTGTGGAATGTGGATGGTTGAAATTTATCAGTTATCTACATATATGAAAGCTATTCCAGAATTTACTCCGAAAAAATATTATCTTTTCTGGTTCACCATTAATATCTCTCAGGAAGTGTTAGATTCGTATTCACTTCAATTTTATACATTTAACATGCCCGAAATTATTATTTTTGTTACTCACTGTATGCGTAAAAGAGATTTAGATATGGAAATATTTCTCCGAAGACACTTTCGGCTAAGGTAGTTATCTCATTGTTGTACAAGTAAAGCTCCAGTTGCAAATTCTCTGAAATGAGAAAATTGTCAATTATATGCATATATTATTTCCCAAGTTTTCCTTGCAACTATCCTATCCCTAAGAATATTTTTAGCCAATACAGTTTACCTAAGATACTCACTAGTCGTTTCCGGCATGACAAAAGCCCCTGGAACTATAGTTGAAATCTGGTTGTTGGATATGGATATTGCATGATGCCCATCACGTAAGGGAAAGGTTAATGCTTGTATTGTGGTTAAGGAGTTAAAAAAGAGGTACAGTTGAACTTCGTTGTAGAAAGTACCTACAATAGAAGGTGAATATAACCAATTTACACGGGTCACATGTTCATTTACAAAAATATTTCACTACTACGCATATGTAGACCGGTGTGTAACAAACCACCAATGTTTCTAAAGTGTTTACAATTTGCGCAATCAGACATGCGTAAGTTTCTGACAAGCTAGCAGCCGGTCCGTCCTACTGTAGAGATATTAATCTGTTATTCTTAATTTAAACTGCACACTGTACCATTTGCCGGATCAAATTTGAAGAATCCAGGTTGCAAGGAGCTCATCTGATTATAGCCAAGGTTGAGGTTCAAAGCAGTGTCTCTGATGGTGAAAGTGTCAACTTGGAGAGTATTAAGAGTGTTTTTACTCAAGTCAATGCTACGTAGTTTTGGAGCATCATCAAAAGTGCCTATAAATAAAGAGGGGATTAATTAAAAATACATTCATTGTTAATCTATTTTCTTTTATACAATTGACAAATCAAGTTATGTTTCAATTAATTATCACCAAAATTTATTATATGGTAATATTCATTATCACAAAGATACTTTACAATAAAGAATGATGGCAGTTTACGGTAAAAGGTTATAATAGATGATTTTTCGGTAATAGAATTTGAGATATAAAATCACGTAGGAAAAGGTTACACAATCAATTACCAGGTGTTCCACCGACAGCGGACACGTTCTTGTAACTCACAGTAGTGATATTTGGATGAGAGAGTCGTGGGAAACTTCCTAGAGGACAATTCTCAAATATCAAAGTCCTCAAATATCCTAAATCAGTGCCAAGAGTTTCGAAAGGGAAGAAATCGGCAGTGATAGCGCCATCTATGATTAAAATAGCTTCTAACTCATCAGAACTGTCTGCAAACGTGTCGTTAGCGATACTCCTTAGATTGACCATCTGCTGCAGTTCTACTCGTGTGAACGCCATGCCGTTAAACACGTTCGAGAGCGATGAGATATTAATGTTGTTCTGGATTGTGAATGAGTAGGCGTATTTAACCGTAAAGTTTGCTTCGAATGCCGTTATCAATTCCTCTTCAGATGAGGCATTCGAGCAGTCAATTTGCTGTCTGTTACCTACATCTAGTGAACAAGAACAGGGCGATATTTCAGAATCTTCCGGACATGGGTATATTCCGAACACAAAATTCGAACATAATGAACTTAAAATCAAGACATTATAAAGAAACATTATTATTTTAAATTTTATTATTTCTGAAAAATGTCAGTTCCGTAATAAGTATTAGCTTGACTTTTTATATTACTTGAAAACTTTAGGTGAAAATTATTTTATTTTGTATACGTTTATTGATTGTCCACCTATTTAAAGGATATATTTAATTTGTGAAAAAAATCAATAGTTAGTGGATTTTAAAATAGTAGATTCTAAGAGTATTGTTGGTTTTTAATTATATACATGCATGACCACAGGTTCATCAAAATAATTGAATACTTATTTATGATTTTCTAGTGATATAAATATCCAAGCTCAAACTGTACATTTCTGTTTGTGATTGGTATGGATAAATGATAGTGCAGACACGATTTTACCTAGCTAAATATTTCTATTGAAACATAACGCTATATTTCTCTTTCAATAATATTACCTAAACACATACATTATCACTCACGAAACTGCAACTGAACATTTTGAGGAAATGTTCATCAAACTCTAATTTTATCTTTGTTATCAGTTAGCTTCTCTGCAGATGTTTTTTCTCATGTGAATATTTGTTTATTTGTCATGGTACTGAAAAATGAAAATAAAATAGAGTTGTTGCTACCTGAACAAATACATTGATTGAACCTTCTACTCTCTTATTCTTTATTACATACGAATTATCATTTGAGGTATAAAAAAAAATGTTATTATTTTTCAGGTAATTTTAAATAACTATGTTATATAATATTGTAGTCGAGGTGAAATACAATTTAAATTGAATGTAAGATGAGTTTCCATCTTATTATAATTTTACTACTGTAGTTTGTCACAATAAAAACTCAAATCTCTTCATAGTTCCTGCGTGTTTTATATATATTTTTATCTCTCAAAGTAAAATCCCCTTCGCTATCTAAAGTCTCTTAAAATTCACTAATTACACAGGAAGGATGAGAATACAGAATATACTGCAGGGATTTATTAATTAATATTTCACTTTAGTGATAGAATTAAGCCAAATTAATTCGTATATTTAGCTAGGTTTTTTAAGTGATGTGTTTAATTGTTCTGTTTAATATCAATGGTTGATATTATTTCTTCTTGCATTAGAGAAAGATTTGATAATTTTTGAATTAACTATCCTGATTCAGTAGAATTTATAAGTATTTCTTTTTGAGTTCTCTCACAAAAAGCTAAGAATTATTTTATATACGTAAGGAGTGTTTTATATATTCATTCTTGTACATAGGAATATACTATACTAAACTGATAAATATTATGGTTCGGTCAAAAATACAAGATAAATTTATTACAATTGAATACCATTTTCCTAGTTAAGGTTAAAATAATTGAAATAATAATTTATTGTCATTTTTTATATAAAAAATGGTTTCAAAATATCCTAAAACATGTATGTCGACATTTTATTTAATATATTTTTACTGAAGGTTATTGTTAGCCTATAAAATGTAACTTCCAATAAACGCAGGTGAAAATACAAGTAACTGACAGAAAGGTGAATGTTATTATCTCATTTGCTATCATATCAAATTTTTCAGCACTGAACACACCTAAAGTCTCAGAATTACTTTCTGTGTCACATCTCTATTTTACAGCAGTGGAAAGTTGTCGTTAATCGAGTTATGTGACCATCTGGAGCTGTAACTTCTCCTCTCCTTCTGATTTTCTCACAGAATATTGACTGTAGTTCTAAGCAGAAATTACCGCAATGATTAGAGTTTTGCGGTGTTTTCTAAGAATGTACAATAACTAACTAGTCTGACGGTTTAAAATAACTAATTTGTTTTATTAAATTTGGGAGCTAGAGCAGACCTGTTCGTTCTTATGAAATATAGAAAATCTTTAAAAATGATAAACTTCCAGTTCATAGTTTGTATTGTCATGAAATACTCTCAAAAATGCTGTGTATTGGACTAAATGCACTGAGAGATATTATTACAATTACGTTATTGCAATTACAATTACATTATCTTACTGATGATTTAATATGAAATATGATGAGATTAATTATTTATCTTAAGTTGTTTGGTTTTAAATTATTGTAAATAATAAACTTGATCTCCAGTCAAATTATAACTTTGCTACTACTATTTTTTATCTGAATTATATACATTTTCATACATTGCAATATTTTTCTTTGTTATTCAATCCCTAGAAGATATGAAATCATTTAAATTCCTTATTTACTCTCAAAAATCACAGATCTTTCAAATAATCGGATCACATTATAGCAGTACTGATATCTTATATTCTAACTTCGCATATCATTGTGTAAGTTTCATAATATAATAATACATGTTTAATATGATATACAGTTTTTTTTCAACAGCATTGCAGAATATGATTGAATGCTAATTCTTAATTTAATAATCATTAATTAATATTTTTAATCTTAATTGTTCTTTCTATACATTTTATACCATTATAATGAGAACTCTTTTCACACGTGGCAATGATTCTTTGAAAGCTGCGTAGTGTTCCTTTGAGTCATTGCAAAGTTCTTCCCAACCAATTAGGATTAGCATATGAAAGCCTTCTAGTCCCATGAGTTTTCATTTTCAAAAAGTGTTTCTTTTGCTGTCAAAAGAAATAGAAATATGAATAAATGAACACATTACCTCAGTCTAAATCAATTTAATCGTCCATCAGTTAATCTAATTTGACTACCAGTCCATCAAATTCGTCAATCATAATTATTACATTTCAATTTATGTAATGCTCCCATATTTACGTCCGATCTCTTTTTCTGCACTCTCTAATTAGACTATAGTAATTCTATTCAATTATAAAACAGGTCATGATATTTTAATATTCTGTAGAATATTTACGCATAACTGCGTTAGTCGAAACAAATTCATATGAAGATCCTCTAAGAGAAAAATATCTCAGGGATCAGTTCCTCACAGAATATGAAGGGATTTTTTGTGTGTTTTTCTGTGAATTCGACATGGAAATATTTTATTTTATTATTCCTTCATTTATTTATTTATTGAAAGCTGTCAAAATATTGTTTCTCATAAAATTGAAATTTATATTATAAAAATTTAAAAAATCAATTTGACAACAACTATTTCCACAATTGAAAAACTCTAACTGATATTAATTTTTGATTATTTCCCGTTGCATGAAATTTACGTAGAAGTTAGTCATAAGCCAGGCGATTAATATTCATCCTCTATATTCACCATATTCTCACCCGTGCAATAATACTAGGCACTGACTGATGGTTCCATGACACGATCTTAGAGTTAGCTCAAAGAGTCTATAATATTATTGTAGATTTTTTTATATGAGAAGTGCAAAAAATTTACTTTGCTTGTAAAAAAACCTTTAAAATAGTAATTAAGGTTTAACTCTATTTTCGCTTTAGAGCTTTAATTACCTGGGCATATAATCAACACAAAGTTGCAGAAGTCAGTGCACCAATCACAATTATAAATAATGACAACTAATTGTCCTGAGTTAGTTAGAGTGACTGTTGGGAATAACAATGAAGAGCAAATTAGAGAATATTGAGGCAGAGGAAAGACAGAGAGATGAAATGAAGAGCAAATTAGAGAATATTGAGGTAGAAGAAAGACAGAGAGATGAAATGAAGAGCAAATTAGAGAATATTGAGGCAGAAGAAAGATAGAGAGATGAAATGTAGAGCAAATTAGAGAATATTGAGGCAGGAAAGACAGAGATATTGAATGAAGAGCAAATTAGAGAATATTGAGGCAGGAAAGACAGAGAGATTGAATGAAGAGCAAATTAGAGAATATTGAGGCAGAAGAAAGACAGAGAGATGAAATGAAATGAAGAGCAAATTGGAGAATATTGAGGCAGGAAAGACAGAGAGATGAAATGAAGAGCAAATTAGAGAATATTGAGGTAGAAGAAAGACAGAGAGATGAAATGAAGAGCAAATTAGAGAATATTGAGGCAGAAGAAAGACAGAGAGATGAAATGAAGAGCAAAATTATTAGAGAATATTGAGGCAGGAAAGACAGAGAGATGAAATGAAGAGCAAATTACAGAATATTGAGGCATAGGAAAGACAGAGAAATGGAATGAAGGGCAAATTTGAGAATAATGAGGCAGAGGAAAGATAGAGATGGAATGAAGAACAAATTAGAGAATATTCATGTAGAACGAATATGAATATTCGTCCAAACTTATAGTAGCTTTTATAATATACTGTGAACTTAATGTTATTAATTAAGCTAAGTATAGTTTAGAGATGCTTGTTATTAATTATATTAAATGGAAATGAAGATGTATAATAAACTGTAATTGTAAAATTCCTAATTAGACATTAAAATATATTATTCAATAACTTGGTTTAACCAGAGGGGTCAGTGTTAAGATAGCAAAATGTTATATAAATGATTATTAGTTTGATAGTTCTTGCGTTACAGAATTATTCTATTTGGCATTTCTTGACTTCAAAAAAGCTGATTGGCAGTGATATTCATTCAAGATAAATCCTATTATTAATTCAAATAGACCATCACACAAATATTCATGTATGAGCCAATGGGTGATAAACTCTAAGGTAAAAAGTCAGAGGAAGATTTTAAGAGCTTTCTGGAATACCTCTCAGGCACGAAATTTCTTCAGCTTAGTTTCGGCGCTCTATCTAAACAAAATAAATGAATCCATTTATGTTGTGTCTTTGTTACTGGGCTCAAGAATTATTGATGATAACTGGAAGCCGAATGAGAAAGTCATGATGGGCTACCGAAGATAGATCGAGAGTGTTCATCTTTTCTCAAGTTTCATGAAATATCATGTTGAAGAAGAGATAACTATATTATATGAACATTAATAAGTTACGGTAATGGCTGAAACCGAATAATATTTATCAGAAACTACTAATTGTTATGATCAAAATATGAGTACAAACACCATTTCAGCCCCACTCTGACATTTTTAGCACCCTTGTAACACTAATATTGGCGCGAGTTACATTTCGCCTAGAGCTACAAACGAGCCATTCTGTGCACTAGAGATCTACAAACGCACATCAAACGATCGTACAATCCCTTTACACCACTTATACCGCAGCAAGAAATGACTAGAAAACATTGAATTAATTGAACTATAGTATCGGGAATGCAGATAGTCTTTTACTTTTCTGCAGTGGTGCCGGTGTAGAGCGCATAAGAGGTGGAGAGAAGCTGAATTGAGCTTCTAAGGTTGGACAAAGTGGAACATAGCGAAAGGAAACATTGAAACACATTTGGCCGTGTGGAACACCGCGAATCAAAATAGAACTGGCGTATAAATGCTCTTGCGATATAATTTTTACTCCTTGGCGCAATTCAGTGTACTGAACATTATAGCTTTGATCTCATACATCACTATTGGAATTCACTTCTATTGGACCATAAAAGTTTTTTTTTTAACTTTACATTACAAATTCATGGAAAAGTGAATTCTGATCTTTTAATTTACTTGTATATAATTCACACTGCTGTTAGTCATAAACTTATGGGTTTTTAAATAAACAAATATATGTGTGAGTAATATTTTGAACCCACTTTAATATAGCATAATTTATACTAACAACTGATATTTTCCTTGCCTAAAAGTTTTTACTCAAAGTGATGCATAAATTACTGAGCTTTACATTTAGGATATCTTTATGAATACCTTCTTAGCATACTCGTAGCACTCACTTTATAAGATGAAGGTTTATACATACTAAATAGTGTAGGTTTTTCTATTTGCAAAGTTATTTTAGATAAACAATCATTGAAGAGAGTTATCTTGTAAATGATTTGAAACGTGCGAATACTAGTCGGACATTTTGAAAGCTATTGTCATTTTCTCAATAAACTATAGTGTTCGAAAGAAAACAGTTGCTATATAAAACATTCCATTCGTAAATATCTAACGATTTCATAAAAAAAAAATTCTTTTAATTTGAAATATACGCAAGAAAATAAAGAAATATTAAATTTATTTGACCTGATTGACTCTTATAGACGTATGGTGACACTATTCAAAATTTCTCGAGTCCACCCCATCAGTAAACACATCTAATATTCCCTCAGAAGGGAGGGGACTGTAAATGCATGACATATTCTATCTCAAGAGATAAGGTCAAAGGTTATGGAGATACCAGACATGAGTAGCTTTTCTGCGTCCATGAGATTATTTCATATCGCTTCCATGAGATTATTTCATATTGCTTCCATGAGATTATTTCATATCGCTTCCATGAGATTATTTCATATTGCTTCCATGAGATTATTTCATATCGCTTCCATTTCGGAGCGCTTCTTCAAATTTATTAGTATTGAAATTAATAGATTAATTAACAGTGGGTTTAATACGTCAGCTTCGGAATCAAAGGCCATATGGCTGAAGTCAAATAAGATTGAATACAAAAAACTGGAAGAATCATACAGAAAAATTGGTTCCAAGAACAAAATCACCTTCCATCGTTGGTGACGATCCTCATCGATGCAGAAAAGCTACTTTAAAAATCTGTTCATGATACATATACCTATGTTTTATGAGGTACCAATTGGTACAACGATCAAGTGACACTTATGAAAACAATTTACGATTGTAAAGATACAATGTTAATTCTAGCCATTTTATCGGTACATTGTTTTCCTTTGTTCAAATGTATGGGACAGTAAAGTCTGAATATAGTGCCTCTTTAACTTTTATAACCCAGTGAAATACTCAATGGCATACCTCGGGTCAGTAGCTTGATAGCTCTTCATGAAATAGAAATATAACATAGAATAATGATGAGGTACAATTATTCAAAGAATTAATACTACAATATATGGGGAAAAATGTGTATATCTTCACCTATTGGGAGTTAAGAGTGTTCATTTAATCAATTCAATTAAATCTTCATAATTTGATTTCTATAATTTAATAGTAAAATTGTTGTCCAATTACAGTTGCACAATATTCTGCACCTTTGTTTTATATTTTGTGACTTGCTCCTTCAAATACAAGGTGAGATAAGAAATCCCCTCCTGTGTGACGACTTCACAGAGATTGATGAATACTGCAAAATCTTCTCAGAAGCTGAGTAATTAATCTGAAAAGCAATTACCCGAACTGACTTCTGACGTGCTTTGTTTATTTTGAGTACAGCTGATAAAAAACTTAATTAAATGCTTTGATTATTGTGAGTACAACTGATAAGTAAACTAAATTAAATTCTTTGGTGATTAAAATAAGTTTTGCTAAATGACAGTCGATAAATAAACATAATTAACCCGCTTGCGAGGCGGACCAGCCCTCATGATATTATTTTTATACCAATATGGAAGTTGTCTTTTCAAGGCTTTTACTGTTCAACATAATTACATAGAATTAAAGAAACGAAAGGTGATAAATTGTAAGATGCTCATATTATGAGCACAAATATACAGGGTGTCCCAAAAATACCGGAACCCAACTTGAAGATAGCAATTATAAAAACGATTGAAGGTACATGTTATTTTCTGGTATCTTTTTCATCATTGAACCTTTTTCCTTCCACAGTTGAATTTTCATCAAGTCTTGTGAATGCTCTAAGGATTTAATTGGCATTTGGTGAAAATTCTTTGGTTACCTATGGATGTGTAAATATCAAATGAATGATTTTATGAAGAAAAATATTGGAAAGTCAATTTGTTAAGATTTTATAAGAATTTTAGTGAGGACTGACGCACACGTCCCAGCGGCTAGGTTACAGAGCAAACTTTTAAGAGCTAGGTTATAACTAGATTTAAATGTAGAATGTCTAAATTGAAAATAATCTATTTATGTAATTTTATTAAATTATGTTTTTTATAAAAATGCACACTCTTTAACGAGTTTCTGTTATTTTATTTAGAAAAAGTTGTTATCATTGGATATGGAAAAATTACAAACAATGAATTCTTGAGTTCAGCTATACATTAATGTTATCATTTACTTTATAGACACATACTAAATTGATATTACTAACTGAAATTAATGAACAGAACAGTGATCATTGTGAAATATTGTGCACTAATTCATTAGCAATTAATGCCAATACATTAATACTAGCAATTAATGTATTGATTGATTATAATGATTCAACATATCACTAATCAAATTAAATGTTGATGAGCCCATTTTAATTCTATAGGGTCCAATCAATGATAATTGTTATTAGTTTAAACCCAGGAAAAAATTATGAGAAATGAATTATGAGAGTTGGAAAAATGCATAGAATAATCTGATGCACAATTACGCTAAAAGCCCCAAGCAATTTGCTGGTGAAATTTAACATGAGTTTGAAATGACTTCCGGAATTATCAGCATGAAGAATGAGGAGAGTGAGATTGAGGTGAGGAGAGTGAAATTGAGGTGAGGAGAGTGAGGTGAGGAGAGTGAGGTTGAGGTGAGGAGAGTAAGATTAAAGTGAGGAGAGTGAAAATGAGGTGAGGAGAGTGAGAATGAGGTGAGGAGAGTGAAAATGAGGTGCGGTGAGTGAGAATGAGGTGAGGAGAGTGAGAATGAGAATGAGGTAAAAAGAGTGAGAATGAAGTGAAGTGAAAGATAAATTGAGGTGATGAGAGTGAGAATGAGGTAAAGAGAGTGAGAATGAGGTGAGGAAAGTGATAATTAGGTGAGGAGAGTGATAATGAGGTGAGGAGAGTGATAATGAGGTGCGGAGTGTGAGAAGGAGGTGAGGAGAGTGAAAACTATATGTTCACTATAGACAATAATATTGATCAACCAATTTCCTATTTTCTCCACTTAATTGTAGTGTGATAAAGCTAGTGATTTTTCTAATTACTCTTATGACCTAATATTTCCTGTCTGTTTTACCACAACAAACACATCACATCGCAATGATCGAATATTTATTTCCATATCCCATTCCATTGATAATTTGTATATAAAATAAAAATAGCCTCATTGCGTATTCATCCCTTTGTGGATACATTCCTAACTAAGTACCACCTGGGGATAGACCATACAGTCTTTAGTTGTGTTAGAGTGATCCTTTTGATGGTGTATTGTATTTGGTAAATAGTCTTATTATTTCATGTACATACTCACTGAGAAGCTGGGGGCAACGACAAAAGCCCACATGACAAAAGCCCTATCGTCAAAACCCCATACGACAAAAGCCCACATCGACAAAAGCCCATACAGACAAAAGCCCACACAGACAAAAGCCCACACCGATAAAAGCCCACACCGACAAAAGCCCACACCGACAAAAGCCCACACCGAAAAAAAACCATACTGACAAAAGCCCACACAGACAAAATCCCACACCGATAAAAGCCCACACAGACAAAAGCCAACATGCACCGATAAAAGCCCACACCGACAGAAGCCCACACCGACGAAATCAAAATTAGTATTCCTGAAATATAAATAATCCATATATGTAAAGTTAGACGAATAATAATTTAACAGTTTTCTTTCTACGGAATAATTGTACAATTAAATTTTGTATTATGCACCAAATTAGGTCGCTGCTATCGCAGAACTTAGTTTTAAAACACTTTAATTTACGTACTAAAATTTTAGTATATACTACTGGATTATTTAGTCAGACGTCAGGTAACCGGCAGACGTCTTGTACAGTTGTCATGTAGGATTACTGATCGAAAAATCAAACATCAGCCTCTGCAGACTTTGCTAGCTATAGTCTTAGATTCTACAGCCAAGTTCTTCGTAAATAGTTTATTTGGCTACAATTATGTATGCCCCTTATATATGTATAATTAGTCAATTAGTATGGTTGTTGATGTCCTGAATACCGATTTTATTCTAATTTTTCATCAAACCGTGGAGCAACAGTTAGCATATAACTGTAAAATAACCGAAATGTTTTGTAGTTCCTTATTTGTATATTGCATTTAACTTGTTCCAGGAAAGCAACGACAACCTACAATTTATTTATATGTACTCGCAATTTCCATAGTCTAATGTTTTAAAATCAAGTTCTGCGATACAGCTCCCTAATTTGGGGCACAATACAAATTTACAATGATTCCGTAGAAAGAAAATTGTTAAACTATAATCTTTCTTGGTTCCACCTTTACATTTATGGATTAATTATATTGCAGGAATACTAATTTTATTTTCGTTGGTGTGGTTTTTGTCGGTGTGGGCTTTTGTCTGTGTGGGCTTTTGTCTGTGTGGGCTTTTGTCGGTGTGGGCTCTTGTCGGTGTGGGCTTCTGTCGGTGTGGGCTTTTGTCGTATGGGCTTTTGACGCTAGGGATTTAGTCGTGTGGGCTTTTGTCACCCTCTCGTGAAGCTATCATAGGGTGAAACAGGAATTAATTGGAAAAACGGAAGCTGTAGTATTATGGCTTCTATAATATATTTTTTATTATAATACAATATTGTGCTGAAGATCCGATGTAGTGTAAAAATTTGTTGGCAACTTTCTCCGTAATTTATTCTATTTATGTAAGTCACCATGTTGGCCCACTTTGCAAATAACCACACAGTACCAATACGATTTGTACACCTAGTGCCAACATGGGCCCCATTAACTTGTGTTGCTTGGGCTGAGGCTTTTCTAATTCACAAGAGAAATTGTTCGCCATTGCAATAGATTCTGTGAATCCATTCCAAATCACTTCCGATTGTATTTACAAGATCGGATGATTTGACTTGTGGATCTTTGATTAATTTACAGAAGAAACTGAGAAAATATCTAAAAGAGCTACCTGGTACGATAAAGTGAACTATTTTCAAATTTATCTTTGCTATCGAATGCAAATGTTTGTTTTGAGCCAAGTGCATTGTTAAAAGGGAAAACATTGCCACAATATTGTATTGTCATTGTCTGTATTTTGTTTTGACATTGGCCCAATTTTGTTACAATATTGCCAATATTATAACCATAATGCCTTCAAACATTGTTATTCGGGTGGTATATTTAAGCAATTATAATTATAATAACTTTTAGAAAAAAAAAAAAAAAACTCGATAAATGACTTTCCTCTTACTTCATCTTGTATGACCTTGTTTTCTCTTATTTTCATCAATTATAATTAAGTAGCCAACATAACGCCATTAAAAGAAGGAACGAAAAAGGTTGGCAAGCTAGGCATTCATGGAGCAATGAGTGTATCTCATGCAGTGGTTTTTCTATCATTATTCCCTTTTGACATTCATTCATCCCAGCAGATGATATTAAAGATAATTATCTTTAATATCATCAGATTATAATCTGAGATGATTACAATTACCTACTCAAATAGGCAGTGGAAGAACTATGTTTGATGCTGATTTATAACACAAGAAAAGGCTTGAATTTATATTCTGAGTTCAGTAAAAGGAATCCTTCAACAATTGGTTTTAAGAATGGAAAATATTCAGAGATGGATAATTACCGATGTGATAATTAAATTATGTATTAATTATGTATGTTTTTTTCTGTATTACCTGATTTCAATATTTTTCTTGTTTATTTCCAAATTTGGGTATGTAATAAATATATTTCAAGTTAAAATTTACTTTATCAGTAATGTTGGTTATAATAACTTTGAAAAAAAAATATTACAAGAAAATAACTAATCAGTTTTCATACCTTATACCAAGTTGATATAATGAAATAAATTTTAATCACTTGATAATATAATATAAAATCTTGATCAATCTATGATAATAATCATTATTTAATACTCTCAAATTGATATTCCCTTATGTTATATGTCTTATTATCATTATATTATTTATATCTCTTATTATTAAAACGGGTTCGAAAATGAAAATGGAACATATCATTCAAGTGAAACTATAATTTTCGGTGAAATAAATTATGAATTCTTTTTCTGGCGCATTTTGACATGAGGATTTTGAAGATTTTCAGCAGCATTTTGCTGCTCTTTTTACATCAGAAAGCTGTCATCGTTTGCTAAAATCAAGTCACATTTCTTTAGCCTCTGACACTAACGATGAGAAAAAATGATACTATTTTACAATGGTTGGATTTGACAGTAGAACTCATCTATAATGAAATCCTGTTCTGTGAATCCAGAGTGAGGAAGTAGCATCCGAGGTGAACAAGTTTTCTTTAGTCTGCCATGAATGGGTATACGTTTTAGAAATCTGATAGCAATTTTATGGCAGGGTAACTATATAGGTAACCACGTGAATCAATTATCATTTCGTATTTATGCAATACTAAAGTATAATATGACTCCTTTGTCACTATGCCTTTATGAGATCAATGTAAATCATTCTAATATAGAGATTATAGTGATGATAGGACATACACATGCGTATTCCACAATAAATGCTGGTTGAAATGTGCCATGAACTATAATATCCTATGTAATTACTCTACACTTAATCACTGCTATCCATAGTAGTAGGAACTTAAAATATGAAATATATAGAGTCATATGTAATATGCTTCTCTCATAAAGTCGCGACACACTCATTGCATGGGTGCTTATTATAACTAATAATTAATATTCTCTAGGTAGTAATGATCGAAAGTTCGCCTGACAAAATAGCCCTGCTTATTGATTATATTGTCGTGATATTCATCTTCAGAGGTTAATAATATTTAGGAGAATATCACAGGTAACTTTAACTATGAATATTGATTTTAGCAATGAAATTTGTCATTTGTATAAGAACAAAGTTGATATTTCAGAACATATCCTATGTATAAGTTAAAATATTTCTAATGCATATGACTATATGACATGTATCTTATAATTTTGCTTAGATCAATAATCAATATTTACGTCTATATTTTAATTAAATGAATGGTTATAAATATCAGGAGTAAGAAAATACTTTAAAAGTTTTAAGTTAAATTGTGGATCATAGTAAGTAATCATAATAATGGAAATGAATGAATTACGAAGTACGAGAAAGCAAGGTTCATAGACTATAACAGGTTAAACGAATGGGGAAAAAATTTCCATTGAGAAAACAACATTTTCTGTCTTCCTTCTTGAATATCTCTTAAACGGTAGATTAAACTTGCGCGTGAGTCAGAATAGAATTCTTTAGAATTTGATAATCTATCGAATGGTATAAAAATATTTTAATGAAATGGTTATTATCACTGCAAAACCAACAAAAACTAACTGCTATTCACTACGACAATTAGCAAATGAAGGAACAATTTCTGTCTTTCTTCTTGAATATCTCTTTAACGATAGATTAAACTCGGGCGTGAGTCAAATTTGAATTCTTTAGAATTTAATAATCTATCGAATTGTATGAAAAATATTCCAAAAAAATGGTTATTACCACTGTTAAAAGAGCAAAAGCTAACTGCTATTCACGTCGTTGTCCGTTGATTAATGGGCACTGGTCAACATTTTCATCCACTTTAATTACTGTAGCTAAAAGCCTAAAACCTATAATAAGAACAAACATAATATTGCAATAATAAAATAAGAAATAAACAATGTAAAATGTCAATTATTTGTAACATAGGTTTCATAGATTTTAATCTAAAGAAAAGGTTTTCATATAAAGAATTTGTAGACTCAGCTCTTAGTAACATTTTGTACTATTTCTATTCGTTTAACATGTTATAGTCTATGAACCTTGCATGAAAGGTTTCAGTATAACTGATACATACTTCATTAGTATCAGATTGCTAAGTTTTTTTCTTTATTGTACAGTCAAAGAAAAGTGTATCTGAATTGGTTTTTGGTCAGTTTACTAATTTAACATTATAACAATAATTGGTTTGGGTACACAATGATAAATTTGCATGATCTCGAAATAAGAAGAAGAACTAAGGAAACAGTAATTTGAGAAATTAAAATACAGTGGAAACTCTTTTATTTATTTGATAGCACATCATTACGAAGATTTAGTACAAATTTTTGATTACAATCCATATATGTAGATCAATATTGATAATCTTTTTAATATTGAATTGATTTAAATTTCACGTTACTATAATAATTGTGTGGCAACACTATTATGCTATCTCGAATGAAATCCAGTTAAGAGATTATAACTTCATGTTGGCTACTGTCTACTTAAGTGAATGTTTTTTTATTCAATTCGTGATTTTTGTTCACTCTTATATTTCAAATTTTAGAAAATATTTAATGTAGATTTTCTGCTAATTATTCTGGTTTTCGCTATATAATTCAGATTGTGTAATTTCAAATTAAAAGATATTAAGTATTTAACTGTTTCATCTTATATTACTGATTAAGTGCAAACTATTTAATATAACTTTTCAGCACATATAATATAAAATCAGATATATAACTATACCCTTAAGTTTAAAGTAACTGTTCATCATATTTAGCTATGAAGAGATTTATTACACAAAAATTCCACTTTGATTTTACTCAAAAAGGCAAGTTCGATTATAACATCAGAAGCTTTAGAATGGCCTTCACTGGCCATCCAATTACAGTTTTATGGCTACCTAATTTCTAATCCATCAGAACCCTTGTAGGTTTTTGAAATTTGGAACCATGTGCTGCTTAACAGGACTTTTGTGAACTATTTTAGATGTGTATGGTTATACTATATTTCTTTGAAATAAACTATTATTCTCAAGAGTTGTTTTAGTCAACGAAAATTTGAATTGAAATTGTAGAGTAAATCTACACATTAAAAAAAAATCATTGTTTTCATTGTTTCATTTTACAATAAACTGCTTCTAAATCTGTAAATCGATCAGTATCGTTCAAAATTTAGGATCAGCTGATAATATGTGGAAATATTCTTGTGTAACATTCAATTTCCTCTATAAAAAGATCAACTTTCCAGATCGAAGAATTTTCTCATCATTTTTTCTGAATTTAATCGAAACAATTGAATGCTCCCTTTGACAATCGGATTAATTGTTGTTGTGCAATTGCTTTCATTGATTGAATATAAAAACAGTGAAATATTCCTAGAACAACAACGGAGGATTGACACTAATTCCTCATTTTATTTGGAATTAATTTGTTAAATTTCCTGATGGAGATTTGGAATTTCAGCTTTTATTTCGTAATTATTGATATTTACTGCCAGTCTCTTTTAAAGACTCCATTTCACCACTTGTTTTGAAAAAGCTATATTTAAGTTCTGATTTGATTGAGTCTATAATATTTTATTGTTTATTTTTTGGCAATTAGAAATTTCATACCTCTTGAACTTCTATAACGTGTGTGTATTCATATTATATTCAATTGATATCGACCATCAATAAAGCTAATATTTGACATGATGAGAACTTTTCATATAGTGACATTTTCAGTCCACAAATTGCTGCTTTTTCCAATCCTAATTCAAATCCATCCTAAACCAACATTGTATCTTCGAAAATATATACTATATCTCTACATATTATGTATAATGCTCTTTCATCGAAAAAAATTTCTTAACACGCTTCACAAAAATAAAGATAAATATTTTATCGGAACTGTAATGTATCTTATAAATAAATTAACATCAAACTAAATAATAATTATACTATATATATTTTCATATAAATATGGCAGTTCACAAGCAGCCTTTACACTAGTCAGTCATGAGCGTTTGCTATAATAAACCACCTAGTGCTGACTCGTTTTTATTATCCCCTGAACATATAAGGAACTTTATGAGAGTTGGAAATTTGATATATGTAGAATATTAGTATCACAAAAAAATAGAAAAGTAATGAATCCGTGTACTTTTCTAAAATGTGGTCCCTCACTATCGGAACAATTATATTTATATGACAATTATGTTTTATGCATATTTCTATACAAATAATATTCGATAATTCAATAATTACATTCACCTTATTTATTATATTATATAGAAATCATTGAAGTTGATAATGAACAGAATCCTATTTGAGGAACCAATTTTAAATGAATCAGTTCGTTTTTGCCTGTAAACTAATAATACGTCCTATAATCAATCCAAGTTTAATCATATTCTTTGAAATCATTAACTCTTAGAAGTCATCTTTCTCATATTGTAATCATAATAATAAAGTATTTTCATAAGCTATCGAATATCATAGAGCTTTTACTGTAATATGATGTTGAAACATATTGAATTTTTTTTTTCTTTTGAACATTTTCATAATTCTTATAAATGTTCTAAAACTTTTATATCAATATATATTATTACTATATCATTATGGACACACACATATATTATTATATGACAAATACAGTATTCAAATATATTTATTTCATGGACTATTTATATTAGAGATGCGAGTTTGAATTAAAACTTTTGATCTCACCTACTTATGGATATAATTATTAGTAAGACTAAAAAAAGTTTAAAAATCCGGCAAAATACTGACCATGAACTGAATACTAATGTAGTAATGCACACATATATTGTTCATTCTTTACACAACTATTACCTAGCTCATAACTCAAATCCCTTTTAGCGCATTTTAACAATAACTTTCATATCTGGTAGTTGTGCGACCCTCCGGCACTAGTGGTTAGCTACTTGACTAGTTTCTGTCTGTTCTATATTTCGATGTAGCTGTATATATGTAGGTACATATATTTAGTTTACCTAAACTTTATTTTTCTTTATTTATTCAGACACTTGAGAAGTTTAGGTGACTATAGAACTAAATTAACTGTTGAACTAAATCAAGTATTCCTAAGTCCTTTATTTTTTAACATTCATAATGTGACGTTTAATTGGACTGTAGACGTTACTCGCTTTGTTGGCATCTTCGACGAGATTCAAACTCACCAACTATGGATTAGAGATGAAGAGGCCGTGCACGCTGCTATTGGCATCTTCGACGGGATTTGAACCCGACGCCTCTAGCTTGAGATGCAGAGGTCATCTGTTATGATCACTTCTTAGGTTTGAGAATTGACACTAGACTTTCAAATTTTAATGGGGATATATGTGAATTAATCCCTTCAGAACCAATTGTTTATTCTTTATTTCCATAATTCAGTAACTGATCTAATTAATGTCTATCAATTACTCATGAAATGAAAGCGGGTAATGACCGGTTCAGTTTTATTATAGGCACAATTATAAAAATACACAGTTTGGCAAAATGGACTTATTGCGCATTATCGAAAAGAAGGTAAAATGTGGAGCACTATGTGTTGTTAGCACTACCAAGTCTAGAGCCAATCTAACAGAAGATCAAACTATACAGGAAAGCATCAGTTTTAGGCTTATTTTTGAATTGGACTACAAACAGCTCATTATATATGTACATAGGCCTTATATTCAATAATAATCCTACGGATACAATAAGAATGTCTTACGGTGGTATTTTAACGGACTTTTAGGGTAAGGGTTAAAAGAGAGGATGTAAGCAATTTACATCATTCGATACTTTTGAGAAAGAAACAATGTTATTTCAAGAGTTATTGAAATTTATAGGTATAGCTATTCTTATTGAAATTATAGTTCATAACAAATCCACGCTGATAATAATGAGTTTCTCAAGCATTCAGTTTATATTCAGTTGGTTGTAAAAATGCAATAATGTTATAGAATATACTAAATAGTAGGTACACTTTTTAATCAGGTTAATCATTGAAAAAACAATTGCAGAATGTATAAGTATGACAAATGAGTATGACCTTTTATATAGAGCTTTATGTTTTATATGACCAGCTTGGAAATATAACTTCTTGTGTAAATTCAATTCTTCAAATATCAAGAAATATGTTATGTGCTAAAATTGAAACGTATTTGATCTCATTGTAACTATATATTCTATTTATTATATAGAATTGAATACGATTTTATGGATAGATATTTTACTCATGAATACTTATTAGAGTTTTAAGTAATTTTAAATGGTGAATGAGGTGTTAGATAATTTATTAGACAACTCTTATATAATTGATTGAATATGCTATAGGAAGACTAAAATTTTTTCTTAAATTGTTGGATAGACCTTTACCCTATGTGTCTTTAATATACTTCAATAGAAAATTTAAAAAAAGACAATAATAAGAGCTGATAAAAAATAGAGATGATAATATAATTAAATTTTCTTGTTACCAAAATAATAGATCAAAAGCAAAAGATATAAATATTAAAATGATGTACTCAATTGACGGGGAATCAAAGCATATATAATTGTATTATTTCATTTACAATATTGGAATATCTGCAGTATGAAATAAATGCTTTTCCTTTTGAATTCACCATTGCGAAGATATTCTTCAAAGGATTTCACTTGAGAGTTCTTCCAGACTAATATGGTAATGGAATATACTCGTGTCATATTATTTCATACAGCTATTCCACATAAATAATTGATATTTTTAGAATTTATAATGAATGTAAAAAAAAGAGATGTGATGTTATTTCCTTTCAAACTTAGATTTGCGGCAAGAAAATGAGTCTATCGAATGAACAAAACAAGGGTGTTAGTGTTATTTATTCTAATTAGGACTCTATACGGATGTATTATTGATGAAGAATGTTATACGCTATTTATATTTTCGCAAATTTATTACTTCCCGGTTTTAACTGACTTTATTCTTTATTCTTCTAACTTTTTCTGTTGGGCTTGTTTCCTTGGAGTGTAAAAATACTTCATTTCAAATTGCAGCATTGTATTATTTTCTATTATTTGATTATACGATAAATTATCAATACATGAATATGATATTATCGCATCACAAAAAGACCTGCTTTTTCAAATAAGAAGCTATTCATGTGAGGTACTTTTGGTTAGAACAATAATTGAGACTCTTGCTCACATTAATCGAATTGACGCATTTCAACTTATTGGTATTTGCTGTTTTACGTGGTTCCAATCTAGAGAAGTGGTCAATTTGATCAACTGATGTGGCTGAACTTTGCACTAGGTGTTGAATTGTATACCTGTCTAAAGTAAATTGAATTATTTTCACACCAGATCCATTCGTCTCTTATATGGGTTGAAGGTTGCATCATATATTGAATTTGAGGTTAGGGGAATTGCACTCTAGTGTCACTTTGTAAAAATAGTTAAATTATGAATGATGTCTATTTTTTAAGGATATCATTAGATTTTAAATCCATATCCATATTAAAACCTATAATGTTTCAACCTTTTTTTGCAGTAATACTTGTATATATACACGAGCTAACTCAACTGATTAGTTCTGAATATGAACTAATTAATTAATATTAATTAACTGAAGTCAAAATAAATTATTGAATAGTTTGTTTTGATGAATATATCATAATTATTTTAAAATAGATGCATAAGTACATTTACAAATTATTGGATCTTATTCCATATTTTCAAATGGATAGAAAATTATGACTCACATACTTAGAATTGATTTAAATTTGCATATGCTAATTGATTAGCGTATGAATAGTCTCAAAAGACGTTCTTTCTAAGTTAGTGCTCTAAAAAGCTCCATATCATTCACAATATAATAATATTAATATTAGAGATTTTGTTTGTAGCTTCAACAGCATTTTTGTGATTAATTTAATTATAGTAGTAAATTTATAGTTTCTATTTATGAATTAATTTTACCAGAGCAAATTGGAATTGATTACTGAATAATAATCAGAACTTATCAAGTGTAATATATATCACATTACAATAGATAATAAATGAAAAAGTATAGATAAAGTATGTATAGATAAAAGTATAATAAAGTAAAATTATTTCCTATAAGTTTTTCATATAGAAAAAGCCTTCTCTTACTGAAGCATCTTGACTTCAATTAAAAAGGCCAAATAAAATTTCGAAAGATTATCACCCAATTCTCAATTGATCACTTTGTTCTACATACCAAAAAAAATAGATAAAATATAATATCATCTTTCATTACTAAACTCACCAATATATAATGTCGACATCGAAATTGAGTATCACATTTTTGCATAATTCAATATAATTATTTGGAGTCCCTCATCTTATTTGTTGATGGCCATGACCTACAATAGTTTTTTACCTTGGATTTGTGATTTCAAATATAACTATTGTACTCAATGAAGTTGAATAAATTTAAATTGATTTTCAGATGATTGAAAAGAGAATCTATGTAATCTTTAGAGAATGCAAGTACTTGTAAGTTATAATTAGTTCATGTATTAACGTTCTCTAAGCGGCTTAGAATTAATTCACAAGAGATTTCCATCTTAATCAACCTAATCTTCTTAGATTTCGACATCCATATACCTCCATTATACGTCACAAAAAGAGTTAGATTGGGGATAAGGGAATTTCAAGTGATTCAACGTTGGAACCAAGCAAGAAGGATTTAATCCTGTGATGCTCCCTTAATAACCAGGTATAAAATACCTTGATGATCAATACAATTTACTACAATTTATTTTGTTTCGAATAATTCAATCTGATGGGGTCTGACAACTTTCAGAACTACATATTTATTAGCTATATGCATGGAGTAAGACAGTATTTTTGATTTTGGCCTACCTGGACTATTTAAAGTTAATTTTGATTCATGTACAGTTTATTAATAATTATATTTTAACTTTTATATAATAATTATATTTTAACTTTTATATAATAATTATATTTTAAAAACTGTGTTATTGATCAAAAGTCTGCACTTCTGTCATAGCTAGGCGGCTGACAAATTTTGATAAAAAAATCATATGACTCGATTATTTCCAATACCCATAAATTAATATTTTCTGCTGTTTGCGTTTTGTACGTCCTTGTACAGTGTTTCTTATATACGATCTGACGGTAGAGATTTCAATAAAAAACATTAGAATAAAAACAGTTATATTACTGAAAGTGCAATAGGGTGTAAATTACTGGTTATCGGACTGTTCCACAATTTCAATCATATAAGCCACAAGGAAAAGGTATATGTATAATATTCATTATTTCAATTTTATTTCCATTAATATATATTTTTTCATGTATGATTGAGGATGTGGAACCTTCCGATAACACGAAACTAAAATAAATAATTGATTATTCGTTGGCAATAAGATTGATAATGTGAATGTGAAATAGGCGAAAATTCAGTTGACATAAAACTTATTTATAACCGAATGTTATCAACAGTGTTTTATTAAGATATTTTCTCTTCACTATATTGCAAATATTTACTCAATATTTTAGCAAAATAATATATAGTTGTCAATATTATTCACTGTCTTGTTGCTATCTATTCACATCAGAGTTTGCTTCCTCTTTCCCCCTATTTTTGTCATTCTACTCACGTTCTCACTGGGTAACTTTGCAGAAAGTTTGACGGATTGCACCTGCACTAGATGAGTGGGGATGGAAGGTGAGCCCAAATGGTGTACGAGTATAGAAAATTAATACTAAAATTAGTCAAAATACTTTAACAATTCATTTTGTTATACGATATTCATTTTTACTTTTACCTCAACATCATAACTATTATTCTACAATAATTTATGTGTCTAATATCACATTCAATATAATTCGATTCTATTGATCACCCATCACTTTCTATTTTCATATCCCAATATTTTATTCCAGATGCATTCAATTAGTAAGAACAATGCAAAGATGATACATCTATTATTTGTTATGGCGTTCCTTGTATGTGTTCATAAAATAAAGCTATAGCTAAATATTATTTGTTTAGATGCAGAGCTCTATCCCCATTATACTTATGCCATATTGCAGATGAACATGCTCTGCATATCATGTTGATAACACGCAAACGATCTCTTAATATGGTAATGAAAGGAATTTACAGTGATGGGCAATACTAAGATAATAGACAATATACTTCTGAATGAAAACCTTTATAAGATATTTAAAATAGGGTTATATAATTTGAATATGATCTAACATAATAGTAAATGCAAAGTGTTTAAGAAATTAATAGACTACTATCATAACTGTGCTTCAACTGCTATATTATTCATATACGTAATTGTGTCCATTTCCATAGCCTCATCTATTTCTTAATTCTATTTTCACCATCTTGGCGATTTTGTGTAAATTCCTCTTTACTCAATCGATAAGAAAAAAGGGAACCTGTTGCCTGAATGTGACTTTTGAGATCATTCTTCTCTAAGCAATGCAACTGAGAGAGAAGAAGACTCGCAATTTATTCGAAAAGTTCAATAGAATGCTCTCAGACGTAATATTATGAGTGAACAAAAACTGAAGTCTGGCTTCCTGAAGTCGATTACAATAGCGTTGGTCAGTAGAAGAGAACAGAATACACTCGGGAATCCATTAAGAAAATTATTGAGGGGACAAAGAAGATTTTGAGAAGATACCTAGTAAGAATATTATGTTGGGCCATTTGAGATTAAGATTTTTTTTTTTTTTTAAATAATGCTAGTGAATTCATCTCTATAGTATATAGGTATGAAAATTGTTACTGTATAAATGAATATGTTTTGTCACTATGTACAATAAACAAACAGTGATAACTAGAACGATATATTTTCTTCTTTTCAAAAGCTATCCACTTATGTGCATCATAGAAAAATAAAATGTATCTATCTGAAGTACTTCTCAAAGGTTTGATGCACTGGTGAACATCAAACTCTCATTCAAATTCCAGTTTATATCTTTCTCTAAATGAAACCTTATGCAAACTCTCAATATTTCTCCGTTCGATCAAGAAACAAGATATTAAAAGGGGTGATTTTCCTTACTGTTCTAGAAATAATTTACTGTTGAATTAAAAAAATCCATGCAATTGATTTTTCATTAATATTTTCTCATTCATTCTATTCTACAATTTACTAATATTTTCAATGCTTTACTTGAAACATTATAAATCCTCCTATTCAAATATCAATATTTCGAGAATTCAAATCTGATTTGAATAAACAAATCCATTCATCAACTCTGTAGTCTTTTTGATGAATGAATTATAACTCACTATTGAGGCTATTCTTGAGAAAGGTATAACAGTTTTTTACCTTGCAAATTGAATAACAAGGAAATCCCTCGGAGAAGATGGATGATTTCAAATATAAACCTTTATGAGTATCCAAGAAACAAATGCAATAGTGGGGATATAGAAGATTAATAGGAGGACTTCCATATCTTTTATATAAAGTTGTTCTTTGCCAAAAAAACTTATTTTACTCTGTATTGGAAACTCATAGAAGTAAATTAATGTGATATTACCATTTTTTTCTAAGCCTATCAAGATTATTTTCATGGCTACATGTCGTATGTTTCTTTGATTGTAAACAGGAACTTTGTCAATTTGTCTTCAGGAAGTTTGTTCCAAACAAAAACTTCTCACCTGCATTCAAACAATGAACTTGCAATGTAAATATCCAGAGAGACCAAAGTGAATTATATTAACTGTTTCTTATGGAAGTAATGTAATAGCCTAAAATGAAATGAACCAGATAAATAAAAGGAAAACAACCAAAATATCACATCACAGTATTTGTACTTGAACTTATTTTCACTTCTATTTTTTCAATATTTATCTTTGATAAGATAAACTGTAGAAAAGATTCATTTAATCTGTTTGTACAAGAGCGAAACAATTCCCCCCACACGGTTGTTGTCGTAGCCTTTAAACTTGAATAAATTCCAAGATAAACAACATATCCAACTCTAATTACATCAGTTTTAATAGAGATTCTCTTGTTTATAACCATCTTCTACGTAATTCTATGCTGCTCCCAAGTTATATCATTTCGACATATCTTTTACCTAGAACCGTGAAAAATATAATCTTTATTAATATCGTGCAATTCAAACAGTGTTCATTATGCACTCGAATATACAGTAATGATAATAAGCTTTATGGTAATGGTTGATTTTTCATTTCGCACTCAACGGTAGAATTTTCTCTCTGCTCATTTCGGTTGCTTAGTGCAAATGTACAGTATTTGCATAATGTCCCAATAGAGGCAAGTTCCATCATCATCATGATCAACTTACAGAAGTAAAGTGAAATTATTTGCAGTTTGCAAATTTCAACATGTCTTATTTTGTACCGAGAATATGATTTGCAATTGGCAACTAAATGTAATACAGGTGCGTTCAACTTATTTCGCAGTGAAAGTAGTAGCGTTTGACGTGAAATAAAAAATGTATGCTAATTTTAAGACATAATTTGACATTTGTAATTCTTGTGTTATTTGAGTTAAATTGGTAACGAGTTTAATGTCAACATGATATTCATTATTAAAACATATAAGGGATTTTATTGATAGAGGTTGCTTTCAAATTGAGATTACACGGTATTGAATACTTCCAACTTTACAAAATAATCACTGATATGACAGCCGACACAACTTATTCATATTTCTATATTCAATCTCATATAGCCTTACCTATGATTTATCCTGGTACAGTAAGTACATTGTCGATGGGATTTCATGAGTAGAATATTGAAGCTTAAAAAATATATAAAATTCTTGGGGTGGCACCTGTAAGGTTATATATTAAAAAGATACTACCACTAAGAATATAGATTTATAAACTATATTTCCATGCGGAACAATATTCCATTCCGTCCACCAAACCCCACTGTCAGGTCATTAAACAATCATGAAATGAACAGTTCAAAAAAATAGTGGATACAACAAACTAGATTTCATACATCTAAGTTGAAAGTTTACACATTCTAATTATCTGAAATGTATGTAATTTATTTCAACTATATGCAAGGAGGTTGGCACAACAGAAAGTGGAGCACTAACGTCTTAGTGATCCGCTTCCTGTTAGCTCCTCCTCTTTCCCGACAAATCAGAGAATAGTTTAAGATAGAGACAATATCTCAAAAACGTATGCGCTTTTTACTAGTTTTTTGGGCACATAGAGCGAATACAAAACTTTTTTGGGCACATAGAGTAGTTGGAGACAGACTAACTGATTTGATGCAAGAGATTGAAAATACTGTTCTTTTTATATCTTTCTTACATTCTAAGCATTCCAACTAGTTGCCTAATATTCAACAGGTTTGATAATTTCCTTAGTTTGGAATAACTGTTCATTTTGTACCTGTTATAGTATGATGGATGATATAAATTTCAATCATTTAATAGTGAATTACTTTACAACAAAAGGTAAATGCACTGTATTAACGTAGATCAAAATTGCGTAGCTATCATATTCCTGTGATTATAATCATCATAGTACAGGATAAAATAAATATTTCACGTTAATCATTAATTTCGACATCTGCATGTGATGTTTGCTTTTCATTAGCAAATGTCATCTGTCAATGTCCTCTTTGATGACTGTCACATTCCTCAATAAAAACATTAGAGCTTCTATTTCGTAATAATTTTTGATAACAAGGTTAAATGAATTATCAAGATATACACAATACAAATTTAATATTTTGAAGCGATACAATAGAACCGTTGAATAATGCTAAATATCCATTTCGATACTAACTCCAGGTAATTAGTGTATTACAATTTAAGATACTCTTCTGAATTTGTTTTTGAATTGAAGATATTTGTAAATAATATTAATGTATGCATTGACAAATTTTCATTTTGGAACATAGAATGTATTACATTCGTTACAATTCTATTTCACCAAAATTTTAGTTATTGAAAATTCCATCAATTTTTTTTATACATGGAATTGGAGACAATAATTTTACCTCTGGATATCTTCCAACGCCTAATAAATTTCAGTTGCATTTCTTCATACATCATGTATGAGATGTAAATAGTGACCACCATTTCAAAGGATATTCGAGAACGAGCAAATGTGTATAATGTGTATATGGAAATATATGTTAAACCATCTCACAGCAAATTAGTGGTTTTGAAGTGTGAATGGAAAATTGATTGGAATTTGTGAATTGAAACTGCAACATTCCAATAATATTTATTGTATCCTTGCATTTAATTTCTTTTCTACAATATCCCAATATGCTTCTGTTATCATATGTTGTATATTTAATATGTTATATCGGGTGATTGCTCGTAATACAATTTATTTATGGTTATATTGATGAATGAATATTATTGATATCCATGCAATATATTGATTTTCATACTGTGCATCGATTACGTATTTCATGAATATGTCCACATACAATGTTTGAAATATAAGTGTTCCGTCAAGTGTATGGTTTTATCAAAGACAATATAAGATAGACGCTCAACTTGATAGGGCCTATGCAAGAATAATAACAACCAATCAGAAACGATTTATGCGTTCAGTAGCATACGTCACAGCAAACAATGACAAACCGTACAAACCTTATTCACAGAGGGATATATCTAGTCTTAACATGTGAAGTCTTTAGAAATATAAATATTCTCTACTGATTATGGATTAGATAACTAATTACCTTAATATTAATTAAGTCTACAAGATCACATATGAAGTTCAATTTAGTATTCTCCCCTCCCTTTTTAAGAAGAATAGTCATAACTAGGTATACCAAGCCAATACAAACTACGTAGGTACCATATTGTCTTTGAGGAAGCTAAGTTGCAGGTATACATTAACGCTGATTGGTTAGAAGTTGCGTGGGAGTTTTGACGTCAGTGCAAACATACTCTGTATTTTATAACATAGAGCGTCTATCTTATATTGTCTTTGGTTTTAATTGCCCTAATTACTGAGTAAGTGGTTAATCTTTGAAAATTATTTTATGTTATAGTATAATATTTGGACCTGACACATTTTGTAGCTTATAATTTCTATTGATGAACCAGTGGTTACAAGAGAAAGATTAGTTTTTAGATTCATAGTGAATTCTTAGTGATAAATTTAATATTGTTGTGTAAATTTATGTAGTGCAACTAGTAATATTGAGATACGCGTATTTTAGAGTCTGTGGCAAGCAAAAAACATATTAAATTATGTTAAATTATTGAAGCAACCGTTATTAGCATTTAAATTTGAAGCTTCGATTGCATATATAAATGTGATTTAAATTTGTTGCATGTAGGGTCAGACGGGGTATGACTACGCAAACCATTTTTATGGGGTATCACTCCGCACCTCTTATAGTTTAAAAACCACTAGTTTTAGCCTAAATCTGATTAAACCATCATTTCAGGCATCTTCTTTTCTCCCATAAACATCTTGACGCACCATTATCCTTTGAATATTTCTAGAGCTAAGTCGCGATGTATGTGGAGCTCTCAAAACAATCTGAAAAAAGTTTGCACTACTGATTTTTAAATCCCGCAAACTCTTCAATAACTCTAGAACCGAGATTTATAGATTCATACCGTTTTAACATGTTAACACAAACATTAACAGTTACAGTATGTCCAATTTTCAACTTCTCAGTTTTAACGGTTTTCCCGCCACAACCGTGCGCAGTGATACCCCAGATAATTTAGAGGAAGAGGGGTATCACTGCCCATCATTACTAACCATATTTTTATGTAAATAAATATTTATATTATTAAAGACATAAATATTGAATAAGGTGTTTTTTATTATAATATAGATTAGCAATAAACTTACGATCGTAGTGGCTATGCTATTTGATGTGGTGGTTATTAAGATAGGGAGAGGGGGTATTTAGGTGGGGGTTAGTGGTTATTGAATTAAAATATTGATGAACAATATACCTACGGTCGTATTATATTATTTGATATAAGTATTACGTAGTTAACTAGTTACGTAAAATTTAAGAGTTAAATTTGTTGCAGATTCATTAAATATGTGTTTAAAAAGTAAGGGACAATTAAATTGGGGAGAGGTCATTTAGTTAGGGAAACGCAGATATTTGGATGGGGAAGAGTGGGATTTAGATGAGGAAGAATGGGATTTCGATGGGGTGAGGGGGAAATAGGTGGGAAAGAGGGGGATTTAGATAGTGTAGAGATGGATTTGGATTGAAAGAGAGGAGTATTTCGATGATAGGAGAAGGGGATTGAGATGGAAGGAGATGGAGATTTAGATGGGAAGAGAGGGAATTCAGATGGGAGGAGAGGAGTTTTTAGATGGGGAATGAAGGGGGTTTAGATGGGGAGGGGAGGGGTATTTATAAGATAAGGAGATGGTGATTTGGTGGGGGAGAGGAGTGTTGTATTTATGCAATGCGAAGTAATACCCCTTCAAGTGCGGAGTGATACCCCTATACACTCACTTAAAGTTGCGCACGAAAAATAACCAATAAGTTTTTTATTTATTTATATATTATTTCAAAACTGGTCATCACGAGCAAAAGAGTTTTTCTTGTACATTTAGTTTTTGAGTAATACAGAGTTTGCGGGATTGTGCGCAGGAATACCCCGTCCAACCCTACATTGTACAGCTAATAGTGAAAATAAGTTCCCTTAGTTACCCGGTTTTTATCATATTATTCATAATTAGGTACTATTGAGTCTATTTCTAATTCTCAAGAAGGCATAATATAACCATACTTATAACTGATAGTGTATGAGCCATATTTATTTACTGAAGTTGAACGGTAATTGGGTAGAGACAGCTATTCTTAAATTGATGACAGAACTGCTAATTTTTAAAACTTTTGATTAGTTTACTTAAATGACGGTAATTTTAAATAAGATCTAGTTTTTAATATTTTTTTGTAGTCAAGTACCAAGTTTTATTATTATTTTTCATGGTGAAATAATAAAGAAATTGATTTTAAAAACTTATTGCAGAATCTCACGCATCAATGTGAAATATAGAATAGATGCTTCAATCTCGTTATAAATGACTAAACTAATATATCTTGTTTCATGCACGAGTTAAAGTATTTGATGACACATGAAGTATGTTATAATTGGATATAGAAAAGTCTGGCAATATTTAGGTGGCATGCTACAAGCAATAATAACTTTCGGTCATTCTTTCATTCCGGCTAAAGTAACATGACTCTGGAATCACAAAATTGGGTAAGTGAGGCTTGAAAACAAAGTGACCACGTAAACGCCAACCTTTAAATTCTATATAGAAAATACAGTTAGTTCAAAATGTTTCAGAATTATTTATAGTGAAAAAGAAAACATTCATACGAGGACCTATGTTCTTTAATGTGTACAACAATTCAAGCTGCTAATATTGTGGTTTGACAGTCTCATAATTTTATTTACCATTTTCGAAAATTTTCATTGAATTATTGTAATGATATTGTAAATGAGAATAATTCAAAAATATTGTATGTTATTTCATACATTTACCTAGTAATAATTTGTATCTCAAACGAATTTCATCTATCAATTAAAATTAGGGTATATAAAAGGATATCATGGCTCCAATTATCTTCACATCACATCTCATTATTTAATAATCAGCGCAGGGAATACCTGATAACCAATAATCATTAACAATGACTGATAAGCTAATGAACCCGTCCCAGTCATAAAATGTAATCATGTCTCTATTTGATATCATTATTATAAATAGTGTTGCCTATCGTAGCTTAAAATATCGTAGTTTTGTTCACGTATAATTGTTTGGAATATTGCTCGGAATTGTCCGAAGAAATAGAATAGACTAGGAACGTCTTTGGTATTTGATAAAAGGATTTCATATAATTTGAATTATGAACATTCATATATACAATATATTTTTTTCGCCAGTTGCAATTGCTAATCAAAAGCCGCCGATTGGCGATTGTAATTTTTAAATTGGGATCCTCGCCCCGATCCTATAATGTGTTTCAGGATGACTAACAACAGTTAATCAACTTGATAGATAGCCACTAAATGGCAAGCGCTCCCTCTCTTATTGACTATTGATTATCGTGATTCAACCTATTAATTATTGTTCTTTTGTTAGTTACCATAGAATAGCGATATTTGTATTTATATCTAAATATAATAACACGCTCCAGATAACTCGGTAAGCATTGGTCAGCGTAACAATAAGCGTAAAATTAGAAACAAAGACTAATAAACAAGTTACAAGCTAAAGAACAAAAAGAAACTCATTGCACATTTATTGGTTCACTGACATATACTCATATTTTTATCAGATTCTGTAATTTCTGTTGTTTTGTGTGTTTCTCAAAGGTGGAAATGACGGTTGTAGAGAAATTCGGTCTCGGAAAATTCGATCTCAGAAAATTTTCTCTATTTTACCAGAAGTTTATTAAAAATAATAATGGAAGAAAAATGAAATTATTATTACTAAAAGGTGCAGTGTATTTATTAAAAACGGATAACATCATTTTTACATGTTTTAACATTTTTTCAACATGAGATTTGATCGGAAATTTCGATCACAGAATTTTCGGTCTAGGAACTTTTGGTCTGCTGTATAAATAAATTTTTATTGATAAACAAAGTTTAATGTTATAATATTATGCTTGTAATTCATATATGGTTATTAACTAATTATGTAATTCCAAATTAAAAATGGCCATTATTTACTGATTATTGTATTTTTATTCAAATTCAAATAAGGTAATATTAGTGAGTCATCATTTTTTGATCAGATACAATTATGGTAATTATTTCGTTATTATTTTTTTTATCAATTATCAAATAAAAGAACAGTACATAAAAAATATACCATAGACGAAACTTTGTGAATTCTTTATAATGTTTAAATTAATAAAATATTTGTGGTTCACTATAACTATTTCAAATACTGTATATCTTTCACACCATAGTTCCAAAATTTGTTGCCGATATTAAGAAGTGAAACTTCCTCGTTTTCTTGACAAAGTTAAGAATAATTTTGGTGTAATGACTCAATTATCTGCCCAAGTTACCCAATTGATGTCAGGCAACAGAGATAGAATTACCGGTAACATTTCCCTACCGAAATAGTTCTCAAAATATAAACTTTGATCAAGTAAATGCAGCAAATCTCTATAATTGAAAGAGATTTTCATAGCAAAATTGGACAATCAGCATTTTATTGGACTAACTTAATATGTCTTCTTCTTTAATCAACGACGAGCATAACAAAAAATGTTTGAATACCTCAATATTTTTTGATATGACATCATTCAGAATAATTTGTTTATAATAATAGTTTAGAAGAATCTGTAAAATATCGAAATTATATTAAATAAAAGACAAATAGATTAAAGAATCAATCAAATATTTTGAAATCTACCACTCACACCCTCTGTTAGATATACCTTTTGTCCTATTTTCTTTTCCAATTTTAGAAACGATTCACCAAGTTTGTTTTGATATTTATTCTGGTTGTCTGGAACGTTGTTAATAATTATTTTTCGTGTAAAGAGTTTGAACGATGCGACAGCACAATATTGTGTCGGATTTGTAAAGTTATAGCTCTCTGTCTCATTTCTGTATATTTACAGTTTTTATATTCTAGTGAATTTCAGAGTAAAGAAGAATGAAGAGATAAAGGGATTGGTCTATCTTGTGGAACAGAAAAAACACTGATTTTGTGGAACTGATGTTTCATTATTATCAATTTAACTAAATATTGGTTACCATCAATTTTAATATGTATAATTATTAAGAATTACTTTTCATGAATAACTGTATAAAATGATTTTCAAATAACAGATTTCACAGATCCCTCAAATATTGAACTACCTGACATGTGAAGATACACTGTACTGCTCCCCGACCTACGTACTTATACCTACACTAAGGCTGAGCTGCGCATACCTATGAATTGTATGAGCTACATACATTTACATTTTTTTTTATTTCAATTTCTTAATTTATATTCATCTGCATCAGATCATCCAAAATGGAATTTTGTTCGTTCTTTCGTGTCCTCTCAAATATATTGGGGCCTATCAATTTAAATATATATCTTTTCAAACTCTTGAATCCTTATCTTTCACGAAATTGAAGTAATATTAACGTGCCTCGAGAAACTGAGTTATCTAGATAGGTATTAATATTTAATTTTATCGGTGTGCCTCCACCGACCCCAGTTCAATATCCTCCATTATTCTCCCCTTCATAGCATCTCTCACGCTTCATTTAAAATTATCTGATTTATCAGAAATCAGAAAATCTGAGGTGTTTCATGGAAATTTTCTCGCTGATCCTCAGAACATAGCACCAGCATTTGCAGCGATGTCGTTACGAACGTAAGAGGATTCAGAACACAGTCGCGAAAATATAATCATCTTCTAAAGTGCTGTTGCGATGAAAATTCAAGTTATTTCTGTGGAAAATTATTATTATCAGTCTGATTGATATTCAAATTTGCGTCAAATATACATTATATCTAAATTTTTATCGAATACGATGTAATCACCACTCATCGAGCGTTTACTAGCGGACGTAATTTGTCAACTGTGTTGATCAGATAAAAAATGATTAGAATGCATTTTCATCACATTCACTACATTTTGTATTCATCAGTTCCTACGTTTTAAATTATATCTAACTTTACATAGTTTCATAATTTCCATATATTGTTTGTTTTTTACCTTTGGAAAATTGGAGAAGGTTATGTTTTAGTCGATTTCATTTGAATTTTGTTATTTGCATAATTCAGAAGGAATTTAACTAAATTGTCCGAAATTTGGAGGGACGATGGTCATTATCGAAAAGGTGAAATCTTTTTTATAAATCAAGAAATATTGGATAGTTGAGGTCATTTATAAATGGCGGCTAAGGTATGCGCTTTACGAGTGTTTGTGCTAGTAAACCAAAGTTTATGACTTTTTGTGTAATGTTACTGATTATAAAAAGATCAAATGTAATATCTATTTATATTTATTAAGGGGACCGTCCGCGAAGAAATCTCAAAATTTTATCTTTTTTTTTTATTGTGTAAATAGTTGTTTTATAACCTTCTTATAGTGTGTGCAAAATATCAGAAGTCTCGTATAACTCTAACCCCCTGGGGAGAGGGAGAAAGGGAAAAGTGGGCCGGGGGATAGGGAGTCAATATGTTCTCTAAAAACCATCTGTGAGCCAATTATAATTCGTAATAATTAATTATCTCGCTATATCTGGTATCTAACCTACCACTATATAACGCCCACATCAATGAATGCAAAGAAAGATTGCTCAGTTATCCCTAAACCTTCGAAGTGGATGGATGCTGCGTGTCAGATCATCAAACTTTGAAAGGAAATTCCTACTAATTTTGAGATCTACAAATCTTGTAATTCAAAACCCCGCACATTTTTTTGGTTGAAGCTAGAGCATTGCGGTTTTTTCCATTCGATTCTCCTGGTAATTCTCTACAAAAGCTTGAGGATCGATTTTTGAATTTCGAAATACAATTTTTTTTTTTAGAAATATAATTTTTTTTTTTTTTGGAAATTTTAGTTTTTTCACGAAAAATCAAATTTTTCGTAAACTAATTCGAAATTCAAAAATCGATCTTCAGGCTTTTGTAGAGAATCACCAGGAGAATCGAATGAAAAAAACCGCAAACCCGTAGCTACAAAAACTGTATTAGAAGTACATGTTTGAATACCCAGTTCGAAATTCGTTCGAAATTCGAATAACTTGTTTTCTATGCGTCTAATCGAAAAAATGCCACGAACAAAAACATAATATTATTCAATTTTATATTTAGGAACCAAGTTTCATAACCGTAGCTTTATTAATAAATTTGTTTACAAAATTTACGGACGGTCCCCTTAACTAGTTTAATTTAATTCAAACCGCATTAATGACAAGACATGAATTATTAAACAGTATAATATCATTGCATTGCTGAAATTAATTTGAAGGTAAAAACATTTTGTCATATTGGAATGCTCATTTTATGTTTATTAATTATAATGATACTTGATCGATTTACTCTTATATGTTCTGGTGACAAATATTCATTGTATTTTCAAATTTCTAAAATTGTATTGATTTATGAATTCCGTTACTTAATAACCACCTTAACCAAATTTTCTTTTTCTTTCCAGGCTCAATGCGGTGTTAGTTCCAAAGAAACTAATTATATTTGTGAAATCATCTGGTAAGCGACTGTGTGGAAAAGCTATGTTTAAAATAACATCTTATAATTTACCTTCTTAATAGATATTATAAGCATGTGTCTACTTGCTAAAACGTTAATGAATTAAATGGGAGAATTGGCAGTATTAAATAGTTGTAACTTTTGATTTTTGGTTATCATTATCATTTGATATTATACAATATACAGTCAAAAGAAGCTGTCACGAAGTCAAAATCACCATAACTTTAACAAAAAAAAACATATTATCGTGTGGTTTTCTTTGGCTAATGCAGATTTTTGTTAGCTATGACCACATTATTTGTTTGCTTTCCTATTCCTAATAGGTCCTCTACAGGGTAATCATAAGTAGAGGGTGGTGAAAAAGTTCTTGCGCGAGCTTACTTCAAACCTAATTCATCAAAAGAGTAAGTTGTATCACCGAAAAATTTGCATGATTTTAAAAAACCTTATATTGAATTAGGGGATATTTTCGTAATTACGACATATTCATGGAGCTACTCTGAATCCATTATGGAGGATTCAGGATGGAGCTCAGTACACAGAACACTTGTTGTTAAAGAATGACTGAGAAAAGTTTCCGAATATCCGAGTCATTCCCAAGGGTCATGCAATTAAATGGTGTCCGTGGATCTCAGACTAAAGTGCTTGCGCAATTTCTATTGTGGAGTTTTTGGAAAATGATGTATGCTCCTCCTCACCTGCTAATCTGAATTGATTAAAAGAAAGAATAACGCTAAATGTTGATTTCTTGAAAGCTAATCCTGACAATGGTAGCAGACAGAAAACAGTTGCAAAAATAATGTATTGAAAAAAAAATGGGGGAAATGGATGCTTTTGGTAAAGAATAAGTTACCTTAGATTTTCATAATTTTCAATTGTTTCTTTATTTTAATAAAAGAAAAATAGGTAAACAAACTTATTTGATATTTTTTATCAATTTCATATCTCGCGTAAGAGATTTTCCCCAACCCTCTCTTACGATCACCATGTGGAAAAAGTATTAAGAATAGGAAAACAAACAAACAATGAACTTATAATTTGAATTAGTCTAAAAAAACAGCATGAAAATACGGTGGTACATGTTACAGTTATGACTATTTTAATTTCCTACCCGCTTTTCTGACTCATACTGTATATTTCGGGTTTGTTCTCACGGTCATATAATTAATTTTCAAGTGGCTGATCAAGAGATTTGTATAAAATAAAATGTGATTAATTAATCTGTTGATCATTTGTAATAGGGTTTATTAAATATAGAATCTGTGAATAAAAAGATCCAATATGGGAAATAAATTTTTGTTTCACAAGATACCATTTACGTATTGACGATTATATCGTCTTCGGTATAGCTTAAAAATTCAAATGTTGTTGACCCGAATATTACATTCTAGCATTTGGTAATTGTTTTTGCAAATACAATGGATAACTACCAATATGTTTTTTTGCTTTTCCTCTTTGATATCTTTTTTTTGTTGAATAAATATTGATTTCGCAAAAAGTAACTGAAAAATACAGCAACACTGAATATTCAAAGTATTTGTTTTCGTCAATTTTATAGAACCTAGTTTGCTGAAGGAGAGTTATCGTGAAACATCGGAAAATTACTACGGGACCCCATTTAATCTTACGAACCAACGATAGTATTTGATCACATCAGGGTGACTCGTCTCGACTACTATATATATTACACACAAATCAATGTGTATCTTTATTAAGTACTTCATACAGTATTATTTATTTCATATTTATTCCGTTGTATTACCATCCGGAAAACAAAATAACAGCACATTTAATTTCCGCAGGGAGTGGAGTGCATAAATGTATTTATGTGATGAAAATATTCTTAATGATTCATATGAGTAGGAAATAATGAAGCCATTAAAGACTAGATTAAATCGGAGGAATAAATTCTAATTTGTGGAAATGGACCGATCCATTTTAATACGAATTTGAGGATACTGAAAAGGATTTAACTAGAATTTACGACTAGTTTTTGCTCATTACCGCCTTATAACAGGACATAAATGTTAGTTTATTTCTTGTGAATAGTATAAAATAAACTCTTGTGGTGTAGATACAACACAAGACTCATAATTAAATTTCACAAAAATTTATAAATTTATCATTTTGGAATCTGCAGTTCATGTTCAAAAATATTTTTAAGGAACAACATAACGAAATATAACAAACTGATATAGGATTCCCTTCAGGAGAAGACATTTGCATAATCTCTGTTACAGACTCTCTCCAATTGGAGATTATATTGAATATTGAGTGGCATCATCGGAATATGATATCGAAAGTTTGTTCATGCCTTTCTGTTCATAATATCAATTCTTCATAGCTATTTGCTTCGTAACAAGCTGAATTCTACATAATTAGATAGACCTGATCATCTCCAGTTTTTTTTTACTACCATTGCAAAATTGCTGAAGATTATTTTCTTATCAGCAATATTTATTTATTTAAATACTTGTATACTCCATCTTGTTATATTTGAATAACTCAAAAAGTTCTTATCACCAAAGTGCCTGACATTTGGTATGATAATTTGTCAATAGTACAGAAAGCTTCCGATGAGATTTTGATGGTGATCACATCGAAGGTTGAGGTCAAGGTCCCGAAATACTCTAAATCAACAAAAAGATACAGCCTGCGAAGGAATGCGCTCTACAACTGCCCGTTCTAGTTGATAATAAAATCGGATAGTAAATATCTTATACTTACTTATTTCAACATAATGAAAATATATAATCATAAATATCATAGCAAAATTAGGTTTTAGAAAAACTGATTTATCAGTGAAGTTTGTATAGTATACACTCCATTATTCAACATTGCATTATACAAACTAATTTAACAATGACTCATTGATACCATTATTTTTCTGTTATTGAAATACTTAGTTTTCAGACGTAATATAGATTTAATAAAGAACATTGAAAAATATGCGTGCAGGACTTAGCTACGTGGAAATGCACCTAACACAGTTGAAAACATTTATTGAAGAAATGTTTTCAGTGATGAAAATCAGAGGCATTATAAATCGCGTCCATTGAATTATTTATTATCGACACTGACTGGTAATGTTAAATAATGACAGTCTTGTTCAGATTGAAAATGTGTTAAACCTTTTTGTGCAGATGTTTTCTCTGTAATATTGAATGGTTTACTCGATCATGCCTTATAAATTGGATCATGTCTTATATCTTTGACCTTCACATTTAACACTACCAATGTTCAAATCGTTCCACCAAATTTCAGGGAATTGGTAAAAAATTTTTTTTGAGTTATAAATAAGCTTGACCTTTCACCTGATCGATTCCAAATTCTAAATAAATTGATCCTGAATTATGATCAATCGTCCCACCAAATTTGAAAAAAATTAGTTGAATACTTTTTCAATTATGCTAATATTAATATTTTCCCTCCTCAAATTTGCGGAGGGAAAAATGAGTAGCTAAACAATTTGAGGTCAGTTCCGAGTTATCGAACTATTTCACTTTTTTTTTTTCGAAGGAAAATAAATTTTAAACAACAATTACAATATTTTTTTTCTAACATGATCGGAAAGGTGAAGTTTTCCTGTGACTTGTAACTATCCTGCCTCTTTTTTGTGTTCGTTAATGGCAAGTAAATGTTCCGAGCTGCTATGAGTTGCCTGTGTTTCTCCAAACGGCTTCAAGTTACAATTTTGGTGAACTGACTCTTTACTCCTTGGTACAAACTTTCGTGGGATGAATTCATCAAACTGAAGTCAAAGTTCAGTGGAAATATCTTAGGTAGTAATTAAGCTTTAAATTCTTCCACTATTAGTTTAACAAAGTAAATATTAACTATATTAATGATTGATGGATAACATATATTTTGGAGATTAGCTAATTGATAAATTTAAATTTGCTGTCATATAATCTTTGTGAGATCCCAAATTAAAAAAATAGGAATTCAATTTGTATGCAGCATTTATTCGATATTTGGAAGAAAATGCACATTAATATAAGCTCTTCTATCATAACAATTTTTTATTAAACGGTAATTCGATTTAATTGAAGAACAATTATTCATAATAAAATCAGGACCTCTGGGATTAATAATTTAATCATTCTCTAAGTTTCATTGATAGTGTTGTATGTATTTAACAGAGCTATTGGGATTGCAGTCAAAAATATAATTTCTTTTGCAGCATCATATTGGCCCTTCCTTGTGATCCAATTACCATTTCATGGCAGTTGATTCAAGTTCAGATGCTCCCTTAAGTGTGTCTTGTCTAAACTAATTTATGAATTATGCAAAATTACATCTAAATCATATCATTTAAGTGGAATTTTATCAAATAAAGTAAAAACATTTTTAGAATGTCACACGTAGTATATTTCGGAACACTCCTTCTTATCCTACCGAGCATAGGTTGAATAATAATCTTTGTTCAAACAAGGGCTTGCGTGCAATATATTCGTTGGTTGAAAAAACCAGTGATTAAGGTTGCCAGAATTCACAATTCTGTTGACTATTTTCTAGATCCGATTCAATATTTCGAATACATATATGTAAATATTGTGACTGCTGAAATTTCGTTCTATCCATCACGGTAAAATTGAAGCCTTATTCGATTTTATTAGGCTGAGCAGCTGCACTTTCCATATTTGTTTGCAAATACAATGCAAATACAAAAAGGAATTCAAAAAGGAATTTGCAGTGTTCATTCAATTTCTTAATAAGGGGTTCTGAGATATAATGTAGCGTTAGCAAATTATATAAGAGTATTGAGTGCTCTTTGTCTTTCAAAAAACATCTGACTTTACCTTAATGAATTCTTATTTTTCTCCTATTTCACTGAATTGGAGATCTAATTACAAGTAGTGAAAATATTTCACAATAATCATTTTACAAGAAAACATTGAATAAATTTCAATACGAATGGCATAAAATATATTTTCTTTGTGTGGATTGCTATTGATAACAATATGTATAACTTCTGTAATATTGTCAAATATTCATGTTTGCATTTTCATCAACTAGTTGATCGATTTTCGCTCATGAAAAATGAAGAAGATATGAAATGTAGCACAAAGGAAACGACGAAAAAATTGTATATCCTTTATTTTTTCTAGAAAAGATTGGTTAAAAGAAATAATCAAACAAGAAGAGAAAATTAACAGACTAGCTACTAAATTAAAGGAAAAGAAAGAAATAAACGATGAAAAATATGATTATTTGCACTGTTCTGGGTCAAAACCAGGAGTTCTTTATGGTTTACTAAAGATACACAAAATTAGGGCACCACTGCGACCTATTCTTTCGGCTATAGGAACTTCAGGATACAAAATTACAAAATGTTTCTCCTACCTTTACTTAAACCCATCACCACCAATCAATATTCAGTTCAGGATTCATTCTCATTTGTTCAAGAAATCACTAAAATCAAGAATTCAAATTCATTATGCATGGCAAGCTTTGACATCAAATCTTTGTTCACTAATATACCTTTGGATGAAACATCGAAATTGCTACCACTTCTCTACTCGGACCCAGTGGTGACTCCCAGTTTGTGTTCCTCTTTCTTCAAGCAGTTGCTTGAGCTTGCTGTTAAGAATGTCCTCTTCCTTTTCAATGGTAAGTTATTTTCCCAATTTGATAGTGTTGGTATGGGAAATCCACTCTTGCGAATGTCTTTTTATGTTTTCATGAACAACTATGGCTAGATGATTATTGCCCAATTAAATTTAAACCTAAATTTTATCGTAGATATGAAGATGATATTTTCCTACTGTTTTCTGACCAATCCCATTTTAATCTTTTTCATAATTATTTAAACTCTAAGCATTCTAAAATTAAATTCACTTCGTAAATTGAGAAAAATAACTCCCTGAATTGTTTAGATGTTGACATTAATCGTATTAATATTAGTTTCTCTACTAGAGTTTATCGTAAAAAGATATTCACAGGATTGGGGTTAAGATTTGATTCTTTCATACCGACATCTTATAAAGTTAATTTGATTACTTGTCTTGTTCATAGAGCGTATAAGATTTGCTCGAATTATGTAGATTTTGATGCCGAATTATCACACTTGCGTAATTTTTTCTCTGGTAATCGTTATCCTCAAAATTTATTTGATAAATTTATTTAATATTTAAATTCTGTTCATACTCCACTTAAACGTGAATTAACAGTTCCTAAATTTGACCCTTATTTATTTGGGTGATTCAAGCGTTAAATGTAAAAAAGACCTTAATTCATTACTTATCAAATTTTATCCTCAAGTTAAACTAAATTTTGTATTAAAAAATGAAACCACTATCGGTTCATTTTTCCCTTATAAAGATAAAATCCCACCTTTACTGTCATCTGGTCTCATTTATAAATACTCATGTGGACAGTGCCAGTCCACTTACATTGGTGAGACCATGATGCAGTTAAAGGTGAGAATTTCTCAGCATAAGGGAATATCTTTTAGAACTAATAACCCCTATAGCTCCCCTCCTTTCAGTTCAATTCGTAACCATTCTTTCGATTCAAATCACTCAATATTAAGGAAGAAAATTTCAAAATTTTGCAAACTACTAACCAGTGTGATATTCGTACATTAGAATCTATATATATTCATGAACAGTCTCCTAAGCTTAATGAACAAGCGAGTTCTTTCAATTTAACTATTTTGGGTTAATAACTTATTATTTTTAGTTTTCTTTATTTTAATTTTTATTAACTATTTATGTGACTTTATAATTTTTGGTATTCAAAACACTTCTTAGTTCTATATATTTTGTTAAAATTAGTCTAAATTAGGTTATTGATAATGAATTTTTTTTTTCGAAAGCTCTAGACAAAATAAAGGATGTACAATTGTTTCGTCGTTTCCCTAGTGCTACACTTCATAAATTTAGTAAGATTTCCTAGAAGGAGATCAATTAGTCAAATGAAGAAGATAATAATACGATATAGGCAAATAACTCAAACAATTCATCATTCGCACGTCAAGAAGAAAGAATTTTAAAACAAAGACTGGAATTTTAAATCACTCAAGATTTGAGCTATTATCTTGTCTAAGTACCTATATTAATCACTTATTATTATATAAATTTAAATGATGTATCAAAATTATAATAATTACATGAAACGTTTTTTTTTTTTTGACATGTAGTTATGTAATATGTATTCTGATTTATTAAATTTTTGTCACAATGATTGGATTTATAGTGTTATTTTATTTTAGAATAATGCAGTAAAGATGTAAGAATATCTCAAATCTAAAGTTCGATGGTCAGACAAACATTAAAAACATATTTGTTTGAACAATTTACTTATATTAATAACACTAATGAGTTTGACTATCAGAATGTATCGGAAGGTTTGACTATGTGTTAAAAAATATGTCTTTTTTATAAACCTACGGAACTGTATTCTTCACAAGTTGTTAGTATATATACTAAATTAGTGTATACCAAATTACAAGTAAAACTATTGAACATAGGAAGAGAAATAAATACATAGGTATATAAGACATTGCATGCAACGGAAAGAGCAGAGCTGTGATTGGGTGGAGTGTGACAACAATTCTAATATTAATATATATTTGAAACATATTTAGTTGTTTGAAGAGATTCAATCTTTTCAAACAATTGAATTTTGTAATTATACTAAATTATACGTTAATATATGAATTAATATTTATATTGCTAAGTCGTACAACAGAATGTAAAAAAAATCAAATACCTCATATATTCTATTACTTTTCAGATTTTAATGTGCATCTAATATAATAATTTTCACAGTGAAAAGTGAAAGTGATAAAATAGTGATACTAAGTGCGTTGAAAAGATTTGAAAAAACGTTGAATATTGGATATGTGTCATTGTATAACAATATCTGCTAAAGACACTCTTTGCATTTAAAATTGAATATAATATACAGAGAGACAGACAAAAATTGTTGTGTAGAGGAATATCGGTGACATTTAATTTCTTGGAACACTGCAAGGTGAGTTAAATTCAGAGGTTATATTGGAGATGTTTTCATTTTAACACCAAATTTCTTAATTGATTTTATAATTATTTGACCCACATATTTCGGATTATTATAAATCCCTCTTTCAAAATAGGCACAGCTTCTCGATCACCATCTGTATTTATGTATACCTGAGAACGCTTATCAACTGAACCTATTTTAAGTTGGAAAATATCATAATTATATCACTGCTGAATATTTTGTCGGAATTATGCTCCATTACAATTAATTAAATATGAATACGTATCTTGATCTTTTCTATGAAGCTGAAGTAAATGCATGTATACTCTATAGTAATGCAAGAGAGTGCGGTACAAGTACTTTATAAAGTATGCAGAGGGGAACAAGAAGATATTCCGTATTCCAAAGCACTGGAAGCATCAAACGTACTTTGACTGATGTTCAAGTTATCAAAAGGATTTGAGTAATCCTCTCGACTGAGATGTGAATGAATACACTTCAAATAACGGAATTCTGTCAAAGAGTTTCGAATGATTTTACCCGTGAATTTGATTTCAAGATTGTTCTTATTTCAGAAAAAAGAACTGTTGGTATCCATGTAATGATTCAGAAGATATTTCTGTTAACATTTTTGTTGTAGAACTGTTCATTTCATAATTTTGAAGTTTTATTGAATAAAATTCACCAATAATTACGAGTCTAGAATAGTCAGCATGTCATTATAGTGGATGGATGTGTTTTTTAGAAAAGAAAGAGTTGACTTGAAAACCTTTTTCCTTTGATACGTGAATGTTCCTACTCCTTTTTTAAACTAATATGGGGCTGCTTAGTTACAACAGCTTCAGTTGCAAAATTTTACACCTATCATTAATGGTTAAATTCTCAGAAATATGTCTTTTTTTCAAATCGAATGGTATTATATATAACGAAAATGAGAGTTATTTTTTCTGAGTAAAAATCAGCCACCCATATGCAAATATTAATATCGTATTGGATGTTATTAACTTGGAAATTTTTTACTAACTTCTAAATAGAATATATTTAATAATCTTCATTAAGTAACGATAAACTTAAACTTAATAAAAGTTTATTACATAACAGTTGCATATTTTAATTGATATGTATTATACGTATGTACTTTATCTTATTTCACTTTTTCCTGATGTAGTATATGCCAATACATCAAGACAATAACATGTCACTTCTAATAGAAAACAAGTTATGATGATAAATAATACTCTTTCGGACAGTGAACTTTTGAAGCATGAGCGCTTTAAACAATTTATGTCAATGAATCTCTCAGTGTTGTTGGTCAGAATATATAATTATTATGACAAACATATATTTTCAAAAACTAATGTATGTATAGTGATTACGTTCTCTTAGTAAAATTTGTATTCAGGCAAATAATTAAGCATCTCTCTAAATTGAAACACTTCATTTCAATTCTTTATATGTATATTTTCCGATCAGAATAAAATGCAATATATATTAATTCTTTATCCACCACTACTACTAATACGAAATGTCACTTAATTTCATATGACATTTGCTGTCAGAAAACCAATTAATAAGTTGATGGAAAATATCAGATAACACGCATGGATAATGGACCCTGTTTACTTTTATTAAAGAAAATAAGAAGAATTAAGATGAGACATATAAAGCATGACAATTGACACGCAGACACTCTGAATTAAGGTGTTGATGGTACAGTTCCCAAGCAACCTCCTAACCTACAAATATGGATAACACGATTGGCGTGTTTTTGCATGAGTGAAATATCCAAACGATAATACTGGGGACTCCTACCTGAATAGTTCGATTAAATACTGAACATGTAGCTTTTCGAGTTTTTCGCAATATGTTCACTGTTCAGTAAACAAATTGCGAAAAACTCGAGAAGCTCAAAAAGTGTCCTCTCACTTTAATTATAGCGTGCCCCGTAACTTATTTGTGTATGAATCCACTCACCTTTTTTATAGAGTGTCTTGTGTCCTGTTAGTGACTGTGTCCACTTGCTTTATTTAAAGCATGTCCCGTGTTTTGTTTGTGACTGTGTTCACTCATCTTATTTATAACATGTCCCGTGTATTGTTAGTGACTGTGTCCACTCACATTATTTATAGTGTGTCCCGTGTCTTGTTAGTGACTGTGTCCACTCACCTTATTTATAGCGTGTCCCGTGTCTTGTTAGTGACTGTGTCCTCTCACCTTATTTATAGCATGTCCCGTTTGTGCCTTACAATTTATGTGCCTATTTGAGATGCAAATTCTAGTTATTTCTCCTCATCCTGTCTTGTTATCCACAAACATGAAATGTGGCTATTGGTGATACCCTCGAGTTTAGAGAGGAAAGGTGATATTTCCAACAAATGTAATTATATAGAATGAAATTTAACTCGTCTCTTATTTAAAACTTGGTGCTCTTTTTGAAGTGCTGGGACTATAACGCTCTGAAGATATTAAAAAAATATTAATAAGCAGATTAATTTACGGTTTGGTCTTTATATTGTCAATGAATATATTTTATACTGTAAGATATATCATAAATGGGAAAAATAGAATTACTGATATAAGTAATATGGTATATAGTTTTGTTCTTGTATACATTAATAGGTATATTCTTGTTATTGATTGATGAATATTATTGGTAGATTTAAATTTATATGAGATATAAAAGTTCATTCCTGATTCCAGAGAGCATATATTTCTATTTCGATGCACGTGACTGAAAGTCGAAGTAGCTTTTCTGCATAGACGAGCTTTCTCTCTCGAAATAAGGGAGTAAAAACTTGATCAATCTTTATTCTTCCATACATGTCTCCTAATTTGATATTAATTTTAAATTTTATTTCTTACGTTCAAGGATCCTATTGCGTTTTATTTTGTACTTTAATTTCATTTCAAATATTGAAAAAAATGTATTTTATATGTATCTTTTATTTAAAAAAAATCACACTAAATCAATATTTTCATGTATGGCTACTAATGTTAGTTCAATCCAGTGAATTGTGACGAAAAATGTTTTCTGCATTCAAGAACATTCACACCGACTGGAGGTAGGTGACTACTGACTAAATTCATGGAAGCCTTAAGTGGCAAAATAAGCCACTTAAGGAAGAAATAGGGCACATTAATTTAATGAAAGAATGGAACATCCACTGAAGCTGTAGTGCTTATGGAACGAACAAAATATCTATAATATAAACAAAAAATGTTTGTATTTTATAATATGTAAAACATACCTCACTAATATATCAACAATTTGAAATGCATGTTAATTTGTTAATATTATTCTGTCCTATGATTCCCTATGATATTATTTATATAGCATTTCTAGAATGAAAACAGTTCGGTTTTCGGTTATTTTAGAGTTAGATATTCAAGCATAAAATGTTAAATAATTTGGAATAGAAAATATAGTATGTATCTCTATTTCCGATTCAAAGTACGTATAACCAAATCGAAATATATGTCATGGTAAAGAAGATTAGGGTTCTTATTTTTTGAAGATCACGGTCATCGTATAGTCAAATTTATATATTTGACTATTGGAAGTTTTTTATTTTTTTAAATGATGCCGTTTTGTTCGAGTATTTATAAGTGGTACATAATTACAATTTCCTAACAGTTTTAATTGGAATCGCTGTTATTTAGAGAATATGTATTAAATATATTTAGTGTTAAATGGTTCACCTATCCACATTTATTTATTCGTATAACCTTTATTTTAGAGCAACTCTCCTTACCTACTGATTATTTCTCCTCTTATTTGCTGCCTCGGGATATTAATATAAATATCAAAGGAAGAATATTGAGGGGAAAACGTGACTTTGTAGCGGAACAAATTGCTCCTACGGTAACTAGATTTCTTAATAGTCTAAGTACGTATTCTCATTGCTTTAATATTCAATTTAATTTATATACAGCTGCAGTGTGTGAATAGAAAATGTGGAGTATATTAAAATTTTGAATTTGAATTTATTAAATATTTAGGATGAAATTATAATGAATTGAATGATGATTCATATCATTTTATTAAAAATGAATAACTTTTTAACTAGCTCAACATATTTATATATTACATATTTTTTCTACATATATACAATATTTAACATGTTAACTTTGCATAACAATAACTAAGTAGATTTTTTATAAATTAACAGTTAACTACTACTAAAGCAGTCATTTCATGACAGATATTCTAGTTTAGTTCCACCATACATCCTGACGTTATATAATTGAATTACTGTAGTTCATTGAGCTGCTTTGCTTTGATCTGCTTCTTCAAAGTCCCTTGTATTTACTAACCTTCAAACGCCAGCGATATGGTTTAGGGACCAATTTAAGATGCTAAATTGCTCATTGGTAAATAGTTATGTGCTTTATAAAATTGTAAAACTGTCGTTAAAACGAAAATAAAACATTTAAGGGTGAATAAATAGAGGCCTTAAAGGATTGTTAAGAAAATGAAAGCTATAATAGAAATTGTTAACAGTAAAATCAATTTATGAATACTAACAAAAAGCCATTTTTAAACAAGATTTATTGGACAGTATAAATAAAAATTAAAGATCAATTTCTTGAAATTAATAATTATTCAAATTATTGTTTAATTTGAATTAGCATTTTCCAGTATGTATAAAAATTATGTAATCAGTTAAAATGTTACTATAGTGAGTGTGTTTCATAAGCTTTACTTTTTTATCTGAACTGACTTATAAACATTGATTTAAAAAATGCATTGAATGAGTAAGATATGCCACTTGTCACAATATAGCCATTTATTGCAAAAAAAGTCACATATTGTGTCAAATCGACTTATTGTGTCCAAGCCACTTATTGTGCCCAAGCCACTTATTGTGCCAAGTCACTTATTGTGACCAAACCACTTATTGTGCCAAGTCACTTATTGTGACCAAGTCACTTATTGTGACCAAGTCACTTATTGTGACCAAGTCACTTATTGTGACCAAGCCACTTAATTATTGTGACAAAGCCACTTATTGTGACAAAGCCACTTATTGTGACCAAGCCACTTATTGTGATCAAGCCACTTATTGAACGAATAATTAAAATTTCATTTATTGTCGATATGTATTTATAAATACTTTATTTCATTAGATGAGGTGATGGAATTGTTGGGGTTCGAAATACTTTGAGTGAATTTATAGTACATGAAAGACGTCTCCAGAAAGTACATACAGATTTGATGCTTGTCTAAATCAAGTGGTCAAAACAATTTTGAATAAAATAACCAGTGTGAAAAACGATGAACATATTGTTTATTGCTTGTTCGTCGTCTAAGATAAAAGACTGTGCCAATTACCTCCCACTAAAAATACACTGCGTTCATTATTGTTGATAACTTGATAAATCCGATTATTGAACTCTTACGCTACATAATTACGATGCAGATGAAGATGGAGGAAAAACGCTCCATTTTCCTCACCCCCTTCATCAATATTCCATCAACATTCTGTAATTATTCTCACTATGTAAATATTCAGAATCCTCTTATGTTGCTATCGACAAAAACTGTGAATGAATGCTGTGTGAGAACAACAACTGCAGCCCTGCATTAATCAGCCTGCACGCTGAATAATGCAGGTGATGCATCCATGCTGTTATCGCTACTGTTTGCTTGGCATTCATGCTGCTATAGCTACAGTATGCTCAACATGCATGCTGCTTAAGCTACAGTATGTTCAGAATCCATGCTACTATAGCTACAGTATGCTCAGCATTCATGCTGTTCAATAATGTTTGATGTATCACCGTAAAATTTGCATGTTACCCAGTACGTGTTTTTTGTATTCTCGTCAGGATTGGAGAGAGAGTTGGAATAGGTACTGTAATCTTTTCGAAAGAAACTTTTCATTATTTGTGACGTGAAATGGCTCCCTCCAACCATTTCAGTTCTTCAATATGCATTTCTATTCAATTGATGGATGCTGGGATATTCTTGAAGATTTTCTTGTTGAAATTGTGTACCATAATGTTGCTTGATTATGATTGAGAGATGGAATACGTATTAAATTACATATATTAAAAATTTAGAGAAAGTCTGTCAATCTACTCAATATATAGGTAAGTAAATAATAAAATATGTTTTGGTTTGACATCAATAAGTTAAGTACGTTGGCACTAGCACAAATATGTGGTATCAACTTTCATATTGATAACGCGTATTATAGAAACTATTTATACATGGTTGAGTGATTTTTTTCATCATAACATCGTCAAAATATACTATATCAATGATACTTTAGTCTATTTTTTTTAAGTTGAACTGAAAAGTCAAGCAAAATGTTTCTTGGATACAAAAGTATTTATTATTGTAATATTCAATACTAAAGTATTCAACTTTAGATTTACTTTGCATTTCCTTATTGTAATTACTAAATCTCGCATCACTCATTCCATCTCTGTGAACAATGTTCGATGTCTCTTTGTAAGTCCTCTTTGCAATTTCTATTGTGAAGCAAATACTCTAATGCTCTTTGTAAATGACTAATCTTATTAAGAGATTATTTTGTCCAGAATTAATTTGCCCCTCGAGAACAAATATGAAATACAGAAAATAATGCATGAAGACGTATATTATTTCAAATTAGTGAACCTAAAAGAATGAAAAGGAAAAAACTATTTCAATAGCTACTGACTTTTCTGTGCCCCTACAGTATCTTTTACCATGTACCGCTAGCTGTAGGATATTCATGAAGAATATCCTCCCTATGCCACAGCTTTCAATATGCTGTACTGCCTTTATTAATACACAATCAGACTATTGAGCTGAGGAATCAACAGCGAAATCTTTTCACAGGAATAAATAATAAGAATAATTGTGTGATGTTACTATGATATTATAAAGCTGCAGTCAAGCTCTGTGTTTTGAAGGATGTAAGTCAATAATGCAATCACAGTTGTCAGGTTATAATTCTTTAGAAATTCTCATCGATTTTGAAAAGGTCATAACATCAAGGTTGTTAATTTTAATTTTAGATTTTCAGAGAATCGACACCTACATTTTTTCCTGAGGCTACTAACTCTTACATTGTACTCAAATGCATCAACATTTTTGTATGTGTTGCAAATTAAATTAAGCAGAGGTAAAAACTTATAGGTAAAATATTTCATTCAAACTGACAAAAAGAATCATATTAAATAATTTAACTCTCTAGAACAATTTAACTCATATTCTCCTCTCACGTACATGAATTGCAACCAATTCAGAATTGAATTTTTTTTTTATCAAAGTCATTTTAAAATCAAAATGACTCAAAATAACAACCAGGAAATTCGGCAGAGAAATGTTACCGGTAATTCCATCTCTGTTGCCTGCACTGACATCAATATTGGGTAACTTGAGTAAATAATTAAGTCATTACACCAAACTTATTCTTTACTTTGTCCAAAAAAGGAGGAAGTTTTACCTCAGAATATCGGCAACAGATTTTGGAAGTTCGATATGAATAATTATTTCATTATTTACCTATCATATTTACATTGATTGAATTTATGATGTTCTTATGATAAAAGTTGTTTTGTGAATTTATTTATAGTTCAATTTATATACTGTACGTATAGTATAAATACTAAAAATGAAAATGGTTCTACCTTTATTGTTTATGAATTTTTCGTTCTATTTATATACTTTTAAATTTACTTTGTGAATAAGTGAAGACTATTTACAATGGAAAATTGTTTACTTTATCTGGATAATATACAATCAAAGCAATCTCTAGTAATACATAGTAATTCTTTAGGGCATATTTTAAGAATATAATTATGATGGTATTTCTATATTTTCTATTCATTGCTCTTGTCTAAATTCTTTTTGTTACATACTCCACTTTTCTTCTGTCAGAGGTTTTAATTTGTCAGGATTTGTTGAATGTGTCTGGACTGTTTAGTCCAAGGCAATTTCCCAGATTTATTTCACTTAACTTCCCATTGTATGAGAAAATTGAGAGTAGATTTCGACTGTGAACTCTTCATTCTTCAGCAGCAGAATAAAACAGACAAATGTTAACCCTGTGAAATTAGAAATACAACTTCATGTTACGTCACTAGACTTAAATGATTGAATGGAAATAATTCAAAAAGCATCCATTCGTTACATCATTGGACTTGAATGATTGAAAGAAAATATTTCAAAGAGCATCCAATTGTTACAAAACTAGACTTGAATAATTGAATGAAAATAATACAAAATAGCTTAATACTTCGTAATCAAATAATATTGTTTGTAATGGTTTTTTTTATAGAGAGGAAATAATTTCTGGTTTGCCATTTCCTGTTGGTAGTAACGTGTAACAATATTAGAAAAAAAATCATCAATAACGTAAATACGTTTGTTATTCGTTCCCTTTTTTTTCTGTAGAATATTAATAATCTTAATATCAATTAATTATTACTTTGAGAACAAAGACTTTATTTTCTGTCTATCTCGTTGTAGGTAACTAAACTTTACCGTACTCTACACCGCCGCGTCTGCGTTAGTACTTCCTGTTAAAGGAGAAACATCACGAAAATTACTCACTAAATATCACTCTCAACATCATAACTGTGAACGTCTCTTTGGAAATACATAATATATCATAGAGAAATAGCAAATTTTTCCATCATAGCTAAAAATGGAAAGGTTTATTATTGATATTTTATAATTAAATGAATAGATTATAATTTAACTATAATATTATATTATATGTACATTGTACAGCTCGGTGTCATCCATAGCGTACATAGCAGCCTTAACATTGTTAGAGATTATGGATCTTGTAAAGATCATGCACCCAAGTAAAAAGCTTGTTAAGATCATGCACTCCAGTGAAAAGCTTGTAAAGATCATGCACCCAAGTAAAAAGCTTGTTAAGATCATGCACTCCAGTGAAAAGCTTGTAAAGATCATGCACCCATGTAAAAAGCTTGTTAAGATCATGCACTCCAGTGAAAAGCTTGTAAAGATCATGCACCCAAGTAAAAAGCTTGTTAAGATCATGCACCCCAGTGAAAAGCTTGTAAAGATCATGCACCCCAATAACATCTGGGGTGCATGATCTTAACATGATCCAAGATTCTTATTCTTCCATAAACTACAAGATGACTGATGCTGAATAATTTACAATATGAACAGTAATTAATTCATCAATTGGATGGATTTAACAATTAAAAATAACATAAGACTCTAAATTCATCCGATATACTAATACACACTACACAATGTGTATTTGTCTGTTGATAATTGGTTAGGTGCAAGAAAAATGTCACACTTAAACATTTAATATTATTTCAAATCAGGATTTCAAATAAGTGGGATTTCAGAAAAATACAGGATTTTTATATAATCTAGTATTCCAAAAAACCGAGAATTTCAATAAAATCAAGAATTTCGAGTAAGATCTAGATTTCTAGAAAATCTGTTTTTGTTTTAAATCTGTAATTACAAAAAAATCCGAAATTGATTCAAATTGTTATTTCATGACTCATTTAGCTATTTAATGACCCGTTATCGACTGTTTCTTTGTAGGTGATATCATTAACTCTAAAGATAGTCTCCTCAACTCTAGCATGTCGAAGAAACTGATCAGCTTAGGTACTATGTATAATCCTCCGAGTCCTAGGAGACCGAAAAAAAATCTACGGCAGAAATTTTCTCGCTTTATATTATAATGAGGAATTGTTTGGTTGTTTGGTTTGGATTTTGGTTTATAATAAATTCAAATCATAATTCACTAATGGAAAGCTGGAAGGAAACAAATATATTAGAAATTTAAAAGTAATTACCTATATTATATTCAAAATATCGGTATTCACATAGGAATATTAGTTTGAATGTTTTCTTGATATAAATTTTTGAAAATCATTACTCATTTCTCCTTCTCAAATCAAACAAAGAAAAAGTTATGGTAGGGCCATTAAAGATTACCTGAAGATAATAAAATCTCCCATATTTTCCTCTAAGTATAGTAGAAGCCATTTATATTCACTCTGACACAACTAAAGTTTGTATGGTCTAACCCCCTGTGGTAGTTAGTTATGAATATTTCCACCAGGGGATGAATACAAAATGAGGCTATGTTTATTTTGTGTTCAAATTAGCAGTGGAAGGGGAACTGAAAAGTTCGATAAATGATCTGATATGAGGGTGGTTATCGACCAGAAAATAGAAAATGTTGTAAATGAAATATGAACCAATAATCAAATTGATGAGGATAATTCACTTTAAATATATAATTATATACCTCACCTCATTCTCACTCTCCTCACCTCATTCTCACTCTGCTCACCTCATTCCCACTCTTCTCACCTCATTCTCACTCTGCTCACCTCAATCTCACTCTCCTAACCTCATTCTCACTCTCCTCTCATCACTCTCCTCTCCTCACTCTCCTCCCTCACTCTTCATGCTGATAATTCCGGAAGTCATTCCAAACATACGTTAAAAATCAACAGCAAATTGCTTGGGGCTCTTAACCTAATTGTGCCATCAGATTATTTTATGCATTCTTCCAACTCTCTTAATTTTTTTCTCTGATGCTTTCCTGAGCTAAAACTAATAATAATTATCATCGTTTGGACCCTATTGAAATTAAAACGGACTCATCAACATTCAATTGGTGATATATTGCATCATTATATTCAATCAATATATCAACTGCTAGTGTTATTTTTATAACATCAAAAGGATTTAGAGAGCTAATTGATTAGAGTACCATATTCCACAATGATCACTGCTCTATTCATTAATTTCAGTTAATATTATTGATTTGGTATGTGTTCACAAATTAAATTATTAATTGAAAGTAGTAGGGAATTTCAGAATTCGTTATTTGTAACTTTTTATATTTATAATAGCAAAAACTTATAAGAGAGAACGCATTTGCATATAAATATCTTGGACACTAATAACTTAAATATTATTTATGTATATTATTCGGCTATCATTTAGCTAAACTCATTTTATTCTCCAAAATATTTAATTTACTTTATTTCACAATTGTGATCACAATAACCAAGCGTATAATTTAGTTTATTTATCAGTTGTACTCACAATAACTAAAGCATTTAATTTAGTTTATTTATCAGTTGTACTCACAATAAACAAAGCATTTAATTTAGTTTATTTATCAGTTGTTCTCACTATAACCAAAGCATTTAATTTAGTTTATTTATCAGTTGTACTCACAAGAACCAAAGCATTTAATTTAGATTATTTATCAGTTGTACTCACAATAAACAAAGCATTAAACTTAGTCTATTTATCAGTTGATCTCACAATATTTGAACAAATGTTTAACGTCAGAAGTCAGTTCGGGTAATTGCTTTTCAGATTAATTACTCAGCTTCTGAGAAGATTTTGCAGTATTCATCAATCTCTGTGACGTACCACAGGAGGGGACCTCTTAGCTTGTATGGTTAGAGTAAATGTCACATATTACAGTCCAAGGTGTTTAATACCGTGAAACTGTAATTGGGCAGCATTTTTACTATTTAAATAAAGATATCTATTTATTAATATCAAATTAAGAAGATTTATTAGAAGAGATATATGAATACTCTTAAATTTTTAAGAGGTGAAGAGATAAATAATGTTTTCTTATATATTTTAGTATCTATTCTTTAGATTTACTTTAACATTATTATCTGTTATACTTTGTTTCATAAAGAGCTATCATGAAAGCTACTAACCCGAGGTACGGCTATGAGCATTTCACTTGGTTATAAAAGTTAAAGAGGCACTATATTTAGACTTTACTGGCCCATACATTTATTCAAAGGAAAACAATGTGTCGATAAAACGGCTGGAATTAATATCGTATATTTACAATCGTAAATTTTTTTCATTAGAGTCACTTAATCGTTATACCAATTGGAACCTCAAAAAACATAGGTACATGTATCATGAACAGCTTTTTAAAGTATCTTTTCTACATCAACGAGGCTGGTCACCCACTATGGATGCTGATTTTGTTCTTGGAACCACTTTTCTTTGTATTCAATTTATTTTTACTTCCGAAACAGACGTCATAAGCCCACTATTAATTAATCATAATAATCAATTAATTTTAATAATAATTTATTTGAAGAAGTGATCAGAAATGAAAAGAAAGCGATATGATATCACATCATAAAGCAGAAAAGCTACTCACGTCTGGTCTCTCCATAACCTTTGCCCTTATCTCTTGAGATAGAATGTGTCATGCATTCACAGTCCCCTCCCTTCAGAGGGAATATTAGATGTGTTTACTGATGGTGTGGACTCGAGGAATTCTGAATAATGTCATCATGCGTTTATCAGAGTCAATCATGTCAGAAAAATTATATATTTCTCAATTTTCTTAAAATTATTTCAAAATTAAGAGTATATTTTATGAAATTATTAATAATTTACGAATGGAATGATTTATAGAGCAACAGTATAGTTGAGAAGAAATCGAAAATAGCTTCAAAATGTGCGACTAAGTCTTTATGAATATTCACACGCTTCAAATCTTTTCCAAGATAACTCTATTCAATGATTGTTTATATAAAAGAACTTTGCAAATAAATAATTCTATACTATGTATATATACACCTTCATCTTATAAAGCAAGTGCTACTAGTATGAAGAAGGTATTCATAAAGATATCCTAAATGTTAATGCTCAGTAATTTATGCATCACTTTAAGTAAAAACTTTTAGTCGAGAAAAATATCAGTAGTTAGTTAGATATGCCTTATTAAAGTGGGTTCAAAATATTATTCACACATATATGGAATTTTTAGAAACTCATAAGTTTATGACAACAGCAAATTAAAAGATCAGAGTTCACTCTTTATTAATTTGTGATATAAAGTTCAAATTTGATAGCAACTTTATTGGTCTAATAGAAGTGAATTCCAAAAGGTATGTAGGTGTCGAAGCTATACTGTATCTTTCACATGAATATACTAGAGTTTTGGACATCATAATGATCAATACGGTGAATTTTCGACAAACGCAGTAATGCTGAAATATTTTCATAAATATTAAAATCTGATATCCTGTTCATTTTTTGAATACTATTACTAGTCTCATTAGTAAATACATGCAGAGGGGATGGACGTAAATATGGAAACACCCCGCAACTCTTCCGTGAAACCCACATTTGTGCATCTCCCGACCAACAGTTTATATGGAAACTGGGTTTAGATGAATATGCAGTAACATTTTGGCCTACAGCAAGCCTGCTATTTTTATAAGAAACGATGACACATTTTCTAAAAAAAATATATGTATAATGCAGCTATTTTGAGAAAACAAACACTCATATCACCTTTTTAATATGCAGAAAACTGTATACACTAGAAATGTGGTTTTGAAAATACTGTTCTTTGCGGGTAAGTTTGTAGGATAATATTTTTAAGATTACTAACTCATTGATTGGCTTTGAAGTGTATCGGGATCTATCAGTCAAATTATATTGACTGATTTACAAATTAGATTGACTGATGAATGAATTAGATTGACTGATGGATGAATTAGATTGATCGATGGATGAATTAGATTGATTAATTGACGAATTAGATTAACTGATGGACGAATTAGATTGACTGATAGATGAATTAAGTTGATATAGAGTTCATTTATTTATATTTCCATTTCTTTTAAAGCAAAAGAACACTTTCTAGCATTTATAAAAAGAAAATGGCCGGGACTGGAAGGCTTTTAAATATATGCTAATCCTAATTGCTTGGGAAGAACTTTGCAATGACTCAAAGGAACACTACACAGCGTTCAAAGAATCATTGCCACGTGTGAAAAGAGTTCTCATTATTATGGTAATAAATGTAAAGAAAGAACAATTAAGATGACAGGAAGGAATTAATGAAGATTAAATTAAGAATAAGCATTCAATAATATTCTACAATGTTGTTGGAAAAAGCAGTATATTATATTAATACATTGTATTATTACATTATGAAACTTACACAATAATATGCTAAGATAGAAAATAAGATATCAGTAGTGCTATAATGTGATCCGATTATTTAAAAGATCTATAACTTTCGAGAGGAAATAATGAATTTTATATGATTTCATATCTTCAAGAACTGAATAACAAGAACTAATTAGAATGTATATTGTATATATAAGGAAATGAATAGAATCTTGTATATAATGCTGATAAAATACTGAAAAATAGGAAAATTTAAAGTTTCTATTACATTTCATGCAAAATTATAATTTGACAGTACTTCCTAATAATTATTTAGGTGTCTAGATAATTCGTTGCTGGATAATTCGTCTCCAGACAATTCGTTGCCGGATAATTCGTCGCTTAGACAATTCGTGCCGGACAATTCGTCGCCGATTGAAAATAAAAGAGTTATAATTTATAATATAATTATAATTGGTAGAAGTGCATCCATTTAAAGTGAGCTATTTTTCTTTAAACAAAATAAGTGCGGTATAATGCACTTTTACTTTAGAATATATTGATAATTATAAATTAAACTAATATATATAATAATTATTTTAATTTTATTATAATAATAATTTTATTGAAAAGAATAGTACTATTATTCATTCCTTCCGTCAGTGAATGGCTTGCTACGTATAATACATCCAAATTTATCCAAATTTGTTGGTTTTTGTTGATGCTACAAAATTGAATAGATAAGAAAATCAAGCTATTGCTAAATTTCCAAAAACATTCTATATGTGACAGAATCCTTCCAAAATAGAAAATACAGGAATAAGAATAAACATATCTTAAATTTGATCAGCAATTATGATGCAAATAATAAAATATATTTTTCGACGGCCGTTGTTCACAATATAAAATTTTGACTAAGTTTTGTTATTTTTCATATCTCAAATCTGAACTATTGTTGCCTAGAGTTTGCAAATTTTTAACATATTTTTTTACTTTATCTTTATTTTAAAATTTACTTTGCTATAATGAATCAATTGTTTGTACTGCCAGCAAAGAGAAACGGTTAACATAGAGTTACAGTTTAGTCTTGTTTCAATAATTTTATACATGAATTTTTAACATTTCTTCGCTATAATATGTATAACAATGTTAGTTAATTAATATTTAAATTTGAATATTGTATTATATTTGGAATAATAACCAGATCAGTAAAAGAAATTTTATACTAAAAATTGTAATATTATATTTACTAGTTTTATTTGTAGTTGTCAAAGAGTTAAAATTATAATATAAATTATATTGCTTTTATTTTCAATCGGAGACGAATTCTCCGGAGACGAATTTTCCTGGGCCGAATTGTACAGGCGATGAATTGTCCTAGCACCATTATTTACAATTAAACCCAAAAACTTAAGATATTTCTTCTTTACAAATATTGATTTATTTCCAAATATTTTCAATATTTCATGAGAATGAACGGGTCTGCTCTAACTCCTAAATTTACAAAAAGGTGTTAGTTATTTTAAACCGTCAAACTAGTTAGTTATTGTACATTCTTAGAAAACACCGCAAAACTATCTCATTTTGGTAATTTCTTCTGAGAACTACAGTCAATATTTTGTGAGAAAATCAGAAGGAGAGGAGAAGTTACAGCTCCAGATGGTCACATAACTCGATTAACGACAACTTTCCACTGCTGTAAAATAGAGATGTGACACAGAAAGTAACTCTGGGACTTTAGGTGTGTTCAGTGCTGAAAAAAATAGCATGATAGAATTAGTGAATGAAATAATGACATTCACATTTCTTTCACATTTACTTATATTTTCACCTGCGTTTATTGGAAGATATTTTATATAGGCTAACAAAAATCTTAAATAAGAAATTCAATTGAAAATATAAGTTATCGACATATCAAGTTTCAGAATATTTTGTAATCATCTTTGTATAAAAAAAATTAATATCAATTCATTCAAAATAGTTGTCTCTATCAATTGTACTTTTATTAGGGAAATGGTACTTAATTTTAATAATATTCTATTATTATTATTATTTATCTTGATAGGTATAGTATAAATGCTTATGTACAAAAACGGATAAGAATGAACTGATAAATCAGGTACTCCTTATGTATGTATATACAATAATTAAGGCGTGGTTTTTTGTAAGAAAACGCATAAAGAAATATTCGTTATCTGATCATTATCTATATAGGTAGAGATGCAAATTAAAATCATTATTCAGTATGAATATGAACCATTTATATTAAACAGAACAATTAAGCACATCACTTAAATAGCAAAAAGTGATTTGACAAAAAACTTTGCTCAAACATATGAATAATATATATATCATTAATTTGGCTTAATTTTATCGCTAAAGTGAAATATTAATTAATTAATCCGTTCAGTATATTCTGTATTCTCATCCTTCCTGTTTTAATTAATGAATTATAAGAGACTTTAGATAGCAAAGTGGATTCTACTTTGAGTGTTTTAAATAAAAATAATAAACGCAATAACTCTGAAGAGAAGTAGGCTTTTATTATGACAAACTCAAGTTGTCAAATTATAATATGATATTAACTCAACTTACAATAAATTTCAATTTAGTTTCGACTCGACTGCAATATTAAATATAGATATGTATGAAAAATGTTACTACTACTAAATGTTACTACTCATTTTTTTCTATCTCAAATAATTATCTGTGAACAAAATAATTAAGGAGATATAAAATAACGCACAATCGATGCAAGTTGCAGACAATCTTTGTTTTTCCTTTTCAGTACTATGAAAATTATTAATATGAGAAAAAACATCTGCTGAGAAGATTTATGATAACAAACGTAAAATTGAGTTCGGCTGAACATTTCCTCGATATGTTCAGATACATTTTCATGGGTGATAATATATGTCTTTAGTTAATATTATTGGAAAACAAGTATTGCTTTATATTTCACAGGTCGTGTCCACACTATCATTTTTTTTAACAATCGCAAACAGAAATGTATAGAAATGCAAACAGAAATAAGCTTATATTATATCAAATTAAGTTTCGTTAGGAGATAATCACTATTTAATAATTACAATTCAAGAATATTCAAGTAACGAAACTTTTCTAACCGGAACCTGGTTGAAAACAGTATTTTAGTAGGTCTGGAAATTACCATAGTTCACAGGAGAGTTCAAGTCAGTGTCTAGCCTTGGTGGCTTGTTCTGCAGTTATTTAATCCATGAACTTAGAGAATAACTAATTGGATTAAAGCATAGAAATAGAAATGTCCAATTAGGGACAGAGAGCACATGCCGTACGTTTTGTTCAAGGTTAAGGCTGTGGTTGAAAATTGAGTTACGTGTAACTTTATATAGCTAGTTATTAATGGACATAAAAATGCCAACTAAATAGCGGTCGATAAACTTTTTAAACAAATTTTAAACTTGATAGCAAGGTTCACTCTACCTTAAATCATCAAAATATGTAAACAGTTTAGATCACTTTAGGTAATTGGTGAAATCAGCATATTTATATTTATTATTCACAGCAATTATATCGACAAAGAATCCAGCATTACAGAATCAAATCTAAATTCTCTAAAGCTAACATTTAACTATGTTATATATATGAAGCTCCATTAAGGATAAGGGCCTTCCTTTCAACAAGAAAATGTGAATGCTTCTCTTTGGTGACAGTAAAGTATTTCATTTTATTTTGAATAAAGAATTGAATGAAACTGGCAACAACGGGAGAAATAATCACACACAAGTTCTCCAGGAATGTTTCTTCAACTTCCTATTTTATTGTTAACATGAGTGAAAGCATTCACATTTTTATACAATCGAACAAAGAATTGTTCAAATGTTTGAATATATGAGACTAACATCGCACAGATTTTATATAGTATTTTGTTTCAATTCTAAGCAGACATTTTTTATAACTTACATTCATAAACAACGATTTTAAGACCTTCATAAAACTAATATATCACAAAGGAGAACAATACACGGATAAGAAGATGATTTATATACATTGTACGTGCTATCTTTTATTCGCGCTTTATATCCACATTGAAATAGGATATTACTTACATTGTTTCATGATGAAAACATATTCCTATATTCTTGAATATGAACTTTGATCATAATGTTCATTTGGAAGATAAAGAATGGTATAATAATTATATATGACAAAGCACTTGAAGTTATTATTCACCCAGCGTATCATTAGGGGACAGGTGAAGCAAATGGCTGCTTTATCGTCATTCCAGGCAATGCTCTGTTAGTGCCACAGTAAATCTTCCATTCCTCTAATTAGCAGAGAAATGCTACTAACTAATTGTGTTGCCGGTTATTATCAGCAGTCAAAGGGACTCTCATCAACAATTATAGAGCTTCATAACATTCGTGCCGGCAGTCATACTCTAACGAAGGATAAAGTCCATCTTAACTCTCAAATTGGAACAAAATGGTCGTAAAGGAGTATCAACAAAAGTCTGTTCAATGATATTCTTTTCATCTTTCATTTTAACTCATAATAACATAATAACTATATGCCATTATTTTTATAATTGTGATCTAAATAATATTTTCTATCACAGAAAAAATGTTACACTTTAACACTCATTAAATGATTTATTTCATTGAACAAAATTATTGTTTGGATAACAGGGAATCCGAATAACAGAGAAACATAACAAACAATCAGAATATAAATAAAACTTGTATGAAACAAAATAGACCAAGAGTGAAAAAAATCAAAGCCTAAAAATCCGTGATAATAGAATCTGAAATAAAAAAATATACAGAAAAATATAATTAAAACAATTCAAGTAATCTAAAAAAAATTTAGTTTATCATATTTAACAAATGATACACTAGAGAAATCAAGATAACTGAAATCAGAATAACAGAAAATTATTAAATCTGGATAAATAAATAATCCTGATAATTTATAAACACAGGATAGCAAAATGAAGAGATACCAAGTAGGATCCGGATTATAAAAAAATCCGAATAATGAAAGCTTTTCTCATAATTCTAGATATTAAATGAAATTAATAGTTCTTTTTTTTACGGGTAACTCACAAGTTTTATAGCATAATACAATTTTTAACCCAGTTTAAATGTTAAATTTTCGTGAAGTGAAAAATTATTCGTTGATTTATCGAGAAAACAGAAGGATTCTTCGAAATTAGGTGACAAATTCCACAGAGAAAATTGTACAAACCAAATAATGATGATTATTACACTAGCCCTATACGAAGACAACTCAAAACTAATTATTTCAGTAAATAACTGAGAAGGATTCTAAGTTTATTCAATTTGAAAAATATATGTTTGATGTAATATAGTCTGATCATAAAATGCATGGAATACAATTCAAAATATATTCATATGACAAATCGTCTTTATCCTCATAGTTAGTCACTTAATTTGACTACAAAAACAAGTTTGCTGAATGATAAAAAAATTAATTTACCAATTACGATCGAGGCACGCTTCTTCAAAATAATTTAAAATATTGCACAGTGTAATTAAATGGGAATTAAAGGCAGTTTATCTCTATTACCTAGTCAAATATGGCAGACGAATTATTGCTTCATGCTTTGAAATATCAATCTTAATGAAAATAATTGGTTTTAATTCATACCATGGTAAATTTTCTTTACAATAAGGTGATTTGAATATTTCATAATTATCCGAAAAAACTATCAATACATGTTCCTTCACGATTGCAATTTATTTGTTACATATAAAATTATATATTTACTATGAAATACATAGTTCTTATCAATATTATAATAGTTTAAATTCATAATTCTCATTCAAATTTGATTTATTTCAAAATTAACAGTGGATAAAACTGTTATTAAATGTTAGAAACTAATAGAAAACAATGAACATCAAAATGGGTTTAAATATATAAACTAATGACTCTGATCGACCGAAGACAAGAACGTACATTAATATTTCAATAAAATTATGAGATTAACTTAAATGAATTCAGTAAAATAGCTTAAGGAATTATTTCAGATTACATAATAATAGTATTTGTCAATTACTCTCTGACCATGCAGTGATCGAAAGTTAATTTAATTGATTTAAACTTACAAATAACTTCATGAAATGTTGTAACAATATTTTAATAATATTGGAGTAATGTTGTCCAATCAAGGATCTTTGTTACAAAGGGCCATGCGAGAAAATAATAAAATATATTTTATTCATGACTTGATTATCTGTTGATTATCATTATCAAAATTAATTTGTTAAATCAGGTCAATAAAAATGCTTTTTAACAGAATTTAAATTAATAATTGCATCAATAATGAACATTAATCAGTAAATCATAATGTGATTTTATTTAATAATTATTGTGAAATATAAATCCTAAATTAGATTTACTTCATGATTAATATTATGAATAATTGTTGTGCTATGATTATTTCATCTGATGTATTGCAGTAAAGCCAACTAATTATTCATATAATTAGAACTCTTCAACGGTAAAATATTATTACATACTAATTATATAATCAATTTATTTGCTATTTTATCTATTCATTCAATTTTTCTGTACAGACTCTTTCAAGTGTTTGCATATATATATATTTAATATATGCTTTATTATACAATTAATATTAGTTACTAATTTGGACAACATTGCTTTTCACAACAGTGCATTTGTGACTTTAACATTTGTATCATAAATAATCTTGAATGCATTTTATGCTTATCAATATGAAGAAGCGTATTCATATCATAATATACCATTTATTTTATTAATGGTTGTTTTGACTTTTCGCATAAAGAATACAATTTATGTAATAAATAACAAATGTAAATAATATAATGCATATACGACTAAATATCAATAATAGACTTACCGTAATCAATTATGTATAAAGTGATATATTTTAAATGCAATGTGGATGCATGTACTGCTTCTTATTACAATAAATGTTCGTTAATATTCCAGAAACAGAGACTGGGTACACAGTACAACAATACATAACAAACATTCTGATAAATACCTCGAGAGAAAATAAATGGAAATTCTACATGTACATAGAAGAAGAATTATGTTAATTAAGACGATGGAAACAGCACACACATATTTTAGAGAATAAAACAAAGGTAATTGAATTAAATGTATGCAATGTCAATTGAACTATGGAATTTACCTTATAATCTGACAAGCGGGAATAATATTGAACTTGAAAAATTTATATCTATTTTTGTAGAATGAATAATGATGAGAAATAGTGAAATATTGTTGAAATTTTAAATTTTATAACAATATTCCGTTATGAAACATGTATAACTCATATTTCAGAATGTTCTTAATAAGAACGTTGAACAATAGCAACACATTCAGGGTTCAATATTCGTTATACCATCATTAAAATATAGTTTAATATTTCCACTACAGGCAGGCACTGCTTTTATTACGCCCTGCCTATATAAGAAATGAAATAATGAGTTAATATATGATTGATAATACAACCGTATCTCATTTTAAGCAATTTATTTTCTATCTGATAATTTTCCTTTACCCTATTGATGTAAATGTTTTTTTCATGCTAATTAGTCCAGTAAACATTATATTTGTGTACTACGTCAACAGATTTGTGGATAATAAATAAAATATACAATGATGTAAATATTAATCAATTTGTTAATTAATTCTAACAAGGCAATTATATATAACATTTATAATTCCCCCTCCAGCGAAACAGATAGTGCCGATATTCAGCTTTATATAAAGGTGTTTATCTTTTCAATCGGTGAAGTTTATAAAGAGAATATTTATGAAATGTTTGTAACAATTATATAAAATATATAAAATACATACGTTACAGTCAGAATCATGATGAATTCAATCTAAATTGATAACATTTTTAAATGAAAAATCATTATAACTTTTTTAAGATTATAATTTTTTTCTTTAAAAGAATGAACAAGTTGTTGAAAAATTGTTGAATATTTATTATTTACTAATAACCCATAATCATTCAAAGGAAACAATTGAAATGAGTATTGCAAATTAACAATAAGTATAAAGTTTATTTTCGCTCATTAATAAAAGGAAACTCTATAGATCTCTATAGCTATAGAAAGTGGTAATCATGCAATATATTCATCATCGATTGATAGTGATGAAATTATTGTAATCTAAAACATTACAGTGTATTGAAATGAAAATCGAAAAGGCACAACCTTCATTTACCCGTTTAAGAAGATAAGTTATTTGGGATGTTTAAAATGAAGAATTAATAAGCCACTCAGGTTAAAATACAATGATCCTTTTTGGTGAAACATTGCCATTATATTGTAAAACAATGCCCTAATATTGTTAAAACATTTCCCTAATATTGTTAAAACATTCCCCTAATATTGTTAAAACATTGCCCTAATATTGTTAAAACATTGCCCTAATATTGTTAAAACATTGCCCTAATATTGTTAAAACATTGCCCTAATATTGTTAAAACATTGCCCTAATATTGTTAAAACATTGCCCTAATATTGTTAAAACATTGCCCTCATATTGTAAAGCATTACCCTAATATTGTTAAAACATTGCCCTAATATTGTTAAAACATTGCCCTAATATTGTTAAAACATTGCCCTCATATTGTTAAAAAATTGCCCTAATATTGTTAAAACATTGCCCTAATATTGTCAAAACATTGCCCTAATATTGTTAAAACATTGCCCTAATATTGTTAAAACATTCCCTTAATATTGTTAAAACATTCCCCTAATATTGTTAAAACATTGCCCTAATATTGTTAAAACATTGCCCTAAGATTGTTAAAACATTGCCTTAATATTGTTAAAACATTGCCCTAATATTGTAAAACATTGCCCTAATATTGTTAAAACATTGCCCTAATATTGTTAAAACATTGCCCTAATATTGTAAAACATTGCCCTAATATTGTTAAAACATTGCCCTAATATTTTTAAAACATTGCCCTAATATTGTAAAACATTGCCCTAATATTGTAAAACATTGCCCTATTATCGTTAAAACATTGCCCTAATATTGTTAAAACATTGCCCTAATATTGTAAAACATTGCCCTAATATTGTTAAAACATTGCCCTAATATTGTAAAACATTGCCCTAATATTGTTAAAACATTGCCCTAATATTGTAAAACATTGCCCTAATATTGTAAAACATTGCCCTAATATTGTAAAACATTGCCCTAATATTGTAAAACATTGCCCTAACATTGTTAAAACATTGCCCTAATATTTTTAAAACATTGCCCTAATATTGTAAAACATTGCCCTAATATTGTAAAACATTGCCCTAATATTGTAAAACATTGCCCTAATATTGTTAAAACATTCCCCTAATATTGTTAAAACATTACCCTAATATTGTAAAACATTTCCCTAATATTGTAAAACATTGCCCTAATATTGTAAAACATTGCCCTAACATTGTTAAAACATTGCCCTAATATTGTAAAACATTGCCCTAATATTGTAAAACATTGCCCTAATATTGTAAAACATTGCCCTAATATTGTAAAACATTGCCCTAACATTGTTAAAACATTGCCCTAATATTTTTAAAACATTGCCCTAATATTGTAAAACATTGCCCTAATATTGTAAAACATTGCCCTAATATTGTAAAACATTGCCCTAATATTGTTAAAACATTCCCCTAATATTGTTAAAACATTACCCTAATATTGTAAAACATTTCCCTAATATTGTAAAACATTGCCCTAATATTTTTAAAACATTGCCCTAATATTGTAAAACATTGCCCTAATATTGTAAAACATTGCCCTAATATTGTTAAAACATTCCCCTAATATTGTTAAAACATTACCCTAATATTGTAAAACATTTCCCTAATATTGTAAAACATTGCCCTAATATTGTAAAACATTGCCCTAATATTGTAAAACATTGCCCTAATATTGTAAAACATTGCCCTAATATTGTAAAACATTGCCCTAATATTGTAAAACATTGCCCTAATATTGTTAAAACATTCCCCTAATATTTTTAAAACATTGCCCTAATATTGTAAAACATTGCCCTAATATTGTAAAACATTGCCCTAATATTGTAAAACATTGCCCTAATATTGTTAAAACATTGCCCTAATATTGTAAAACATTGCCTTAATATTGTAAAACATTGCCCTAATATTGTTAAAACATTGCCCTAATATTGTAAAACATTGCCCTAATATTGTAAAACATTGCCCTAATATTGTTAAAACATTGCCCTAATATTGTTAAAACATTGTCCCAATAACATGACAATATAAAACAATGTTGCCCAAGAAACATTACAACCTGGGTAATCAGAACTCTGATACATAGTAATAAGGGAACTGAAGATTTAAAAGAATCATTACAAACTTATCCCAAGCCTGAAAACCAATCTAGCTGCGAAAAACTGACTCTGAGAACTTTCTCGTTTGTTAGAATAAGGAACAGTCTAACATTCAAAGATATATTCCGTACAATCGAACAATTATTTAGAGGTAGAAATTAATTAAGAGTCAGAATATTAATTACAATATTATAATTGAATTCTAATTGAGCAAATTTTAAACGTCAATGCTAATTACAAAAAAATTGGTCATACTTCTTTTAAATGTGGAAGTATATTTAAATAAAATGTATTTGAGGTAGCTAATTCAATAATAATTATTCTATACCAATATTTGTCAATAATAATTATTCTATATTATTCGTTTCTCAAAAGTTTCGGTCGATAATAAAAAAGAATCCACGTGACCCAAATTAAAACTAATCTAGTAATGTAAATTGAGAAATTATTCTCCAACTATGTCGCTATATTATTTGCATGAAAGACTTTTAATATTCATTAATACCAGTCTTATTAACTTTAAAGTTTTTACAATGGTTTAAAACATTATATATTTACTCAACCATTGCAATGAAAGCGCATATTTAAAATATAGAGTCTTTGTTACCAAATAGCTTTGTTTGGTAATAGCAGCGTCAACAATTGGGACCTCCTTTCACAATAAAATTTAGGTCGTGTTCGTCCCAGTCTAAACTTTTCTCCGGCAGCACACAAAGGAACAGAAGGAATGCATTAAAGTTCTAACTGACACTTTGTTTAAACAATATTCTCTCTGTGCCATCAGGATTTATGAGTTACAAACTTAGTGGGGACGATATTATTCTCCTGATATTTGTTTTAGGGGATCATATTTACTTGAAGAATGAGTAAAAGAAAAAATATACTTTGCACTATTTGTGAGAGTTGAAGGAGAAAATATATGAAGCACCTTGAAAGAGGAAATAATTTACTGATAATATCTTAAAATAATTTTCGAATGTAATTTTCTCCTCCATCAACTTTCATATTATCAGTATATGATTTTTTTTCACAATTTATCTTTGAATATCTGAGGCTGCTGAAGGAAAAAAGTGTAATTAAACATTGGAATAAAAAGACCGTTTTAGAAAATTCATTCCAAAAGAATGTAAATCATTAGACTTCGAAGGCATCATTCTGTAAAAATCGATTCAGGTATAATTACCTCGTTATTTATTTCATATTTTCTCGTTAATTCTTACCTATTTTTGATATTATTTGGAGCAACCTGCACTGAAATTCGAATAGTACTTGATACAGTATCAAATTATCTAATATTATAAATGAACCGGATTTTAACAAAAACGAAAAATACATATACGATGACAATATTTATTCTATTCAATCAAACAATTGTATCAAACACTGTTAACTTCATCATTATTCTATTTGTCGAAGCTTGGAGACTTGCTACCGAAGTCATGAAGAATATAAAGAGGTATCAAAAGCACTCAAAACAAGTTAGTAAACTCACAACTTTTTTATAATCTCTTTGAAACTTCCTAAATTTCAGGAGAGAAACAAAAGAGGAGAGAAGAGCGTCTCACTACTGATTTATTCTGAGTCAGCAATGAAAGAACTATTTCTAACTTTGACTGATTATTGAGGGAGTAAAGATTAGATGAGGAATATGGGAATGTTCATTATTACACAACTGCATTCATTATAGACTTCATCATTGTTTTTATTACTGCAATCAATAATGCAACAATATCTTTTCTCCTAATTCCATTGATGATTGCACTTAGTACAACATTCATAACTTATTACATAAACTAGTTCATTACTTCTTTTTTTACCTTTTCATTTTATTCACTACTAAACTCATTGTTGCATTAATTACAATAAGCTTTCATTAAATGTTTTCAATACAATATATTATATTTTTAATTCCTTTCATCTCTCATCGTTTCCTTTTCCACCATTGGTGTTTAAATCAACGATTGCTCTCTCCATCAGTTCTAGAAAACCAATAGCCACTCTAAGGGAAATTAAAGAAAATTTATTTACTATTCAAGGTAGTTGCTTAGTCCTTATTCAAGACTTTACATTCACTATACATGATTTCATTATGAACAAGTTCTATTTTAATTTGTTTTAAATATAAATATATCTTCGAATATAATTATTATTTATATGGTTTGGAATGTAGATGTTAAATTAATCATTAAATATAAGTAAAATAAATATATGTATATTAATGAGAAAACTAGTGCCATAATACATCTAGGTAAAGTGTGAGTTCATTAAAAAAATAGTAGTCATTAAATTACTCATAATATAAAAAAAGGTATTAATTAGAACACTCTACCTTGCTAACAAATAATTAGATATATTGATATATCTATTGCTTATTTGATTATAAATATTAATGTTGATGGTTGATGCATTGCAGGAAAAAAAAGCTTAATATTAACATATCATTATTAGGATGATGAACCTTCAAAAATTCAATTATTCCTTTTAAACAATATTGAAAATGTTCCCTACCTTTTCAACAGTAATATAGAAGAAATTATGTCTCCAAAATTTCCAAAACTGGATAACTTCATTACGCAGAGATATCACCAAGAAAACTTGACAGAAATCAAATTACAACAGTACAGGGTACATTCCCTCAACCCTAACCCGAATCAGATAACATGTGATATTCTGAATATTCCACAACATTCAATGTCACATGGGAAGTTAAACTGGGCAGAATATGGATGGTGTCTGTGAGGCTGAACAAATAGTAATCTAGTCTGCGAGCTACAAACAACCTTAAGTGTCAATTATTAGTCGTGAAACTCAATTAAAATCTCATTGCTCCTTAACAACATCAAAGAAAATAGGATCTTAATTATCGATTTTTACATCAGCGAGGTATATTGAAAATAGAGCTCTAAAAACCTAAATTAATTATAAATTAACCCTAATGCCTTTGACGTTCAGAAGGTATCGGAAAGGGTGACTATGTTTTTTAAAAATATTGTATTATTTATAAACCCACGGTACTGTATTTTCACGAGTTGTTAATATTCATACTAAACTAATGTGTACCAAATTTCAAGTAAAAATATTGAACATATAAGGAGAAATAATTACATAGGTATATAAAACATAGGCAAGTGAGAGAGCAGAGCAGTAATTGGGTGGAAGAGAGGGTGTGTTCCTCGCTCGTGTATGTGTCCTTCATGAAAACGTATGGACTGATGTGTGTTTAGCGGGTACCAAGTTGTACCAAACTATCTTGTCACACTTCACTACATTACAATAAATTTCTTAATTTACCTTATGTTGATTTACGCCGTTACGTAAATATCGTTTTAACTTTTAAAAAACAAATATATTATTGTTTTTATGCAGGAACAAAGTCAAAGAAGGCTGATAAATTTAAAGGAATGACATTAATTATATAATGTAATTTAAAAAAGATGCGTAAGAAAACACACGTCAAGCTCATTAGGACTGAGACAGAAATTGATAATACAAGCTACTTCATTAAAAGTTTATCAAAGAATATTATTCACATTTCATTTCGATTGTACACTGTGACAGAAGAAAACAATATACAATACAAATTACAATTGTGATATTCAAATACAGAAAAAAACTACAATAATTGTACATCAAACATTTTTACCAGAATTCAAAATCAAATAGTTTAAAAATTGGTGTTTAATTAATACGAAAGTATTGAATGCTAGAAAGGTAATAATGAAGACATAGAACAAACTCATCATCATCACGGGTAGATTAGTTCATTAAAAATAGATTGACATTCACGGTATGGCAGGTCAAAGGTCAACATCCAAATATATTGATTAGAATACTGTTAGTGGACTGATACTGATTACGTGATTAGTCTTAAATTATATTGTTATTGGAATATTATTTTTAAATTAAGTAAATATGTAGACATTAAATTAGCGTAGACTGTAGAGGTTATAGTAGTCTATAGACGATAAGAATTACGAGTTTCATCATGAGTTTTGAAGTATTTGTATCGATAAAACCAATGGTGTGAATTAATTTTGAACTAGCAATATAATTCCATTACATGCACAATAAATTTTGATATTTGCTTAGGTATCAATATTTATTATTTATGTACTTTACTGAAGAGATGTGTGAGAAAAGGCAAAGTATATAATCTGTATGCAGGAATATTTTACAACTCCTACAAATATAATACCAAGACAAAAACTATGTCAAATACTGCTACTTAAACATATAGTCAATCGAAAATTAAGGGAGGCAACCCATTTAATATTTTACCAAACCACCATAAATTCTCCCAGGTTACATATCACTCCTCTTCTTTTAACGAGAGTATGTTAACACGCTTTGAATAATACCAAATGACTCAATAAGAGAGGTAGCGCTTGCCATTTAGTGGCTATCCATCAGCTTGATTGACTGTTGTTAGTCATTCTGAAGTTCATTATAGGATTGCGGCGATGAGAATGTTATTAGCTTGTCACTCAATGGTAATGATTATTGGCCATCCATCGCCATGATATTTTAATGAGGTGTGATGGATATTGAGAAATGGGGATATGAATATATTTATAGTAGAAGATAAGTTTCGATGTGTACTTTCATACATTTGTTATGTATATTTAGTTGGCTTAGTCTTCCCTTATTAACATTTGTACCTTTTTTCTTATTGTCACCTATGATTTACTGATAAAAATATTAAAATCATTATTTTTAGTAAATATAATGGCTTGATGCTTAATTCAAATATCCTCTGTAACACGTTATCTCAAACTGCCAGAATATTTATATTATAAGTAACATTAGTAACAAACTTAAGAAATTTTGTAACGGTCAGAATAACGTCACATATGTATAATAAATACCCTTTGGAAATAGTCTATTTATGGTGCTGAAACTTTAAATTCGATATTTGCTCATACAAAATCTACTATAGAATGTGGATTATACATACACTTAATGTAGATATTTGGAAAATTAGATACCGGATGTTAGTTTTCATTAGTTATTAGTAAAAAACTATTCAAAATAAAACAATAAAATAAATACAAAGAACAAATTTCATTGTATAAAATTTAGATGCTCTTTTAATAATAATTTTTTTGAATTTTCATCTGGTATTTAATTTTCACCTGATAATTGAGATGCATATTCCTGTATCAAAAATATAATTGGTAGTCATAAACGTGGCTATAGTGAATTCCATTTTTAACTATTGTATCCACTATCATTAATTAATAATGATAAAATTCCCATGTCAAATAACCCCAAGTAGCAATCATTGATCAAAGTTAATATTTTAATATTTGCTTAGCATTATTTATATAGAAATATGTAAAAAATAATATAGATCGTAATGTTCATTAATTAGATTAGGTTATAACTATACAATATATTCATATTACAAATTTGCTGTCTAAAGGAAGTGAAGTAGATATGGTGATTCTGCAGATTTCATTAATATTTAACTATAACTTTATTTGTGTTTTTCATATTTGATTAGCGTTATTTTTTTCAATACTGTTTAAGTAGCTTATTGAAACAGTCACATTTAATTATATTTGTATTGATATGATATTATTAAGCTATATTAATTTATTCATTAAACAATGGAGTCTAAATTGTATTTGTTTGAAAATCAATAAAATTGTAATTATTATGAATCTAAAACACGCACACGAATAAAAAAATGTACTTTGTAATGAGTTTAATTAATTCAGGCATTTGACGCAGTTCATTTATGAGTTATTTTTGAGTTACTGTAATATAGAATCGTTTTCACCTTTTCCGTTATCTTTCCTTTATTGCCAATCTTGGGCGTTACTACTTGAGTTACCATTAATTATTATTGGTAGATAATTTTTTTTTCAAGTATACCCCCCTACCCAATGAAGAAGGATATATTCAGGAGATATGATATTATTATACGCAAGAAGGAATTATAGCAGGGATTTAAAAGGAATATCCCAGGCAAGAAGAATATCTTCCTTGTATATAAAGAGAATATTCAAAGCAAGAAAGAATAATCTTTGGGCTGTTAGGGGAATAACCCACGCAAGAAGGATTTATTCCTGGGATATTAATGGAATATTCCAGGAATAAATCCTTCTTGCCTGGGCAGCGTGGGTGTTGCTACTTGACATATTCCCTTACTTTCTTTATGAAAAGAAAAATTGTCAATAATAACCAAATTCATAAAAGACTCTATATTGAGAGTTAGTGAATTAATATTAATTAAAATTCACTATGTAGGAATGGGGGAGAAATATTGTATTATAATCATTTTCCATTAAATACTAATGAAGGCGTCATTGAAATGATTAATTGATTTAAAAAGAAATTTATCCCTCTGCTATTGAGAAGATATTTGTGATGTATGAATGCTTAAAATTACCATATTTACACTCGGACGAACGTTTAATTTAATTTTTGAAATTTATTTCATGATAATATGGTTTATTACTCATCAAAAGGGGCGAGACTATATTTTTCATGTTATTTTCTGATTTTCATATTAAAATGTATTTTTTTACAGTTTCCAATATTTTTCTCCAATTCTATATTATATTTGGGTTTATTTTTTTCGAATTGTCAGTTTTTCCAATTATCTATTTCCCCGTTTTTCGGTTTGCTCGATTATCATTATCGGTTGTCCGAAATTTGAAAGTTTTTGAATCCTTGTTTTTCCAGATTTTTTTTCAAGAGTTTCATTTTTCCAAATTTGTGTTTCCTGGATTATCCTTCTTTTTCAGATTATCAAAACCGTATTTTTATTTTTCCATATTTTCGCGGATTTTTATTTTTCCGAATTCTCAGTTTTCATATATATTTCGTTTTTTTCAGGATTCTTGGTACACATGGCGATTTTCCTCAAAATCACGATTTGTTTCCTCATTTTCGATTTTGTTTTTATCACAATAAGTGATATCACCCTTCAAATTATTTTTCCTTATTTTCTTTTTATTTGAGATTTTCATAGTCTCAATCTTTCTCCGAATGTTTCTGTAATATCCAATTAATTTGATTACTTGAATTATGTCATATCACAGACAGACAGACAGACAGACAGACAGACAGACATACAAGTAAAGATAAGTAAACTACCTATGGGGGGTGATATTCTTCTAAATGATTTTTTTGGGGGAGAGAGGGGTTTATTATTCTATAATAAATTAATGAAAGCGAACATATTCTGTATAATTTCAGAATTTACTAAAAAATGATGTATTCATAAAAAAATATTGTTTACAAGCTTCATAAGTTTGTTAATTTGTTCAGTTGTTTAATTAGTAGTTCATTTAAAATTCATTATATTTTGAATGAAATGCTACTAATTACAAAACATTGAAATTTTATTTACACTAAATTAATAGCATAATTAAGTAGATGTCAGCTTATCATCAAATATATTTACTATTCTTTGATTAAAATATTAACTATTTAAAACACAATAAAAAGTCACAATAAATATTGGTTTAAAAATAATTGTATAATTCAAACTTCACCTGTTTCCTTTCAAAATCTAATAAACTGGATAATGACCAATTGACCCACTAAGTTTCATGCTAAATGGTTCAATGCATCTTCAGTTAATGAGTTATAAATGACCTTCACCTTGACCCTTGACCGAATCGTCCCCAAAATTCTACCAGATGGTTCTTGGACATTTACCCATCGTTCCATCCAATTTCAGACATTTTGGTTGAATGTTTTATGAGTTATAAAGGGCCTTGATCTTGATCTTTGACATTTTAGACAATCGCTCCCAAAATCTAACATAATGGTTTCTGTATATTGACCAATAGTCCCACAAAGTTTAATGCAATATCGTTCAAGACCTTGTGAGTTACAAATGACCATGACCTTGACTTTTGGCATGGTCGCTTCCAAAATTCTACCAGAAGGTCACTGGACATTGACAAATCGTTTCACCAAGTTTCAAGCAATTTGTTCAACAATTTTTCATTTATGTGAATAACAAGATGATAAATAAATATATATATAAATGCCAGGTAAAATATAACCTTCCGTAAATTTGCAAAGTTATTGAATGCTTATTCAAATACGAAATTTAAAGTACATACAATATTCTCGAGCACACCTACTTGTAAATAAGAAACTGTCTTAGAAGGAACAATTAAAGAACTGAAAAAAAAAATCATGTCAGTATAATTTTTAATCAGTGCATAATAAATATATGAGAACAACATATACTTGAATTCAAATAAAATACTAAACACATTATGTTAATTAAATTATAAATGGATAAACGATCTGTAATGTACTAGTAAATATAATTCTCAGTAACTGCATGGTATTTTCTTCTGATAATTTCATCATTTCGTAGCCAAAGAGATCTTATTAAATAAACTAACGGTACACAATATCTCAAATTAGTTTCCTGGATATTCATTATTGAGGCTAGCCAGGGATTATTAAAGTAGAACATCGTAGCTTTGAACTATTTACTCTTATGGTAACAGTGCATTTCTTATTATTCGAGAGAAAAATTCCAAACTTTTTGTTACACCATAGATTTATAATTATTATTATCCTATTACTAATCGGGATAACCAATGAATGCACTGTTCACTTTTAAATTGGCTACATTTACTTTGTCAAAATATACTCCCCAATAATAGTACAGTATTTCATTTCAAAGTCTATCTCTTTCATAATGCTAACTTCCCATGAATAATAGATCTATTCAGTCTATATTATTATGCATTGATTGTAACAAGAATCTCCATGAACTAATCATTCAGAGAATCGTATATAATATAGAATAAATGCATATCCTTGTTCCAAACTGCACACTATAAATGTTTATTCTATAACCGTGTAAGATTCATCGTTTACATTATTCCATTTTTATTTCACACATCTCTTGTTTTTGAGTTTGCAGTAGGATAGTTTCAAGTAGTTCAGTATAAGCTCTTTGAATCTCCTCTCAATATCTCTGTCGCTACACTACAGAATATAAACTTACTCAGTACCTATTCGAAAATAACGCCATTCTCTTTTTCAATTTTCAAAAATTCATAGAAAAACGATAAAACATGCAAACTAAACGTAAATTATCTAAATCAAAATGAACTGTTATTTTATAGTATTTGTTAAATATTTTGATATTTTGTAATGCAAAAGCTGAAACATAATACGCCTGCAACTTTCAGATAAGAATATTTTCTTCGTTTTGGGAAATATGTAGATGCCATCTCTATTCAAAACTGAAAGCTTACAGTATGTCACAGACTATTATGACGACTGTAACAATCGTCATAATATATGACGACTGTTCCATTCTAAACAGAACTCATCTAATCGTTCTTCCTTTCCTCATTTCTCTGCCTTGTGATTATTCTTCAGTGGAGTGAGGACACTCTGATTCATTCATCAGGATTATATTCTCTCTTGAATGACATCAAAGTTAAAATATGACAAGTGAATTCTAAGGCCTTTGGTAGACTACTATATGGAAATGCTCTTTGGGTACACAATTACATATAAAGTAACTTATAACAGTAGGTTACCGAAGTGAATGTGATAAAATTACTCAATGCCAAATACTTACAATTAATTTAAATATATACTATATATGACATTTTTTTAATATTTTTATGAAAAAGTGAGATCCGACCTCACAGATTCAATATAAATTTATTCATAGTTTCATGTAAATATTAACAAAAGTAATTATCTTTCAAAATTCAATTAAATAACTGCATCTTTTAAATTATACAGAACATCATTCATAAAGAAATACATACTAAAACTCTTATTAAAATTAAAATACGTACCTCTTAAAATCTATATTTCTATACCTATCGACATAATCTTTTAATTTTATGTTTTAACTGAATGAACAAAAGTTCAAATACTGAAACTATTGCAATTTAAAAAAAAGTTATGCAATATCTTTATGTTATTTTGGTGATTTCGATAGATTGTAAATGAACAAAATTAAGTTTCTAATATAAAAGTTCCATTTGGAGTAGCAGCACGACTTGTGGATACGAGAACTTAAGATAATTTAATTATTTCAAACACAAGAAAACAATCACAAGAAAATAATTAAATTGATAAAACAATATATTATGTACTTTTTCACTCTTTACTTTGTTTTGTTTTTGTTTCATGTTTGTCTTTTACCATTCATATTTGTATTTATTAATACTATCTTTTCCTTCATGACCCAGACCAGATATGTTTCATTTATGTTCTTAAATATATTTCAGTTTATGAATTTCAATTCAAATTGGTATATTCAATTAAAGACTAAAATATATACCAGCAGATAACTACTTCACTCAGATAAAAAAAACCATGCCAATTTATATGCTAATTTATTTAAGTAATAAAATTGTTACATTTTATATGGTTCAGAGAGTGGCCTGAAATTTGGTTCTCGAAAATTTCAGTCTTGGAATATTCTGGCTTGAAATTTCGGTCTAAGAATTATAAATGATCTCTCAACATAAATGACCGTTATGTAGTTTGATGAATCCGCTAGTTTGTTGTACTGCACATTTCATGATTGTTTAAAACCCCTCCTTCATCTTATTTATACCTGAGACCGAATATTCTGAGACCGTAATTTTGGAGACCGAATTTTCCGCTCAAATCTCTTGTTAAATAAATGTCAAAACATATCAAAATTACTAATGTTACGTATCATTTTAGAACGGTTAATGATCTTATCCGCTTCTAAAAGATAAACTAAACATTTGGGTGCTCAACTTTTTCTATTTTTGTTCTTCAATAACACATTATAAACTGAGACCGAGTTTCCCCGAGACCGAATTTTCCATGACCGAAATTTCCTAGAACCGGTTCAGAGGCAGGGATATAATCCCAATTATAGTACAAAAATCAATAATGTTCTCTTAGAAGAGTTGTGTTATGTGATTACAAAATAGACTATAGTATTATCCCTTATGTTTTTTATCAATGAAATCTATTTATCTTTTTAAATTGGAAATATGAAATTTATTTACATTTGTATCTTAGAAAGTTTTTTCTGTTGGTAACGGTTGTGTGTCGTAAAAACACGATTCAAAGACAACACATATTAACGTATATTGTATTAGATAATTTGGTAAATAAATATAGATGTTCAATTCAAACGTTGTTACTTTTTGTTATTAGTTTACTTAAATATTCATTAACAGTTCATTGCCCGCATAAAGCTCTATCTTTTAACTCCATTACGTTCATTAAAACCTCACTTTGATTCTTTATTGCTGGACATATGAAACCAAAAACGTAAAAGGTAATTATATGCCGCCCTTTCAAAAGCATTCACTGGTGAATTATGTATTGCTAAATATGAGACATGGAAATATTCTACAACAATCCTTACATAAACTCTTTCAAAATGCATGCATGAATAATAGTTTAGAACGATTTATCTTCATTTTCTAGGTTAGATACACACTAAGGATTTACTAGATACCATCTTATCAATATAACATATAAAAGAAAAGGCATCAGCTGCACTGGTTTTACTTCCTGAACAGGTGGTCAGAAAGTGCGGACTGGATAGTAATTGAAGCTTACGAGCCAAACTTAACGAGAATGAACACCTTATAAATATAAAAAATAAAACTTATATTAAGATATTACTGCTCTGTAGTACATATTTAGCAATAGTATATACTAAAATCTAAGTGAAACAAATGTTACAAATTTTATCTATTTTATAAAATTTTAATGTATAATATACGGGATTCTACATGTAAAAATAACAAACTTTGTGAAATGTACATATCTTCATTTCTGGTTGGTTAGTTGATGTCGGTAATATTACAGCAAAATTACAACTTGGTATATTTCAATAAAATTTATTCACCTTAACTAAACTAATAAAAAGTATCAAACCCTGAAAATGAAATATTTCAAAATGGACAATCGACATCAAAAGACAGAAGATCAAACAGTTGCCGAATTTCTTCACTTCGAGCTATATTTCTATTTCTTCCATCACCTCCAATTGAACACCACAAAGCCAGGCAATATTGCTAATGGAGGTATTAGAAAAATTCTGTTGAGAACTATCATTTTTAGTGTCCATTAGAGAGGGCTTGTAGTGTGAGTTTTCATCCAGTTTTGAAAAATGATATTTCACTCAACAAACACTCCCACTTTCTAGAAATCGTTATGTGACTATTTCGGTTGATTGTTACAGAGGAAGAAAGAAGATCTATTTTAATAATTGTTGATATTAATTTGAGCTGCTAATTTAGATATTTTTGTTAGGTATTCTAATAATAGTCTTATTGGAATGTAAAAGTATATAGAACAAAATATAATGACTGCGATTTATTCAATAGACTATAGAATATTCTCAAAAAGAAAGTTTTGGAGGGCTACCGAATATAATGATAAAAAAAAAGATTATATTTGGATTTTGGAAGAACGAATGTGTTCTTCATCTTGGATGAGGCATTCCAAATTCATTGAAATAAATTTTAATTAGTATCAAATGAAATTACTTAAAAGGACATTTAATTCAATCAATAAAATATCATCCAGTAACAATAAATAAAGAAATATAGAATTGTTAAATATTATAATGTCCCAAATCATGAAATTTAAAAGTGTGATAAGTAAAAAATTGTCTATTTTTATAGTATAATCAAGTCTGAGAAAAATCAAGCGTATCACTCTTCAAACATAAAAAGTGAAAAGTGAGACTCTCCCCTTAAATTAAAAAAAATCGTATTTATGTAGGAACACAAAATCAAAAAAGACCGATAAATTCAAAAGAATGACATGAAAGATATGAAGTCATTTTAAATGTATGTGCCTAGAAAACACACGTAAATCTCATTAGGGTTAGAATTATATAAAAATCCGCAAAGAAAAATTTGAGAAATAAATGTTGTGGTAGATGAGAGAGATGCTTGTATTTGGTATGTATTTATATGAGTTTCATGTAAGATATGAAAATTATATAACACTATTATTAAAAAATTGATTTTACATTGATGACTATTAAAAACTATACAGGTTTAAGTAATTAATGTTATATTCTCTTCATTTTTCATAACCTTTCTTCGCAATTTTTTATTGGGCAATGAAGGCATATTTATTAATATTCAACATCGCTTATAAAAACGAGACAATTTCTGTCGTAGATTTTCTTTTCTGACTATAAGGAGTCAGAGGATTAAAGTCCCTAAGCTGATCAGTTTCTTCTCCATGCAAGAGTTGAGGAGACTAACTATAGAGCTAATGAGATCACCAGCAAAGAAACAGTCAAAACGACTCAATTGAAAAGCAGATTAATGGAAATGAAGACCAAAACGTCTGTTACATTATTTCCCTTTGTATACAGTATTACTGTTATATTTATCATTGTATTGAGATATCAATATTAGATTTTATTATCTATCTTTTCCGAACATAATCAGACTTATCCTAACGTAATTTTTCTCTCCATTAATAAATACGGGGGAATATTGTAACATATCATCACTATAGAAGCCATCCACTGTATGATCTATGTAACCCCCGATGGTAGTCAGTTATGAATATTTCCACCAGGGGATTAATACACAATGAGGCTATGTTTATTTTGTGTACAAATTAGGAGGAGTAGGCGAACTGAAATGTTCGATAGATGATCAGATATGAGGGTGCTTAAGTTAATAACCGAAAAAAATGGAAATGTTTTTATAGGGAATATAGTCTAGAGTTAAACTGACGAGAATATTTCACTTTAAATATACGCTAAGTCATCAATTATATGTCATATTTGCCTCATTTTCACTTTCACAATTCAATTTCACTCTCCTCACCTCATTCTCACTCTTCTCACCTCATTCTCAATCTCCTCAATCTCACTGTCCACACTTCATTCTCACTCTTCTCGCCTCATTCTCAGTCTCCTCTCCACATTTTCACTCTCCTCACCTAATTATGACTCTCCTCACCTCACTCTCACTCTCCTCACCCCACTCTCACTCTCCTCACCTCATTCTCACTCTCCCCACCTCATTCCCACTCTCCTCTCCACAATCTCACTCTCCTCACCTCATTCTCACTCTCCGCACCTCATTCTCATTCTCCTCACCTCATTTTCAGTCTCCTCACCTCACTCTCCTCACCTCATTCTACTCACCTCATTCTCACTCTCCTCACCTCACTCTCCTCACCTCATTCTACTCACCTCATTCTCAGTCTCCTCACCTCACTCTCCTCACCTCATTCTCCTCACCTCATTCTCAATCTCCTCACCTCATTCTCCTCACCTCATTCTACTCACCTCATTCTCACTCTCATCACCTCATTCTCACTCTCATTACCTCATTCTCACTCTCATTACCTCATTCTCACTCTCATCACCTCATTCTCACTCTCATCACCTCATTCTCACTCTCATCACCTCATTCTCACTCTCTCATTAATTCTCAATACAATTTACCTTTTTCTACCTGTGCAACAATTTCCCCAATAATTAGCGTCTCTTTTTCACTTCCCCGTTTTTCCCGATCGTTTCTACAGCTTCCTATCTTTTTCTCATCATCTCACCGAGGCAATAAAGTGAAGTTTGATACTTCAAAGGCGAGGTAAGTCGAGAAAATAACCAAAAAGGGTATCAAAAGAATTACAACATATTGTATGCGAGTTTCATTGTTAATTTTCAAGATTATTAATTTATTACGGTATTTGTATCAATTTATCGAATAATGCTATCAGCTATCAAATAATGTATGAAAAATAATACTGGTCAGTGTAATTTAAAAAATTGAAAGTAAAACTGACTTTATCATGGAATTAAAATATATTAAATTAGTTTAAAATTAATCATGATAAATGAGAATAAAATAAAGTAAAATCAGACGAATAATATATTAATTGCGTACCACCCTGATGACTGTGTATTACTTTATTGTAATACTCATTGGTGACATAATTTCTCTTTCTCCTTTATCTATACTAGTACAGTACCTGTTATTGAATCTAAATTATATTCGAATGAAATTATGTATTATGGATAAACATATTCTGATTGAACAAAAAAAATCTCAAAAGCCAAAATATGATTTCGTTTAAATAATTAGTGTCAAATATTATTGTAGCCCGTAGTCATGATACTACCACAAATGGTTTGATTCTCTTGTTAATATGTATTTCTTACTAAAAGTGTGACCTACGGACGGATGTACAGACGGACGCGGTTCTTATTACCTTCGAAGAATCGTGGAAGGTCATATTTTCATCGGCATTTATTCATTTATTTAATTATCATCTTGTTATTCGCTTACTGAAAGAGTGTTCAACCAAATTGCCTGAAATTTGGTGAAACGATTGGTCCATGTCCAGTGACCTGCTGGTAGAATTTTGGGAGCGACCCTGTCAAAGGTCAAGGTCATGGTCATTTATAACTCAAAAAGTTTTGAACCATATTGCATGAAACTTTGTAGGACGATTGATCAATAAACAGGAACCATTTTGTATGATTGTGGGAGCGATCGGGTCAAAGGTCAAAGACCAAGGTCAAGGCCATTTGTAACTCAATAACTCAAAAAGTATTCAACCAAATTGTCTAAAATTTGTTGGTACAATTGGTCAATGTCCAATTACCAGTTTATCAAATTTTGGGTGAGAATGGTTCAAAGCGGCAGCGAAGGTATTTTCTCTACCGAGTGCACATTATCTAGTTATAGTATAAATTACTCCTCTATCCTCTATTTATTACATATTCTCACCTATTATTATAGTAGATAATTTCGTGAAATGAATGAGATGAAGCAACAGAAAATCCTGAGTATCATTTCCCACTGAAAGTCCCAGATCTTGAAGAGCTTCTCCCCATCATTGCAGCATTCATAATTGCTACCAGATGAACATTTCCACTTTGATCGATGCTGTCCAATTTTCCCATTGCTACTGTGATTGAATTCATTTTCTCGCTTATTTCACTCAGTAAAAATTCAATTTTGAATATTTCATGAACGGCAATCATGGAGTTTTTTTAGCTTCATATCCAGTATCATAGTTACATTAGTTATTAATTGGTAAAGCATTCAATAGTTACAATTTAACAGACAATTTGTTTCAAATTTTTGAAATAAGAAAATAGTTCGAATATAATTTGTACATAGCCTCTTTTTTTATTTAATTTTTTTATATAATAATCCAGAACTTCTTCTAGAAAATAATAAAGTATTATAGTTCAGTGTGAGAGTTACTGATTGCAAAAATATCCATTACATGATTTCCATGAGTCATTCAATTCAAATAGAAAATCAATTCAAATAGAAAAAAAATTTTAAATAACTTTAGAGCCACTTCTCAATATCTGTAAAGCTATACTAAAAATGCAATCAGAATATACATACATAAATAATAACTGGAATTTAACTCAAGTTCAGGAAGCTTCGCAAAGAGATCATTCTTGTGGTTTATTTACTGTCACGTTTCAATATCGGTTTAATTTTCCTCAGTCAATACGTAAACGGAATTTAAGCTTTCTTAGGACGTGATTGAAATTATAAACAAAAGTTTTATGTTGTGTCTTGATTGCTACCATATTAGTCTGGTGGTTGTAGATATTTTATATTTTCAGTTTTAGGAAAGCGATATTAAAATTAGGAAATTATCGTTTGTTATTCATAAAAAAACATAAAAAACACATGTTAGCTTCGTATATTTAATCTAAATGAGACATCAATTTATAGAACATTAAACATTAAAATCATAACAAGGAATTTATTGTTAAACGTAATTTTAGTTATCAAATAAATAAAAATTTCTCGAATTCTATTAATTAAACACAGCGGGGAATTATTGTTCAAATTAAATTATTGAATAAAATAAAAACAAGAGTTAGTGCTCTTTCAAATTGTATTTATTGTCTTAATCATGATGTAATTTATTCAATAAACCATAATACCTAATATCAATTAAAGAACACTTCAATACAAAATGTAGTGTTCAATAATTACTAAGAATTCTAATAATCAAGTCTATTTAATCAGGGTAATAAATAGACTTAGGATAATATACTCTACTGTTTTTTTTATAAATAATCGTTTGTAGGGTGAACTCCGAATTATCGGACAGTTCCACATTTTCAAGCATATAAATAAAATATAATATATAAAAGTTAAATAATAATTATTATCTATATTTTCTTTTCTTATAATTATAGTCTAAAATGTGAGAACCATACAATATCTGGGAATTTATTCTACTAATAAAATATTTCACTAATTTTAAATTTAGTAGATGTTCATTTTTTAAAACAATAATGGATTGTGTGTTCACTTTTCAAATAATGATTACCTATTGAACCTCCATGAATGTTAAATGAAGTTATGAATTGATAATTCAGTGACAGCTATCCGTTGCTATAGCGAATAAATATAAACGTACTTCACTGCTACTTCATATATTGATAAACACAATAAACTAAGGAAATAAATTTAATTCAATATTACAATATTATTAGTCAGACATATTGATATCTTTACTATACTGGATACACTTCCATATGTTAATTCATTAATTTTGTGTAATTTGCAAGAATTTTATATGGTATATATTTACAATACCTGTCTATAATATACCGATTTTATGTCACAGAAAAGCATAATCTAAGTACGAAACACAAGCAGTTGGATATATACTTCCATATGTTAAATTCAATATTTTTGTGTAGTTTACAAAAACTGTTTATAGTAGGTAAATATGTACAATTCCTGTCTATAATCTACCGAATTTTTATCTGAGAAAAAGGTAACTTAATTATTATAATATAGATATAAATAGATATATTATTAAATTATTTTTGATTTAGCCGAATATGTATTGTGTGTAGATCAATAAATATATGTTAATGCTTAAGGCTTATTGTTGAAAAAAATAATGCCAAAAATATATTCTTTTAATAATGCTACTATTTTATTTGTACAAGTGGATTACAGAATCAACTTTTAAGATATTCAATAATACTAATAAAATAAGAAAAGGTAAACTTACCAGAGTTCAGGATTCTGGAGCTGCAATTATCAGCTAAATAATTGATGATCTTCAGAATTATCGAGGTATTGCCGATAATTTCCTCCTATCTTTAATTAATGAGTAGAAGCCTTCGTACTGGACTAAAACAAATTGCCTGAGAGTTTCATTAGATGAAGACAATTGATTTATACTCAGTCAATAATCTCATTATTTACGATTGTCCCTTCAGAAGATATTATTTAGGGGAAAGAAAGGGAAGTGCAAAGAAAATACAAGTGTAGGAAATAGAGAAGTATAATGGAAAAAGGTGATTTAAAAAAAAACTTTAGCTACTTTCTAATACGAAAGCATGAGAATTGCTTTCCAAAATATGTCAGACATTTGACAGTCTGTCAGTCTCTGAAGTAAGAGGATGTCTTGAGTCTAATATTTGATCTAAACAAACAGACAGATGTTTTTCTGGAAGCTGTTTTTGAAGGTGTATTTGCAGAGAAAGTGAAATGAATATAGAAGAGTACATACTGGAGTATATTCCTAAATTACATATACTAATGGGTGGAATGTAGTATAGTTTGTAATATAGTATGTAGTACACAATCTAGTATTATACCTTTTTCTATGAATGAAAATAGTAGCTTCTACTTGAAAATAATTAAGATTGTCTTTTAAAGCATGTCAGTTGAAACAAATTCATATAAATATATGTAATTATAGTTTCCATCGTTTGACATCTTCAGGCAACAACATTGGTTCCTCTGCCGAAATGTGAGGAATTAAGTTTAACCTGAGAGCAAATCTGAGTCCAGCAGATAAGGTTGTTTGATGTCAGTCTCCTGAGAAATCACATTATTAAATTGGGGCCTGGGAGGGATAGTTTACTTCGTCAGTGGACAGGTGATTGCGAGTCACTTAGCACACAATATGTGAAGCATGTGGAAACTAATATAGTAATATAAATACGGGTTGAACGATTTTTAAAGTGATACTTCTCGTCAATTGAAATGGTAGAATTAAAATACTTGAAGAGAAGAATATTAGAACAATATTATAGAATAAAGATAAAAACATAAAATAAAATAGAATACGTTAATAGTTTTAATAGATGATTTAGTGTGAGTGTGGTATGATTTAGTTACCAAAGTTAAATGAAATTATTCAAATGAAATTATTAATCAATCTTATAATCAAGACTCAACATGATATATTTCAAAATTAGTGGAATGTTTATTAAATCTTTATTTGAAGGGTTTCAGGGAAGAAATCTATATAGCAAAGGAAAATACAAATCATTGAACCTTCTGAAAATAGTTATATAACATCAATAACTTTAAGTAGGTCAATAAAATGTTAGAAACATGTGAGGCAAAGTTATGAATTATCGGTTGGTTTCACATTTTCGTTCATATAACAAAGAACAATGTAATAATTTTTTATGTGCTATTATTTTGGTTGCCATTGACAACAATTAAAGATATTTTAAAATAATTATTATATCGTTTTTTTTATAAAACCTAAGATGTGAAACCGACAGACACTTCGTAATTTACTCTATATATAAATACACAATTATTACACATGTAGAATGTTTGACTTTTTCTTACTAAATTATCATTATTATTAGAATCATATATAATTAAGCATAACTTTCTCCTCGATTGAAATACAAAGGTAATTCTTCAATATTTTAAGTTAGTTTAATTAAAAGTCTTTATTTTGCATATTTATCCTTATAATTACCATTTAATGTTTCATATAACAGGGTAACTCATCAATTACCGTATGCTTATATTTATCAAAATGTTTAGTATAACTAGATACAATATAATTGTAATGTTTTATTGAAAGCTAAATATATTAATAAACTATGTACGAAGGACCAACAAAGCAAAGTTTCCGCACTTAAAATTGGTAGAGTGCCAGTACGACATCTTGGCACTGACTATTCATTTGAATACGCAATGCGGAGATTGTGGCAATGAATAATTCTTGATGCTTTCAAGATTTAAATATTTGATAAACTTCAGATAGAAAAATTTTCTTTGGGAAAATTAATATTTTTGTGAATAAAAATCATTAAGTATATCTTTTTTTATACAATTTCACGCGTTTGTTCAGTTTGTAATATCCAGTTTGTTTAACTCTCTAGCTGTTAACAATTCGATCGATAAAGGTTTCTGATTCATTCCGGTGTGATCCACTTCTAAAACTACAGAAATGACTACCAGTATTTTAATTTATATATAATTCTTATCAGATCCATAGTTTTCAGAAACTACAACTATAAATGTATTCACTTTACTTTAAAACAGTAAATTTACTTTACAACGGTGAATATTGATCTACAGAATTGATTACAAATATATAGTACAGTAATGTATACTAAGATAATAATGTCCCAACAAGTTGGTTATTCATATCAAAGTAACATTTTGCTCATAATTTTACAGTTTCTCAAAATGTCTGACCTAAATTTAGACAAGATGAAAGTGATTTTCAGTAATATTAACATCAGCTCTCGCTTATCAAAACTGTGATAAATATATTTATAAACTAAAGAATTGTCAGGTAAGCTTCCTGATACTATTAGTTGTGTAAAAAAAGAATGTTTACCAAACTAATTGATGCAATATAATGCTCTCCGTGATATATAAGACATTACGTATGGATTTGTATCACTCTATGTTTATTATTCACAGCGAAACAAATATCACTCTTGATTTATTCAATTCAATTTAATGCTTTTAATATATCATTTCAATGTGATAATAACATTTTTAGGGTAGAATATTATTGTAATTGGCATATAGAATATAGATCTTTCACTTAAGCAGAATAGTTACTATGGTATGAGTGAAGCAAACTAATACAGAGTAGATGATATTATTTTATTATTATAAATCACCCTATTTTCCGTTCATTTTTCATTTCTTCATGTTTCTTTTTAACTATGCATAATCCGTGAGGCTTCTTCATACCAAATTATTGTGCCTAGGCTATAATAATAGGCGCTATTTATTGAAATAACATTAACACTCAAACCTATGTAGTAAAAGGAAATATTATCAATATTTTGTATTATTTGTCATAACCCTAAACCAAATATTTATCACCTTCATTATTTATCGTATGAAACTAATGACAAAAATGATATCGATACAATATATAATCAATTTTTAAGTGATATAGAATACGAAAAAACTTTGTTCAACTGTGTGATGTTAATTCAAAGAAAATTGAAACCATCAATAGAAATCATAACTCGTGTCAAAATCGATGATTATATATATATTATATATATATATTAATTCGATCGTAATTTACTAAGATTTCATTTTACATTTCATTTTCTACCAGGTTTCGAATATTATTCATGTGATTATTTATCATTAGTGAATAATATACATATATCCATCAATTTAGTTATTTAGATACACAAAAGCCTATTGTTCCCTAATTGATGATATGCTGGATATAATATTGTAAAATAATATAGAATTTCATCAGCACACAATGACCGGAATATTCTGTCAGTGTCCACTCTGTGAAAAAAAATTAGTTGCCCATTAAAATATCAAATTTATAATGAGATAAATAAGTTTGATTGAAACTACTAACATTGATCATTAATATAAATTGTACTCTACTTAAGAGTGTTTAAATATTGTAGAGTTATTAGAGAGCAAAGCAAGCCAAAAAAAAAAAATTACCAGATGAAAATACCTAATCAAAACTATTTACAAATTCTCCGTTTCTTTTATACCTAGATTATTTTTATATTTCATTTCAATTATCAAATTTTTGCATAATATCTACAATAATTATATTCCAGAATGTCATGCTGTAACTCACCAATCACGCTAGCATGAATGTCGGATGCTAGAGGTCAGCTGAGACTAAGTATAGACTGATACTCTACTTCTAATACCTACATTGATAAAGAGATGGATGAAAAAGAAAGCTGTAATGCATGGTCTACTGATAAGATATCTTTTATATTGTGATTCTCAAATCAGTTAAAACCTATATATTAATTCATTTTATATGATAATATATCGAATTGTGTAAAGGTATTATTAATTGAACTATTAATCAAGAATTCATCATTGAATGAAATATTTGAAGATTCGTTTAATTTTTAACAGTCAAGACGTTGACATTGAAATTGCACTGAAATTAAATGAAAAAAAAACATTTTCAACAAGAAAATTAGTGAATGATTATTCTGATAAGATTTTGTGTCTACATATTATTGAAATTGAAATGTTTTATATTTAAATTTTCACTTTACTTCAGTAGGGGGTTAATGTCTGCTTCGGAACCAATGGTTATATCGCTGACGACAAAAGGAAATTAAATTCCTTTTGCTCTTGCATACTTACGGATGTAAGAGCAAAATAAAGAGGTGATAATATGTGAATGAAGTCATTTGAACCTACATAATAAAAATATCTAAATTTACCTCGTAGTTGACAAGCTTAAAATAAACGCTATTCATAAAGAATTAAAAGTGGCGTTAAAAAAGATAAACATTGTAAGAGTGTAAAAGACAAATCATAATATAAATTACAACAGTTTAAGGCACAAGGGACGCTATCCCCTTTTCTTTCATTCTCAACTGATCGATTCAGGAAATAGCCTATGTGAACTATTGAAATTTCAAATCTTCTGATTATTATAAAATTTTGATAGTTTTGCACAACATAAATTGACGATTATATTAAGAATTGTTAATTTCAAATTATCTGTGTAATAATATATATTGAATATAGAACATTTCTAAACTTAACTTTAAGCAATATTATGGAATTGGAAATAATTTAACATGCTGATCACAAAACCTGTAAGCTTCCAGAGCATTTAAGATGTATATTTCTTATTTAATTATATTATATAATGTAGAATTCCAATATATCCTCCATACTCTTCAATTCATACTTATCAATAAATCATATCATCTATTTCGTGGTAAAATACTCACAAATGCTTTTGTTCTCATAATGAGACAGAAAGATAACTAAGTACTGAGGATACGATCTGTTGAAGAAGAGAAACAGTGAAATAATATACATTATTTTAATAGAATTAATAAGTTTCTAATATAAAATCTATGTTAACTTAGATGTCTAGTGGAATATGTTTGATCCTAAAACGTACAGAGAGATCAGATAACCAGTTCGATTAAATATAAATATTGAAAAGCTATTGAAAATATTAAGATCAATCTTATATCACACAGGATAAATTAAGGCATTATTGTAATAGATATTTAAATTATTAAGGAAAATACTTTTCTTAATTGATTACATCTTGATACATATCCACTACAAAATAAAAAATCTTTGTTGACGTTGATTTTGAGTGAAACATAACTGACCTCGAGAAGTATGGGGGGAAGAGATACCGTGTCAAATTAGTTATAGCATTGAAAGGATATAGGAAATGTCAAGATCACTGATACAACACTTAGGATAAGGTAAGGCAATTTTTTGCAATTTCTCTATTAGTTATTTGAAGTAAATACATTTCTCAGTGTATTACATCTTGATTTATTTTAACCAATACATAAAATCAATGTAGACACAGATTTTAAATAAAATGTAACCGATCTTTAGAGGTATTGGGGGAAGAGATCCCATGTTAGATTAGTTATAATATCGAAAGGCTATAGGAAATATTGAGATCATCCATATATCACTTAGGATAAGTTAAGTCATTTTTTGTAATTTCTAAGTAAGTTATTTAAGAAAATAGATTTTTCTACGGATTACATCTTGATATATTTTAACCCCAACATAAAATCTATGTAGGCACAGATTTTCAGTGAAATATCACCAATCTGAAGAAGAGATTTCATGTTAAATTAGTTACAAAATTGATAAGATGTAGGACCCAAGGTGACTCATGGTTCTCTGACACAGTTTACCATGAGTCACGTGCATAGTTTAGCTTTAATAAAATTTAGAAAAATTCACTCTAACTCTCAATCAATCCCTTTTCATATATTTCTATGTAATTCATACAAATTCTACAAATGAATAGACAATCTTATTTGATCAAGAAAACCCTACTATTTTCTTGTTAATAATAAAATTAATAGATAGCAACTCATTATGTAATAGAACTGGAGAAGTTTGTGTCGCACTTTGAGATAAAATTGGTGAAAAAAACCTTTCAATTCCTTGAAATCATTTCCCCATTGTAAATCATAGACCAACGTTTGGGCATGAATAATATTAAAGAATGAGCTAATGTTTTCCAATCTATTAATCAAATTAACAAACAAGTTAGTCTCGTTGAATTGCTTCTGGAGACAATTTCTAATAATTAATCATACAAATTATATAAAAAATAATATATTATAAAAAGCTAATAATGAAAGATATATAGGTTAATTAGTTATAGAAGAATGTTGTGAGACATCGTATGTAACATCATAAAGGACTCACCTGACCCACTATAGTGATAATAACTCTCGGTTTAATTAATTAATGCAAAGTCATTATTACTGCTAGATATTATATTAGGAAATATTTTGTGTGAACATTGCAGCATGACGAATACTAATTTATAAATTAAAATATTACTTGAAAACAATCCTAATTTATCAACAAATTTGTAAACAATTCTAATCATTGAATATTGGACTTCGAAATAAAATAACATTTACTATTGTGGATGGGTGAATTTATTTATTAAATTCACAGAAATATTCTCCAATATAATCAAAAGAAATAAGATAATTTATATTTGAGTTCAAAGGTGAATTGGCATGCTTGGTTATATTGAATTTCAAAGCATGATAACGACACACTCTATATTACTTTTTAAGAATCTTTATACAAAACTAAATTAAATAAGCAGGACACAGATAAAGGACTTTTCATTTTATTTGAAAAGTAGTTTATTTTATTAGCATTTATTTTTAATAAACTACTAATATGCAAGATTGTATATCAGAAGGCTTGTTATAATATTTGGGGTACACTCAGTACAGCAAGATTAGCTTTATTAAGATCAAGCAATAGCCCGTGAAATTGGCTGTAATCCTTAGCGGTGTAATTAATACAGGCCTTAATCACAACTTGTTTTCTAGACTTTGACATACTCGATTCAGCTTCGTATAAATGTTTGTTAAACATAACACTGCAATAATTAACAGCAATTCATATTTATTACTTACTTTTGTACTTTTAAAAGACACTTTAGGTGTCGTTAAAATCTACACCAGGACTCTCTCTGTTTCATTTGTTGCTCTTTTCTTAGAAATATTAGGACCCACTACCGCCAGTTCTATGAGCTTAGATCTACATTACTGTGTTGAGTGTGACATAAACTGAAGGTACATTTATGTAGAAATGCGGCGTTAATGCTCTGAGTTTCATATAATTGAAATTGCATATATGTATATAATTGCATATCAATACATATGAAAGGATTTTAGATGCAAACTTATAATAATGATATTGGTTTTTGATATACACTATTGTACAATCAAATATAAGTGTGTCTGTAATGGTTCTCTCACAGTTCACTAATATCACATTTCAAAAATTAATTTACAAAAAGTATTGCTTTTACCAAAAAATTGGTCTGGGTACATAAAGAATGCAAGATTTGAAAATAATAAGAGATTAGAAAACTGTGATCTGTGAAATTAGATCATGCAGTAACTGTGTTCTCATATACAAACATACTTATTGAAATCATTTTATGTTTGATAACGTGTATTCTTTTTTTTTCAACAGCATCATATTGCAAAACCACATTGATAGCCTTTCTGTAAATAAAATTTATCAGTTAATATATAGTTATCAGTTATAAAAAGAATTCGTCATATGATATTTTCATTATTTTATGAGCTCGGACACTGAGATGAATATTTTGCAAATAATTCCTAGGAAAACTTTCCATTCCACATTCACCTCTTCCCAATTACGGTTCATTTTTCAAGAGAAGGAACAGCTGCCTCATCTTCAGAAGATTGAATCTCTCTCAATTGAAATGCCGAGACTGAGCCAAAATAATCCCCAGACCATATTCTCCTGTCACATTTTAGGTTTGAATTGTTAATTAAGGATGCCACCTACATTAAACAGAAAAAATATTGCCACGGTTGATCAGCCGTCATTGGTTTCCGAAAATATGGAAAATGAATGAACTAAGTTTATTTTTTGTTTTATACAGCTAACTAAATGTTAGCTATATAAATGTTATATAGCTAACATTTAATAAACGCAGGTAACAATATGAGTAATTAAAAGGAAGGTGAATATCATTATTCCACTCGCTAATTCTACCATGCTATATTTTTCAGCACTGAACACACCAAAAGTCCCACAGTTACTTTCTGCTTCACAACTATATTATATTGCAGTGGAAAGTTTTCGTTAATAGAGTTATGTGAAAATCTGGAGCTGTAACTTTTCCTCTCCTTCTGATTTTCTCACAGAAATTTTCTCCTTCTGATTTTTATTTGAATGATTAACATCTGTAATTTAATGTCATTTGGCGATAACGAACACATTAGTATAACTCTTCTTTCACTTTGAGGACAAACTGAGACGTTTCTATGAGAGAAAATTCGCTTGCATATTAGGAAGTCATTTCAGTTGCAAACCTGAGTAACTCTGTTAACGACTTCGTTTCTGTCGCACTCTAATGTACTTCAACTTACTTTACTTTAACTGAACTCTTTTTCTATTAATCTAAACGAAAAATGCAATGAATGGTCAATCTTCAATTCAGTGAAATGACCAAATGGACATTATTTAGAATTCATGGTATATAAATTATGAAATAATAGCACGTTTCTCAGGTTAAATTAAGTTTAGAACTGACAGGTTTTACATACCATTAATGGTACAACTCTATTGAAGCTGAATCGTTGACTATCTGAAGTAAGTTAAACTATAATATGTTAGTCACAATACCAAAAAATCTAATTAGAACATTCTTTGAAAAAACGAAAGAATGACTATGTTATAAATTTGTAATGGAAATATAGATCATGTCATCATTTACAAAATATAAAATAGTTCAGTCCTGATTAGATTACAGTTTTCATTAACTCTCCTAATTTTATTTTCGTAAACAGGTATTTATCGCAACGACTATTAGTGATATTTTCTTCTTCTATTCAAATGATTTTCAACTATTTGGCTCAGAAGCATGGTATTTTTAAAATTATTTTTACTTTTTATTTTTCATAATAATCATCTCTTTCAAATGATTTACACGTAAACTGAAAATTCATTTCGTACTCTCTTTGCAAACAATTATTGTGAGTAATGTACATCAATAAACTCTTTTCTTTTATATTCGAATCGAAATCCAATTGACTATATATTCAAAGTTATCCTTCTTAAATGAAGTAAACAATAACATTCGAGCATTATATGAAAGAATCTACCGGTAAAAAGAATACTCTATCACTCATAAATAACTTTCAACTACTAGTTCATTTAATTGAATATAAATGTGAAGTATCAAACTGTAATGAATTCTATTTAACTTATATATAACTTTAATTGAAACAATACGTTTTAAATGCCGAATAACCATTGCTAATTAATTAATCTGGAAATAAAAACTATGACATACCAATATTGATACAGTTAGTCTAATATTAGTAATAATTCATACGGATAGAATAATAAAATTTTTATAATTAAAACCTTTTCATTTTAAGAGTGTGTCTCGATTACCTTCCTCCGTCTTGACCTTTGAATTTGTGTCCATGTTCAATCTTCTACAGATTTCAGACGATATTTCTCCCTGTCTTTGCCATTCTTATTCAGTAAGGAACTGATCCCTGAGATATTTTTCCCTCAGGTGATCTTCCATTGCATTTGTTTCGACTAAGGCGGTAATGCTGAAACATTCTACAAAGACAACCAAATTCCGTTTCTATCGCTTGTTTCCTTGAAGACATGTGTATCAATTGTATTTATGTAGTGACTTAGAGATAACGAAGATTAGTAGTTTACTCATTCGATAAATACTCTTCACAAAATTCTTGTATGTTCATCTTCTGATAAGAGAGTATTTTCTCGACTATTTTAATCCAAGAGAAATGAATTTGATTAAAATTAAATAAATCTCACTCATTATTTATATTTTTATAGATTTGATGTTTTTCATTTCAAATTTGTCCGAATTATTTTCAAGTATTTAGGAATCAAAGAGATGCTTAATAACACAACCTTGCAAGTGATCAAGTTGAACAAAACAGCAAGTGATCAAGTTGAACAAAACAACAAATTATCAAGTTCATTTTTGAACGCATGTTGGATAAAAAAATGATAATAGTCATAAATAATAGATAACGTGCGTTATGCATGTGGTGTAAAGAGTGTACCTATAATACATTTTATTCTATATATCAAATTGTATTCATTCTTTAGTTGACTTTATTAATTTTGGTATCAATGTCTTCATTGTTCTATATACTTTGTTTCAAATCAGTCATAATTAGGATATTGACATGAATATTGAAATATTCATTCATTCATTCATTCATTCCAAAAGCTCTAAAAAATAATTGGATGATCACTTTCTAATTTGTTTCCTTACTCAACAATTCATAATTTTGTATCTTAAAAATCCTTTTTACTCATGTATTTATGTATCATAAATACATGTCGTAAGGAATGAACATTGTATCATTTGTATCACGATTTCAATCATACGAACAACATATATTGTGTGCATCAAATGTGCTTTGTGCTTTGATACAGTCGCGTGTTTTGGTACATTTGAACTAGTAATCTACCAGAGTGGCTCAGGTCAGTTACCTACAAACGTCACATCAAATTCAATTTAATTCACGACACTTACTTTGAATGTGTTCTGAATTGTTTGCTACACAAAGTGACAATCCATACATACAATACATTATTAAGTGGATAAAAATGATAAAAAATATACACGATAATTAATTTAGGGCAAATAGGAATATGCACCGGTAGTTGCACTCATGGATTGATGAGAATTATAAAGAAGTGAAAGTACTCTAATAATACGAGCCTACCTAAAACATAAATCTAATACCACTTTGTTGAAAAGCATAAGCCTATCGACATCCTCTATAACTGCGAGTAGCGTTACTAAAATTATAATCATAAAAAAAATGATAAACATGATATAAAAAATGAAATTACAACAGTTTGGGTCCCAAGGGATGCCATCCCCTTCTCTTCCATTCACTACTGACAGCTCTCTGCGGGTCACTTGGGATATACTTTTTAATAATTACCACTCCTAGAGGAAAGTATCTTTAAATTATTATAATCTATTCATTATATAGATTTTCAGTCAAAAAATGTAATAAAATTTAGACTTCAAATTTCAAAACATTTTTCTTTTCATTTGATCCATAAAAAAGTGGTTGGTTGATGCAACAATATTAGAACATAAAAATAAAAATTCAGAAAATGTAAACTCAATTAAATTATATTACACATATTCATAAACAATTAATAACCATATATATTATATTATATATTAATATAAGTTTATTTGTTCATGTTGACATAAATTTTAAGTGAAATATGATTGATCTCAAGAAGTATAAGAGTAAGAGATCCCTAGTTGAATTAGTTATAAATATTGAACGGCTTTAGGGATCACTCATTCATCACTTAGGATAAGTTAGGTCATTTTTGTATTTTCTATTTAATTTATTTAAAAAAATACGTTTCACTTTGGATTACATCTTCATATATTTTCACCTCAGCATAAAATCTTTATTGACATACATTTTTAGTGAAATATAGTTCATCTCTAGAAGTAAGGGGGAAGATAACCCTAATTAAATTCTTTATAAATATTGAAGGGCTGAAGGAAATAGTAAGATCAGTCATATATCACTTAGGATAAGTTTAGGAATTTCTGCAATTTCTATGCAAGTTATTCAAAAAATTAATTTCTCTTTGGATTTTATCTTAATAAATTTTACCACAATATAAAATCTATGTTTAGTAAATAGAAGAACTGATCTTGAGAAATATGGGAGGAAGGGATTCCTTGTTAAATTATTTATAATATTGAAATACTATGAGAAATATTAGGATCACTCATGTATCACTTAAGATAAATTTAGCAAAAACACTTTTGTAATTTCTATGTAAGTTATTTAGGAAAATAAATTTCTCCATTGATTACACATCGAAATATTTTAACCACGACACAAAATTTATGTTGACATAGATTTCTAGTGAAATAAGATTGATCTGAAGAAGTATAGAAGATTACATACTCATATAAATAAATCATAAATATAAATGAAATATACGATTGATTAGCATCTAGATTTCCTTAATTAAGAGCTATTAATAAATTTTTGGTCAAAATACTTTTAAAAAGTATAAAACTAAAATATTTGGTTTTAGTGTTACATTTATGAGTATGCACTCCTGCCACTTTTGTTTGCGATGAAATGGATTCAGGTAAAAACAATTCGAATATTAAGAAGTACAATATCATAAAGTACAGTATTAATTTTAATAATTATTCAAGATAAAATGAATGCAAACCCTTCGTCAACTAGTACAACGCAGAAATTATTGATTAGGTATGAGTTAATATTTATTTTATGTATTGACATAATATGTTGAACTTTTAATTTGCAAAATATTTTTTTAAAAGTTTTTTACCAGTTATTTTTGTTTCTCGTTTTGTACTATCATGATAGTTAGTTAACTCTTGGATTCACTTCCGTATAATTGATGTCGTTAACACTAATGCTATCATTCCAAGTTTCAATCTCATTTCTTACTAATTACGAATGTAAGTCTCGTAGCTACTCAAATAACACGTCCTTCCAAAACTTTGGTGCGAGTCTGTGCAGAAGTTAGCAGAGCAACAATTGAATAAGTTTTTCTTCTTTGCACACTCTAATAGAGCTACTAGTTACTATAGACATATTGAATTAGTGATTTAAACAAATTGCTTGATGAGAACTTTCATTTGTATTATTTACATTAAAAATACTCACTATATTCTGAAGTGGAGCAGTAACAGATAACTTATTTAAATTGAGGGAAAAATAGAAATATACTGGATTTTTTTACTTATTTAGATCATTATCATACTTTTTCAGTTGAGAAATGATACTTTATAAGAGCTCCAAAGGCAATAAATTGGTATTTAATGATACAAATTATCTATATTGCTAGTAATATAAAAATATAGAAATTTTATTACCATTGCTTCAGTAATCCAATCTACTAACTTGATAATCTGAATTCAATTAGTGAGGGACGTGCATGAATTCGTCGCTTCATTTTGAATATTATTTACGCATTTGGATAGCTTTGTTCTTAACTAGAAATATAAATTATATGAACGTTTCTGACAATTAAAACTCTGAAGTAATTTTATGTGAAATTTTCATGTTGAAAAACTATCTTATATGATTTGAAACCTTTTTAATTATTTTACATAATGATGATTTTTGTTTTTAAACACTTAAGTAACCATTATATTTGACAAAAAAAACCAGCTTAGGTCGTTAGGGATTTAAAAAAATGGTGGCATCCTCAAAACTATTTCTTTATTAGAGATAAATGTTAAAACGAATAAAGTATAACCCTACTGAGACTCATGCTACCAAACCATTTAATGTTCGGAATAACTTAACTTGCTCTTAAAGTAACAGAATTCTAGAATTAAAATTGACAACAGTTTCAGGATAGAGCCTCAGCGGACTATCTACAATGAAAAATAAAAAAATATATTCATGGTATTCTTTGATACAAACATTAATCTCTAGATATTTAATCTATAAAAACCGTATAATAAATATTATTTCTCTGGGTCTTAAATCTTTTCTTGTGGCACTTTCTGTGATTCCCAGAGAGACCAAATTCTTTTCATTAGAGACCAACAATGAGATCAGCAGGAGTCTTAGACGCTCTCACACTATCAACAAAAAGGTCCCTGCACCATTTAAAAAATTTCATCATGAAATCAGAGCAGTACTCGGAAAGTGGAGTTAATATGGGTCTTGAACCAATCTGACCTTTAGAAATATCTGATTGACCTATCATCATCTAAGTTTAATACCCACTCAGAAAATTCCAATCGGAAAAGAAGGTATATTTTAATGTTTATGAATTAATAAACAGTTAATAAATTCTTAAAATAATTATTTTCACTGTGTAAGTAGAATAATTGCACTCTCTAGTCTAAATGATTGCACTCTCAAATATAAGTAATTGCACTCTCTAAGTGCAAAATTAATAATTCCTATTATATTTCTTATGACAAATAAATATCCTCCTAGTAGTTAAATTTTAAATCTTAGAACCTTTATGGAGTAGTTTCTCAGGATGTCTGAGAATTACGTTTGCTTCTAGACGTGACTGGACTACCTTTGCCAACTCAGAAAACCTAACAAGAAAAACTATATGTAAAAGTTACTTTTATGCATTTACCACTATGTATAAATCAATATCCTGTATTTTCCTCTATGTATCAATTACTTACTTGTAATTACATATCTGTATTAATTACTCTAATTACTCTCTACAAAACTCTATGTTTTGTCTATTATGATTATAACTCTATGTTTTGTCTATTATGATTAACTCTATGTTTTGTCTATTATGATTATAACTCTATGTTTTGTCTATTATGATTATAACTCTATGTTTTGTCTATTATGATTAACTCTATGTTTTGTCTATTATGATTATAACTCTATGTTTTGTCTATTATGATTACATTATTCAAAAGAAGTTACGGAAAGAAAGCGTATCTTTGCGAATTATAACTCTATGTTTTGTCTATTATGATTACATTATTCAAAAGAAGTTACGGAAAGAAAGCGTATCTTTGCGAATTATAATGTTATATCTCTCAATTTGAACATTTCGAGCAAATTCTTCACCTACTGTAACTATACAATCAATCATTGTTGAGAGTTTTAAGTATTGATCGTTCGATTTTAGTCATCTCTCATATTTTTCTATGGTTGAAGTAGAATGTTCGAAATAAGTGATGCTTGTTCCTATTTAATGGATGGAAGGTTAATTGTTGCCCATTTAACGATATTGTGTTTTCCTTTGGTCAGAATATACTGCCTCGTTCTCTTTTATTTCCCAATAGGGGAAAACCAAAGAACATACGGACAATATTGTATTCAGTACGAATGAGGAGAATATTTATACATATTAGATAACACTAATTGGGATTTTGAAAATTAAGAATAAAAAGATACGCGAATAGATAATATATTCTCAAGTAATGGGAAATGAATAACTTACCAACTTATAAGGGAACTTGAATATTATTACTCAATTATTTTCCTGGTAGGTTTTCTTTTTAAGTGCCGACTCTTCTTCTCACGACAAAAGAATTCAGTCATAAATAATCCCTAGTAAATATTTCCCTGATTGACCTCTTTAGAGAGTTGACAAACTTTACCTTCCGTCATAAGTTTGAAAAAGAAAAACCTACAAAGGAACATTTCAGAATTATTAAAAAAGGAGACTCTTTCCTTTTCCACTTTTAGACCACTTGAATTTTCATTTGAAGCAGCTTTGATGCGTGGTCAAACTTTAAGTATATTGAAATCAAGTTGTGTTATGAATTTTACATGATTGCTACATTGTAAGAGAATTTACAAAGCATACCTTAATCATAAAATTGAATTAAAATTCGGCCATAGGCGTTAATCAAACTGTAGAAGATCGAAAAAATCAAATGATATAATTTCAAATTTGAAATTTCGAATTCAATTTTCTTTTCGAGTTTTCAATGAAAACAGTTGCATATAGATAGTTTTCCAATAATATGTAAAGAATTTATTTACGTTAAACCAAGATTATTGAAGGAAATTTGGTAGATGATATGCATTTAAATCTGTTCATAAATATATTCACTTAAAGAAACAATCAATACTGTTTCATTTCGAAGAGAAATTCCATAAAGAACGTGACTGAACCGCCAAAAATATTCATCTGAAACGAATAAACTGCGTTCTGTATTATTGTGCACGATATAGAAAGAAAAATCGATAAAAAAATAATATATATGTCCTTTTCCCAATTATAACCTTTTTCCAATATTTCATCAATAAAAAAATGCAATTAGAAAGTACGAATTAATTTCATAATTGATAATGAATATCTGAATCTTATATTTAAATTAATTATACTATTTCCGTTTAAATATGAAATATGCTCATTTTTAATCATGCTGAGCTACTTTGAACAATTATAATTCACCATTATGATTCTTACGAAAGGTACCAAGCAGCTGCAACCAACACGAGCAATATTTTGTATAATGATATACAGAGCACATCATTCACACCATAGTTCCTAAATCTGTTACCAATATTCTGAGGAAAAACTTCCTCCTTTTCTTGACAAAGTAAAGAATAAGTATGATGTAATGACTCAATTATTTACCCAAGTTACCCAATTGATGTCAGTGCAGGCAACAGAGATGAAATTACCGGTAACATTTCCCTACCGAAATAGTGCTAAAAATATAGACTTTGATCAAGTAATTGCAGCAAATTTCCTTTCAGAGATTGGTGTTATTAACCTTTCTATAAGTGTGGCGATTTTCAAATTAAATCATAAGATGGCATCTCCAAATTGTAGGACTTTCTAATTTTAGTCACAGATTGAAGATAATCACGTCAACTGAAATACCAATAATTAATATAATGCAAAAATATAGCATATATAATTATAAACCAAGAAGTATATTTCAAAGCCCCTTAAAATTATTAGATTTGGTGAATGTCACTAGAATTATGAAATAAAAGATCTCCACTTTGATCTTTTGAGAGCACTCGACCATTGACCTCAGACGAATTGTTTCGACTCATTGTAATTTATAAAGTATTTATAAAGCTTTCAATGAAAAGATTGAGTGACACGTGTAATTTTATCAGTAAAAATCAAAACTTTTAAAAATAGAAGTACTCCGATTTTCTTCGGAGTACTATTTCATTGAATTAGGGACAAAGAAATATAATCATAAACATGGTTTACGTTTGAGATCTATAAATAATTTGATGATAGAATTTTTTATCAGTTTATTTATCAGTTGTTCTCACAATATTTGAAAAAAAAGTCTAATGTCAGAAGTCAGTTCTGGTAATTGCTTTTCAGATTAATTACTCAGCTTCTGAGAAAATTTTGCAGCATTCATCAATCGCTGTGACGTCACACAGGAATAATAAATGGTACTCACTAATTTTAGTTTCTTATTTAAAGATTTGATTAGGTTTTAACTAGTGATTATTCAGCATATCCTTATCTATTTTATAATTATCTAATCGATTTCTGATGAAAGAATTTAATTCCTAATTTTCAGATGTCATTTCTTGTATACAATATATTTTATTATCATTTATTCTTTATTAAATAATGTAAGGACTTTGTTGTATACTGCACAAACCGTCTGTTCTTTGGTTTGCCTCTATTGGGAAATAAAAGAAAATGAGGCAGTATATTCTGACCAAAGGGAAACAGAGTATCGATAAAGGGGCAACAATTAACCCTGTTTCCATTGAAGGGAGGATTGTAATTTAAACGTATAAATATAGAAATAAATGGTAACTAATCTACCAATTTCCCTTTTGCATTTTAATAAGGGGAGAGAATTAAAATACAAAAATTCAAAATATATGTTATTAACTAATATCGGAATAGCAAGTAAGTATTTATGTTTACACGTTAGGAAAATGTCAATGTAGCATTTAGTGACATTTATATTATAATTACGAAGAAATAATTCATTTAACATTGACGCCGACACAATATACTTGGCAAGAAGGGTTTAATACCAGGATATTAAGGGAATATCCCAGGAATAAATTATCCACTTCCAAAGGTATTTTGGACACTCACAGGAATCAGAAAGTAGATTTTAAAATAGGTCAAGAACGAATCTCAATGAAATTTCTCACTGGTCTACTAAATCCCAGATTAGCAACCACTTTCCGATTACTGCAACGTTACTCTTTCCTAAAACACATTCTACACTTTCATATCCTCTCAACTCTCCTCTAGTTCAGTAGAACTGAGATGTAAGGAGAAGCATATTCACATTCTAAATTAAAATAAACATTTTATCCACCAGTCGAACAATGGAAACATAATGACAGTAAATATGAGCTGATGTTTGTATTTCAGTACTTTTCAAATGTATTGTCTTGCTTTAAATGAATGTATGTTATTTTTATGTACGGATAAAATTTATTGAAGATGTTTACAGAGTATATTCATGAATAGCAATAATATATTTCTAAATAAATTAACTACAAAGAGTACCATGTTGAAGAGTTGTTGATTTAATTTTAAAAAATATCAATAAATATAATTTTACCAAAACTATATTCTGCTGCCATATTTATAAAATGCAATGATATTTTCAAAGTTATGTCGCTAATGTATTTCAAAGTTCTTCATTATACCAAAACACTCCTATTCTGCTATCTCTGTATATCCATTTCCAGTAACATAATAATCATTATCATCATTAGGACATAATATCAATATAATAATAGTCTTTATTTCACTCGGAATACTCAAACTAAAGCAATAATCAGTTCTCATTTACATTGTATCTCCAAAACCAAGAACAGTAATATTCATACTGCAGGAGAGAAGTGAAGTGATGAATGTAAATACTCCGTAATTTATGCATTGCTAAAAGGAGAACATAATACAAGGAATAAATCAGTCTGTATGTGAGTCAAGTGCAGAGATGCGGACTGTGACACACATTCACCTCATGCATGCATTTCCTAGTAAGAAAGTCTGTACTTACTACAATATAAAATTATTTGGTAAATAATTTAATTGTATCATTCTTTATTACCGCTATCTAAAATATATAATAATATAAAATACAGCACAATTGTAATACAAGCCTACCGCTTACAGTTCATATTATCACGTACAGAATTAACTAATGAACACAATAATGCAGAATAGGCAAGTATGTTAGATAAACAGAAGTTAGTTTTATTAAAATAACAAAGCTATGCTGGTTTCTCCAAATATTAATCGGTGGACGAGAAGAAAACAATGTTTTTTTTAAATCTTCTATGGCCCTACCATACCTTTCATTCTGTGTACGTATTTACATGAGACACAGAAAAATATTGAACTGGATATTTGAGGAGTCTATCAGAATTAAACCATTTTCTCTAACAATTAATAATTTTTTTTCAAAATTAACATATACTTAATTAGTTTTAATAAAAAGGGTTGTGACAATATGCTTTTCAAATCACATATCTTACGAATATCAGAGACGAAATTGAAAGAATTGGTTCCGAATATTATATTCATACCGCTGGATTGGAACGGTTTGGTAGTGTTCAATAATTCTCTCTGACTATAATACTTAGGGGATCTATGATTTAAAATAATCTACTAACTTGACCTGTAGAAATTCCACAGAATTGGGATATCAACATATATTTCTCGGTCTTGGTCTAATCAACAAATCAGTCTTAGTCTGTTTTACCTATTTTGTAGTAGATTTGCCGACTGACAAAATTTCTTTTATCATAGTATATTGATTATCACTTACAAATATGCTCTTGGTGACATTACTTACATTTACTCCAACTTTATATGGCGATATTGATAGAGTGATAGAGTCTATCACCATTGTGTGATAGACCAACTCATATGTGACGGTCAAGCAAACATCATATAAGACCATCTTACAAGCTACCTATCTTATAATGTAAATGATGAGAGACATACGCTATCGTATTAATATATAGATTAACTATATAATGTAAGTACACAAGAAATAAAAATATTTATCATTTCATTACTTTTAATCAGTTCTGTAAACGTGTTAGGAAATTACAAGAATGTTTTGTACACTGGGCCTCTTCCACTATGAACATTAGGAAAAATTCTAGTTTAATTATTATCAGGTCATATTGTGAGAGTTAATTCCTGGTTTTAGTTGATTGCAATAAATAGTGGGTATGATACACGGTCCTTTTTGTTATTATTGTGAGAGCGTCTAAGACTCCTGCTGATCTCACTGATGCTCTCTAATGAAAAGAATTTGGACTTTCTGGGAATTACAGAAAGTGCCAAAAAAAAAGTTCAAAGACCCGAAGAAATATTATCGATTACACATTTATTAAAGATTTATATCTAGAGATTAATGTTTATATGAAAACAACATCAAATAACATTGATTTTGTACTATCAGTCAAAAAGAAATAAAATCTTTATAATCTTGTTGAAAACTTTTATCATGGCATATTAAAATATATTATTATTATGTTTTAATATACAAAAAATCAACTAACTTGTTGGTGATTAGTGTGCTTTGTACAATGTACAATGTGAATCACGAAACTAATGTAATTTCTAATTTTGTAAGAAAATAATGAATAAATGTAGGAGTAACTAATTATCATTTGTTTCTATATAGAAAAATGATTGCATTTTATCTGGATATAAATAAGAAGTCAGGTGATTTTGTCATCATTTTCGTCTATAAAGTATTTCGCCCGAGCTTTTCTCACAAAGCTGGTCTAAATTGGCATAATCCACCGAAGGAACTTCGTTGATCCAACAAAGACCCCAAACGATCCACAAGATTATATTTTGGTGAAATTTTCTTTATTTTTTAGCTAGTAGTTATATGTGTAAATAAAGAGAGAAATTGAAAGCTATTTGGTATACTAGTAATTGGGATAACATTCAATAAATTGATTAACTAAAAATGAATGTATTAACAGATTATATATTATAATTGAAATATTACTTCAAAAAATGAATAATTATGTAAGCCGTGGTCCGTTTTATAGTGTCTATAGTGACACCTGGGTCAATAGTCAATAATATGTGTCACATTTTAGTCTTCATTCCATCTCTCTAGCTGTCTTTACTCTACCTCAATATTCTCCAATTTGCTTTTCATTCCATCTCTCTGTCTTTCCTCTGCCTCAAAATTATCTAATTTTCTCTTCATTCCATCTCTCTGTATTTCCTCTGCCTCAATATTCTCTAATTTGCTCTTCATTGTTATTCTCAATAGCCACTCTAACTAACTAAGGACAATCAGTTGTCATTATTTATAACTGTGATTGGTGCACTGACTTCTGCAACTCTCCAAATTGACAAAATTTTAAAATGCAAATTGACTACTGCAAATAAATCAAAATACTCTACATTTTGGGATTCTGTTGATAGGGATTATTAAAATTCATTATACTTCTCTTAGAAGAATCTAATCCAGCTAATTCCCTCTAATCAGAAAAGAGAACATAAAAGAATGTTCCAAGGTGTATTTCACCAAAGAATGGCTGCTAATCTTCGTTATCTCTAAACCACCAAATGGATACAATTGATACACATGTCTCCAGGGAAACAAGTGATAGACACGGGATTTGGTTCTCTTCTGTAGAATGTTTCAGCATTACTGCGTTAGTCGAAACAAATGCAATGGAAGATCCCCTGAGGGAGAAATATCTCGGGGATCAGTTCCTCTCAGAATAAGAATGGCAAGGACGAGGAGAGTTCATTTTTCTTGAGGATTTTCCGAAATTATAAAACATTAATGTTGAGCAAATTTATATTATTTTCTTGTAATTAGTTATTGCAATAAATTATCAGTTAATAATGTATTAGAAATCTATAAAAGAATAGGAAAAGTTTATTTCTTTTTAATTTTTTAGTATTCGTACCAGAAATTTTTATTTGAAAATAAATACAACACTAAATAATGTATTTAATAATTCATATAGTGAATAAAAAAATATAATATACAGTGGTAAACCAAATTTTCGAGAATCAACGGTTTCTACGGATAATAATAAATAGAGAGAAATTCAAGGTTCAAATTTCGAACAAATTAAATAATTTCATTCATGCAGTATTTTTATACAATAATTAATACCTCCAAGTACTACTGACAAGAGAGGTACATATAATAATATTCAGGAATATGAATTACGCAATGTTTAGTAATTCCTATCTGATGGTACCATGTATAATATTACTTTGATTATATTTACCTTATATTTCAAAGTAGTCCAGGTTTCTCCAAGTTTAATGATTCGTATCAATATTAGATTGAACCACTCTACACACAGTAACTAATGAATAATAAAGCAAAATCTTTTGTGATGAATGATGGAGCTATAGTACAGTTTAAATAACATGTCTGGGATATAATTTTGGAGTAAGGTCATAAAAATAATTATTTCTAATGACCGTTTTCTAAGCTCTTATTATTATTATTATACATGAAGTACAATAAATTTAGTGAACAACAAATATTGACAAAACTTCAACCTGTTGTAATTTTAAAATACCACATTTTTTTCAGCATTAGGTTTGATTAATATTGTTCAATATAATAAATACAATAAATATTTCATCAAAACTCGTAAAGTTTGTCCATTTACTATTCCAGAATTTGTAGAAAAATAGTATTCTACGTATTTTAGTCAATGTCACATTTGACATAACCAAACTCACTCACATAAGATCTGCAGGATTAGTGATATCACAATGTAGTCCATCCATCAGAGAAGTAAAAACTGCAAAATGTTTACTTTAATATTCGTCTGATTATATTGCTCTCCAATGAATTAGTTTGGCCAATAATATTATGATAATCTCTATTGGGAGATACAAAGTATGTTTACTCGATGCAGATTAGACATGTGACAATTATAAAATTGATTGCCAACGACCGATTCTCGTACATGGGTCATACTTGAATTATGTTGACAGTTACAAACTCTTGGATTAGTGCATCGTATTTCTTGCCCTTGCTTCTGGAGATATTTTCAATTTCACCTCATAAGTATGCTTACATCATCGAAATAAGTATTTCAAAAATATACATACAATTAATAAATTATTGTAATAGTTAGAAGTGCAACTTATTTAGAAACCCATTCATCTACATACTTTATTATTATAATTGATTTATAATTGTACTGAATGGCTAGTTAGGGGCACTATCCAACCAAACAGGTCAGTGCCCGCCAGTTTTAATTGGATTTCCTTTATAGGAAGTTCGGATTTCCTAAGGAAATAGAAACAGCAAAATAAATATGTTGAGCCTTTGAAGGATTATCAGCTATTGGGTACCTGTTGGTTAGATGTTGTGTCTCTACATTATGGTTTTAAGCCTGTATTATAACTGAAAAACTATCCTTAAAATTAAATTCACCTATTATCTTCTTAAATGAAACACAAATACAAAACAATAAATGATTGTTCAAACTTACTTAATTACTAATAAAAAGGTTTTACTCAAAAACAGGGTCTTTTTGATGACCCACGCCTCACGGGGGAAGTTTAACTATCGCAAAGAAATGAATAACTGCTTGGTGGATAACTGTTTGGTTGTATGGAAAGATGATCGTCCCATTGAACAGGATGTGAGCAACAAAGCAGCGATAAACTCGACCTCCAGAATTGGTTAGCAGCACATAAAGATATGGGCACGCAGACGAAGAAGGCCTCACTATTCGAAGGAAATAACGAGGAAAAATTATTTGGTATGATTTGAATGTCGTGTATAAATATATACGAGCATACATATTTATGCTCGTATTTCACCGCTCCCATTTTTTAAAATTATCAACTATACTCATAAATTTCTATCAAGTTTTTGCAACTTTAAACATCAATTGTTCTCCTCAAGAAAGTTTCTTTTCAATGAAGAGTGATCATGACAGAGAACAAATGAGAGAAGTTAAGAGTACCTAGATAATTACTACTATTTCATAATTAAAAGAGGATATTCTATCCAATTTTAAATGGTAATACGTACCTGTTAATAAATAAACTGGAATAAATTCATGATAATTTTCATGATTGTAGGAAAGGAAAATGTTACTAATTTTTTTAATTAATCTCTAAAACTAATTCATAAATTTGTGGGGGAGAATCACTTTATTTAAGATCTAATTTCGTATCTAAATTTTGAAAATTCATTTTATCATGTCATGAATCAATTTCTATACTGTACCAGTGAACATTCTAAATAATATCTAATTGATAACTCCACTGAATTGAAGATTGACTATTCATTGTATTTTTCGTTTAGATAAAGAGAAGAGAGTTCAGTTAAAGTAAAGTGAGTTGAAGTGCATTAGAGTGCGACAGAAACGAATTCGTTAACTGAGTTACTCAGGTTTGCAACTGAAATGACTTCCTAACATGCAAGCGAATTTTCTCTCAAAGAAACGTCTCTGTTTATCCTCAAAAGAAAAAGAGTTATAGTAATCTATGAGGCATCATCAATACATATTAAATTACTGATTTCAATCATTCAAATAAGTGAACAAAGTTAGATATCTATCAGTTGGTACATTCTAGTAAAACACATCAAAACTTTTTCTTTTTTTGGTAATTTCTACTGAGAACTACAGTCAATATTTTGAGAGAAAATCAGAAGGAGAGAAGTTACAGCTCCAGGTGGTCACATAACTCGATTAACGACAACTTTCCACTGCTGTAAAATAGAGATATGACACAGAAAGTAACTCTGGGAGTTTAGGTGTGTTTAGTGCTGATAAATAAAGCATGATAGAAATAGCGAATGAAATAATGACATTCACATTTCTTTCAATCACCTATATTTTCATCTGCATTTGTTTTCACCTGCACTAAATGTCAGCTAAGGTATAAATAAACTTTATTAAGTTCATTCATATAACATAATCATGCATTCAGAATGTATCAATTGTTTTCTAAAAGAATTACGGCTGTCAAATTTAGACCTAATATTTTCTGCTAATTTGAGGTGGCATTCTTAACAATTCAAACCTAAAATGTGACTGAAGAATATGGGCTGGGATAATTTTGGCTCAGTCTCAGCATTTTAATTGAGAGAGATTCAATCTTCTGAAGATGAGGCAGCTGTTCCATCTCTTGAAAAATGAACCGTAATTGGGAAGAGGAGATGTGAAGTATAAAGCTTTTCCTGAAAACATTTTCTAAATAATTTTAATATTGCTTAAAGTGTTTGTGAATTTGAGCTAAGCTTAGATGAAAATTTCTCGAATTTCATTTCTGAAACTCTACTATTATTGCTGTCAAAAATTAGTCTTCTGCAGATAAAGTAATTAATGAATTAATAATTTAAATTCCAATGAGTAAAAAATAAGTCAATTAGTAATTGTTGACTATATATGATTCAAGAATAAAAAATTACAAATGAATTCGAGGTGAGGCGAAACTTGAATTGCACAACTTTTCTTGATAAATCAAAAAGAAAGTTTGTATTTATTTAAATATACTATAATATATATAAAATAATATTTATATATAAACTCAAAAGTAAATAGAATGAAGATAAAAACGTAAAGATACAAACATCTGAAAGAGATGATAATCTTCACTTTATGTCACTCTCAACACTGTAAATGAGATTTTAGTTCATACAACTGACAGTAGTGGGTCGTAATATTCGCAAAAAAAGAGCAACAAATGAAACAGAGAATGGAGAAGATTTTACCGGGAATTGTCCAGAATCTCCCTTAGAGTGTCTTTTCAACCTACAAAGGAATGGAAACAAAGCATGAATTGCTGCTAATTGTTGCAGTGTTATGTCATTCGCAGTTACACTACCATTAATTCAAAGGTAAATGACGTACATGAAAGTTCTGTCATCCAATACAATGAGTTGCTGAAGGGGACAAGTTGTAATTATCGCAAGTATTTCTAAGGAACACCTGAAGGGATTACAGTTGACTTCATGAGGGATTACCTGATCTTAATTACACTAATCTTCTCGTAATGATTGATCCCTTATATGTACAATTATACATTGGCTCAATATATCTGACTATAGAACTATGGTAGAAAATTTGCATAATATACTGTTCGAACCATTATTTAGAAACTAATTCTCATAGATGTTTCAAAATTGGTCTTGGTACTTGAAGTCAAGTTTGAACGAATAGGAACTAATAGGATAATAGAAAACAATTTTTTTTAATTGTATCATCCAATGGATTCTTTTCTTTTTTCGCAAACATTCATGATAATTGTATGCAAAATATTTACTGGTGACTTTATCATTAATCAACAAAAAAATATTATAAATTTTATCCTCAGCCAATTTCTATGCTCCGATATATTTTTTAGTGAACAATTTCTTGTTGAAATAGAAAGACATTCTATGGTTGAAGAAATGATGTCGGAGAATATAAAGAAGTTTTTCCTCCCAATATTATATCCAAGTGAGACAGAAAGTTCTCGAGTTCTATTACAGAATAAGTTGCTATCTGCTAACTTCAGCAATAAGGAAAATATTGGACAAACCACAACTACCATTGGGATCATTGTATAACAGAATGAACTTTATTACTAACTAGAAAAAAGTAGGCCTTGGTGGAATAAACTTGAGTGGAACAGAAATATGTTTCTATTATATTTTAATGTTCAAGATTATTCTGACATAATTCTTCTATCAATCAGTCACTATGCAGACATCATTCAAACATCAAGATTGTTTCTGACTTTTTCAAGACATCTTTCCCACAAACTAAGTTAATAAAATGGAATTCGTTTCAATCCGTTAACCGGCAAATGAAGTTAATGTTATCAGCTAAAAGCAGGTAAGATTTATACATTTATGTGAATTGAAATTAGTTCAGGCCTATGTAGATAATAATTGCTTGTGACTCTTGGTAAACTTTGTCAGTGACTCATGGTAAATTTTGTCACTGACTACATGGTAAACTTTGTCAGTGACTCATGGAAAACTGTATACACTTCTTTAATTCAGTTATATGACTCATCCTCATGAAGATTTTTGTTTACATTATCAATCATATTATAATATTTATACTATATTTTATAATAGTATCTAATATATATTTACAATACACAGCTCAATAATCAAATTTATAAATACAACCACTATAATTATTGTCTCTATTATTATACTTAGAACTGCAACATTGCAAATAGTTTAATTAAGTCTGTTAGTTACTTGACTGTAATTTATTGAGGATGACAGCAATGGGAAAGCTACTTAATTATAATTCAACACATTATATAGCAGAGATTCAGTTCAGGGAATTGCATATCTCTTTTGGTGTATATGGAGATTGATGAAAAACTAAATACTACAGTAGATATCATCTACATTGAAATATTGTATTGTGAATGTAGAGTCCTGAGTAAAAAAAGTAGCCCGTATAGTGAACTGGTCAACAGCTTTCTAAAACTAAAGGCCATTCATGAGGGACTAAAGAAAAATAATTTGGTCCGTAAGATCTAATTTATTAGATATCGTCTTTTAAATATTTCCCAAAAAGTTTAACAATTCATCATCAACTTATTTGCAGCTGATGAATTAGTCTTACCTTCTTTATTGAACTTTATCACTCTATGTAGATTCACAGTCATGATACAAAGTATGAATTAGAATTACATGCTCATGATATAGGGAAATTATGATACTGGCTTCAAGATAATATACGATTTATTGATCAAACATTGATTTTGAATACTTTAACCAAAAATAATTGCCCTAATTCTGAAATATTCTTTATTCTTAGCTTGGTATATTATAAAACAAACTAAACTTAACTTTAAGAGAGTAGAGAAAAAAAATCGTTTAATGTTCTCATAAAACTCAAATAAAACTCAGAAGATAAACATGACATGAAACTAAAAAAAATTGGTAATTTCTTAAGACTTACAATATAAGAAAATTAATGTAACACTGAGACTCGATATAATTATAAAACTATTAAATAAATTGACCAATAATTCTATAGTATTCCTCAACAGTTTGATTAAAAATTCAAATTAGAATTTGTTTACCCAACAATTAATAATAATACTTATAAATACTATATTTATATAAATTCAAAGCTGGGTACACTTTTTGTAGGTCAACCTAACATAATTATGATATAAAATGAGTAAAGTTATTTCAAATTTACTTCTTCAAATAAAGAAATTTGCCTTCACTATATTTTTACAATCTCTTTATAATGAGCAACTCTTCAGTTAAAATACTATTTTAATATGAGTAAATAATGATATTTAAAATCACCAGAATATCTTTATATTCACAATCTATAAGTACGTGTACACATTAAACTGAAGCCTAGAGGTTAATAATGAACTCCCACACCCCTCTCAGTCTTATCAAAATAACTATTGGAAGAAGAACATCATTTCTATACTTAGTCTATCCTGACCTCTAGCATGCTAGAAAAGGGAACAATTATTAACAGCTATGATGAAGTATAAATTATGAAATATTCACTGTGGAGGTGAATAAGAAGGAGAATTAAGAAAATAATAGTTATAGACAATAGAGAGGAATGTTAAATAGTTGAGAAAGAACACTAATCGGTTAGATGCAACTTGAATTCATTTCATCACCAATACACACGTTTAATCTGACTCGAAAGAAAAAATTTGAAAGCTTTTGTGAATAATCTATGATTATTCAAGATTTAGATAATAAGCAAAAAGCTTTTATGAATAAGCTATAATTGCTATTTAGAATTAGCTATTAGCTATTGTGTAGTTTATTAGAATGTGATTAATATAACTTATTTTGATAATAATTTCCTTATAGGTAAGGTTACAAGATTTCCTTTAAAAATATATATATATATTAAACGAATACATACGTATACATCTTATAAAAGTTAATGTAATATTGCGAGTCATCTCCGTAGACTTAAAGTTATATTTTAGATTATATTCAATTAATATATTAGGAGTGTTGAAATAATTTGAAATAATATTAGCAGATTTGAAATAATATTATTAGAAAATAACTAAATGCATTTTTTTGACAGTACCATCATTTATACATTGAGAAATAAGTTGAATATTTGAATTGATTTGAAAAAGTAGTTAAAATAAATATATTCGATTGCGTATATGAAAATTGTAATTCTGTTTGATATTATTCAATCATCTTTATTTTTGGTGAATAAAATTATTAATAAAAATTGATTTCATCTTTCCCTATTCTGTCTGTCTGTCAGTAGAATGGATATGAAATTATTCTGATATCTGATGAATATTTGTTTCAATATTGGAAATAAAATTTCAGTTAAAAATATTGGGAAAAAATGCGGTGTCAGGGATAATTATAATCATATAATGTGAGATTTTTTTACTTTCCATAAAATAGTATATTAAAATTTCTATCATTTTTGACTGCAAATGATATTAAGTGCATTTCTAATTAAAATATTTACTCATATATTGTATTTAACTCACTTCTAGACAAGAGAGAAGTTGGTTGACTTAGTAACCTTGACTCTAAAAGGCCTATAGAATATAGCGTTCATTCTGTCCTATTTTAAATTTTAATTTTTTTCACTCTTTTAAAGATAAAAGTCTTTTATTTCTTTACAATCTCCGCACTGCGTACCAGTCAGAGCCAAGTTGTCATATTAGCAGTGTACCAATTTTAAGCATAGGAACTTTGCTCTTTCACTCATATCAAATTGTAAAAAAGGCGATAGGAGAAATTAATTATCTAAGATCCAGATTTTGAAATATGGATAATATTAATGAAGAATTAAAGAAGAGTTAATGTTATAAAGTGCTAAATATATTTGATTATCAATTCATTTCAATTATTTATTCAATATTTTGAAATCGTATGATCCATTTTAAACGATTAACCTGTACACTGACGAAGTAAACTATCCCTCCGAGGCCCCAATTTAATAATGTGATTTCTAAGAAGACTGACATCAAACAACCTTATCTGCAGGACTCAGATTTGCTCTCAGGTTAAACTCAATTCCTCACATTTCGGCAGAGGGACCAATGTTGTCGCCTGAAGATACCACTCTCTGGCTTGGACTTCTCTGTTAGATGTGATCCTAAAATAGAAAACCGGGTACTTTCAAAGAGAAATGTATCTGTAATGATAGGTTTATTTATCTTACATTTATCAAAAGAAACTTTACTAATTGTAAGTATGTAGATATATATAATTTGCCTGAATACATGACGACATATGAGGAACCATTTCGGATGTTTTGTAATGATATCCAATTATCAGACAAACTTCACGTATTTACCTTTAAGTAATACTCTGACTGGAAGTCAGTCGGTAATATTTAAATAAATATTAAATCTATTATTTTTTTTCATCTATCGGAAGATAAATGAAATATAATTGAAATCATATATTGAATAATCATAATTGTTCAACTACGTGTATTATTACAATACATGTAAAGTTATTTTAAGAACATCCTTAGCATATAATATTGCTAGATGCAAAAATAAACACCATCGACTGAATCATCTTTTGATGTACGAAGAATAAGGTGAAATACAAGAATAATAACAAAAATTTAGGTAAAATATGAAACTGAGTCATCTTTCGATGTACTAAGAATGCAGTCAGTGAAAACACTCGAGTGTAACTGTATCCACAATGCACATTTCCTGTTGTGAATTCTAACACAAACAACTTCAAGAAAAACACGGTCTCTCTCCTTGAGGAGATTGCAGTGCAAATACAAGAGAGTTTCTAACGTCAAACACAGACAGAATGTCAAAGGTCAAAGAGAATTCAGATCTTGGAACTCAGTCCTCTACCTGACATGTTTGTGAAGCAAATGACTGACTTTCTCGGTAAATATCATAAATATACTATATAATGCTTAGTACTCAATAATGTTCATACCCAATATAATCCTGAAAAGAAAAATTTATATTTTAAACATGTACACTTTAATAACCATATTTATTTTCACTTTTTTATATTTTTATTTACATTATTTTCTATGTGTGGAGTAATTATTTTAAATTTCAAATCCAGAGAAGTTACAGAAAAATAGGTAGAGATTGTTCCAGACAGCTTTATCCAATCAGACTCTGATAGGCTATTTGTTTCAACTGATTTGGTAGGTTCTGTAAAACAAAAAGAAAGAAGATATCGAAAAACAATTCACTGTTACAGGATGTGATATATTCCTGTGCCACTTGTATTCTCATTTATGCGTTTTCTGTGTTATATTGTAAATTTTAGTAATTCTAACTTCTAGAAATGGAAAAAAAAATATTTCTAACAGAATTTGATAGATAAACAATAAACATATCATATAAAAATTCAATTATCTGTAATTTTTCATTTTATTCACTATTATGTAAAATTAAACCCTATCATAATGCTTATAAAAAATATATAAAAAATTAAATTCAAAAAGCAATATTTCAAAATTCATATTGGAAAGTGATCAAACAGAATGAACATCAACCATAAGCAACATATTAACAATCATTTATTTATTAATTATTCGTTTGAAACTCTTTCCGTAATTCTATTTCAGTTAAGTTATTCCAAACTAAACTTCCTCCAAAGAATAGATCTCAAGAAATGCACTAAGTTTAAACTGAAGTTTATCACAACAATATTCTCTTACAATGGCAGATTTCATGCCACACTTTAAAAAATGAAATCAAAACTGATTCGGTAGGTTCTGAAAACAAAAAGAGAAAAGATATCGAAAAACAATTCACTGTTATAGGATGTGCTATATTCCTGTGCCGCTTGTATTCTCATTTATAAGTTTTATGTGCTATATTGTAAATTCTAAGTATACCAACTTTTGAAAATTGTTTTTTATTCGTAACAAAATTTTATCGCAATTTTTGTTCATTTTATTATATATTGAACACAATCTCAATGTATAAATAACCCAAACACATTGAAAACAAAAAATACGTAAATGTTTTCAATCGAAGTGGATTTATATTTTGACCCTAATTGGACTAACAAAATTTAAGAGGATTCGTTACACCATCGATATTTGGGAAACCAGTGGCTCGAATTATATGATTTTTTGTCAGCTCATAGTTTTCATCATATAAATGTACTGTGCGAAATTTTATGTACCCATGATTGATAGTAATAGTATTATTATATTGAATGTGAATGAATTTGACTTGTCGAGCTCAAACTCCAGTGAGTCTTCTAAGGCTTAAGCAACATAGGAAAATTGAGCAGTCATTACATTGATATATAATAAACCTTCATTATATATAATTCTTTCGTATTTTGAAGCGCTTCTCGTAATTCTATTTTGGTTAAGTTATTCCAAACTAAACTTTCTACGAATAATAGAACTCAAGAAATGCATTAAGTTCTAACTGAAGTTCATCCAAACATTATTCTCTCTCTTTTGGTGAATTTCAAGCCACGCTTTCAAAATGGAATCAACATCTTCCTTTATAATGAATTTGATTACAACTTGTTTCAATTGCATATCAGTTTAATTATGAGACATAATGTTTATTAATATTAGGCAAAGTTAATACGATTCTTCATTGTCTTATCAAAGAAAATCTAGAAAGTCATTGCAGACATTTTATCAATTCTTCATCAAATCAAAATGTCAATTAAGGCGAAATTATTATGAGGCTTCCATTAATAAATTACTGCCAATACTTCCTTGTTAGACTTCCATATAAAACTGACATGATTAAGTCATTAGCTTTTACACTTCTTAGTTATGACGAAAAATAAGGTGAAAATTATTAGATAATAAATTGAAGCTTTAATATTGATATAAAGTGACAAAGGGAATGATAAACTAATCTAAATTTTCATCTAATGCTATTTTAATGAGATAATATATAGGAGTTACTATATTAATTCAAATATCAAAAAATGGTTCTGCATTACTTGCTAGAATGAAGCTAAGTAAATTATATTTTTTATACCATTTTTTTATTAAGGCTCTGATATATAATTTTAGCTATCTATATTTATATCTCGACTGGTTTGAAGTCTGATATTAACCTTTCTGTCCTGACAGCGACTTCAGATACCAAATTAAATTATTTTCCATTAGAATCAAAAAATCAATTTATTTCGTGCAAAAATAATTCCATTAAAAATTTGCTTATCGGATCGACTATAATTTTGCCTACTAAAATAACTGTTTATCTAGTACAAAATTGATCTTAAATAATAATTTAATTAATCAATGAAATTAATCATGTTTTAGTTTCATGCAAAAAATATAATAAAATCAACACTTTGTTGAAAATGTTTACAACTTTTACAATTTTTATTTCCTCAACACTGCAATTTTAAGACCAAAGTTCAAACTCAATGAAATAGTGTACGCTTATTCAGTTAAAACGAAACATCAAATTAACTAACAACAGAGGTCACCATTCAACTCTTAACATTGAAATGAGCTTCAAATACCTTGAAGTAAAGAGTCATTTCAGCCTCACTCATTCTGAAACAAGTAAAATGGCATGGAACTCACAGGTATCGACGGTAGTTAACTGAAGTGTTGAGAAAAAATAAAAATGAAAATCAAGAAAAGGGATCATTGAATAAATGATCTGATTCAGCTTCAAATTATTTACTAAAAACACATATAACTAACTATATATATAAGTCAAATATAAAAATAATACCAGTATTTTAACATAGTTTTTTAGTTAAAAATAAATATTTTTGTACAATTTAAAAAATGTAAAAATTGTAATCCGAATATCCTAAGGCAATATCGCTCCGATATTGTCACAATATTAAGAAAATACTGTCCAAATAAACTTTGCTACCTGGGAACTATAACTTCACTTCATAATTGAATGAAATCATGCGTGCAGCTGTCAGAAAATATCGTTATTTCTATTGAACTGAGCCCATTACTTATTTATCACCCCTCAATAAGCGGTAGTGCAAATCAATGAGTTTTATAGGCTCGTTTGTTTACAGTAATTCGCTATAGCAACGGATTGGCTTCAATAAAGTAACGATGATGAGCTTTAAACTTCATGATGGGCAATTTATTGGCAAGTAAAAATGTCATTAACAATAGCGGAGACAGACTATATTGACTCTCAGGAGATAAATGAATGAATTGGAAAAATTTCAAAAAATTGAGTTCCAATTATTTAAATTATTATTGTTTTCGCAAATAAGCGTCAAAAACTAATTCCAATTAAAATAACATCTAATTGAAATGATTTTCATTTCAAATTCTTATCTAATAGATTGATTCTCAATCTAAACAATAATTGATTCGGAGTATTTCGAATAAAAAATACTGCAATTCCATCAAATATAATAAAATTGATTGATAAGTTCTTGCAGAAAATACATCACTCATCCCTTTACTAATAATATGACTACAACCCCTCAATGCTGCTTTTTCACTTACGAATATTGATTATAAGCTATTTGATTATGTAAAATATTACAATAAGTATATTAATAGATTGGATAATATAAACCATTAATTTTCCGTATCTCAATCAGCAAAATACGCTCAGGGAAGACTTCAAAGAAGTATTTCGATTAATTTTCTCTCAAATTTGAAGGGAAATCATTCATCACGTTGTAAACCAGTCAATTAAAACACTTCACCCATAAAGAAATACTTTCTGTATAGCAGGGACACAAAAACAACAGTCGTACTCTTTTCAGATAATTTATCACATAACTTTACTTTTATTTGTGAAACCCAATTAAAATGTCGAATCCCTGCAATCACATCGAAAGAAAATCTTGAGTAGGAGTATACCTAATTTGAAAAATACTACAATATTGAAACATATGTATGAAGTGGTTATAAATATCAAATCCAAAAATAGAAAATTATAAAATGTCAACAATAATTCATTTATTTTTGTCGATCCTCATCACACATTCACAAATTCTTATATTCAATTCGGTTTCATTTATAGTAGATTACCTTCATTTATAGTAGAACCTTCAATGTATCAATCTAATTCTTCAATTTCTCAGACCACAGCAAACATTAACACTTATCCACACTAATGGAGTCAGATCTGCTCAGAATAAACATCGAATGCAAATCAATGGGTGCAATCTAACTGAAGTTCTGCTACACAATCTCTCTGGTACTATGAATGACAACCATAGAGAAAACAATAGGGAACACTACCAATTCCAATATCATTATTTATGCTATGTAGTTAAATGAACTATGACAAATATCAATATTTAATTTTAATGAATATATATTTGTTTGAAGAAATATTCAAATTATATATTTCTGTATTGCTCTTTATTTTTCATTTTATCGATAGAAATAAATTATTACTGTATGTTTGGGTTAAAATCAAATAGATAGAGTTACCTAATATTGTTTAACATTCAGTTATTTAAAAACTTCAATAAAGTAATGACCAATTCGTAGATCAATTACATTTTTAATCTTAACTTTTTATTGTTTATATAAATTAAATTTTTTATTATAGAGAAGGAATGCTTTTGGGTACATTCTTGCATACAAAACAAATATACTTGATTAAAATTACTCTCAATAATTACTTAAACCCATAACAATCTATGGATACTTTGTCCATTTTATACAATACTATCATAAGAAGCAAGAGATTATATTTTAAAATTACAGGACACTCTCTAGCATTAAAAGATTCTCTCCATTTTTCTCATCAGGTCCACCTAAGCTTACTTCCTCTTCTCATTTCTCCACCTTTAAATTATAGTTCAGCGATGAGACTTCCATTAGGGAACTTTTTCCGCAAAAAATACTTCAGGTAATTAAAGTAGGTAGAAAGTGAGTCCCTTGTTAAATGGTAATAAAATGACCGGAATTAGTACACCCAGAACAAATATCACTTAATTCCCAGGTAAGAAGGAGTTATTCGTGGCACATTAAGGGAATAATCCAAGAATAAATTATTCTTGGTTGGAATATTAAGGGAATATCTCAGGAATATAATCTTCGATCAAGAGATATTCCCTTAATCCTTCTTGCCAGGGTTATAATGCATACCTTATTTGCATGAAAATATCAATGTTTTGATGTTAGTCGAATAAAATATTATTTTCAGACACTGGCTTCGGTAGATTGAAAAAGTAAGTTTTTAACATTATTTGTAATATAGGGAAAATTTGTTCATTACTCTTTGATAGTATTGCCATGCATATATAATTAGCTAGACTTATAAATCTCCTATTTTCATGGAATTAATATAAAGTATGAGAGCAGCACATTAATGCAGAATAGCATCACACTAATTCTCAGAAATCATCACTGTGTGTTAAAGAATGGCTGCCTAGCAGAGACACAATTTGTTCGTTATGATTCCAAATCACGTAACCAGAGAGTCCAAAAGGTGGTGACATGTCCCGATGAAAATATAATCCTTAAAGGTCCCCTCCAAGCAAATTTTTTTATTGCTCAAATCAACGAGGCTAATGTTTCTTATCATTTTACTACAAACCGCATCAAATTTGATAGCATATTTTTAATTTTATATGCTTTTAAAGATTTTTTTAATCAAAATTCTACAAAACCTACTTTACTTCCGACTTCCTAATTTTCAGTCTGAAGACGAAGAATGTACACCATTTGTTTTGATGGTCAACTAAGTATTTGGTTTAATAAATCTATTTATTATTCGTTTAAAGGTTAAAATTTGGATAAACTTATTATAGAAACGTTTCTATACTTTTAGAAACCATTAATATCTTAAAAGAATTCCAAAAACGCATTGTTTGTTTAAAAATCTAAATTTGAAATCAAAACAAAGAGTGTACAATCTTCTTTCTCAGCGTCAGGTTGGAGATTCGCTCAATTGTGGCTAACAGAGTAATAAAAAACTTTAAAAGTAAATAATAAAATATATACTGAACCGAATTGTATGCGGTTTGCGGAATAATGATCGTAGACCTTAGTTCTATAATATTATGTAATAAACTCATTTTTTTCCCGGGGAGAGGACCTTTAAAAGAGACGTGACTGAAAAGAAACCCAATGGATGACCACCTACAATAAATTTATTGAACCAGAAAATGTCTTCAGTGTTCAATGTACTTCATAAATATAACAAATTATCTGCTATAATTATCATTCAGTTGAATACATTAAGTGAAAATATTCGACTTAAATATATAAATAATAGGCCCACTTAGAGGAAATACTTGATTATCAAACAATTCCCGAATCAAAAATTTTCTAATAATGATATTGTGATTATATAATAGAGTTCATCATTTTAAGTAAGATAATACCTACTCATGTTTCACGTTTGCAGTGTACTGAGAGTTATTTATGAGCAATGAATTATGCAAAGCAATCTGACTATCAATCAGCGAGATAAATGCCTAGTATAAATAATAAAATAGGCGCTATTGTTACTGTTCAAGAGGTTTCTGATACGTAACATTTGTTTAGTAGATTGACAGTTTCTAGTTAGTAGTTATAAATCTGCATCGATGGAACTACTTTGTCACAGGTGATAGGAAATTAATATTTAAAATGGATTTTTTAAGGATATTTAATAGGAGAGAAATCAATATATAATAATTATATCTTTGGTACAATTTAATGAAAAAGTTAATAATTAAAATAAGTTTTGTTGACTTTAAATGTATATATTCATAACTTTTCTCAGTTAAATAAGATAACTCCAAGTTTTACAATTTTAATTCGCATATAATCCCATAATAAATATCCAGTCTATTATCTAAAGCGTTCACATAATTCATATAAAAAATATTGAACTTCATTATATTCATGTATTTTATCTTAGTTATTGCAAATTAAAAATAATGATACGAAAGTATTTCATGAAAAAGCTAAATATTATGTAAGCAATGCCTATTCTCGGTTATTATTGTACAAGAAGATGGAAATAGCTTTATTTTGCTCTACCTCGATAGTTACTATAAATAGTACAACCATCCTTTTGACTAAATATAAAAAAAAATAAAGAGTACAACCAGAAATTGAATGGTATATTTATTTCACTTCACCTCATGTTGCATAACATATTATTCATTATTTGTATAAAATGAAGTGTAGACTAATTATCACAGACATACGATATGTGTAGATTGTATTTGAATAAATTTTAAGGGTTCTTAATATAATTTTTAAATCACATAGAAAAGGATGGATTCTTATTATTTACATATAATGATATACATAGACTATGCGTTCATTTATTTATGATAACAAAATTATACCGAGATAAAAGTAATCATATTTAGTAATTTATCTCAAACTCTATTTATTATTACCGTTCATTGACACCGAATAAATGCATATGTTTACTCACTGTATGAGAAATACTTAATTGTAAGATTTTTCCAGATCTCTTTGCTCCAATCGAATTGTGTTTCGAAGGAAGGAAATGTTCGAAAACAAGTTCAAATTAGGCTGTAAATCTCTCTTCGTAGACTCCATTAAATGGAATAGTTGGAGATTTAGTTCACCTCTCGGGAGATCCAAAATAGAACTATCTTGACTTACGTCGAATTAGCAATAGTAGAACATTAGATAGTATAACTGTGGTGATATTTTGGAAAGTCATTGATAAGAAACCGATTGGAATTAGAGGAATAAAAAATAGGAATTTAGGAATCTTCGGCAGTTTATAAAAAATAGAATATTTCTATAAGCAATACAATCTTTCCTTTTAGATTCACTGTTATATTTATTACTAATAAGTAATGAATAAATATTTTATAATAATTTCAAAAATTAAAAAACGGTTCGAGACAAACAAGAGAAACTGAAAATATAAATTACAATGTCTTGTATAGTGTATCCCTAGATTTAACGCGTAAAAATAAAGCTGATAAATAATGCATTGCTTGCAATGTCCAATTATTTCAACGTTATATGAGTGAAGTATCAAACTTCACTTTATTTCCTCGGTGAGATGCTGAGAAAAAGATAGGAAGCTGTAGAAACGATCGGGAAAAAACGAGAAAGTGAAAAAGAGGCGCTAATTATTGGGGAAATTTTAGCACCGGTAGAAAAACGTAAATTGTGTTGAGAATTAATGAGAGAGTGAGAAAGAGGTGAGGAGAGGGAGATTGAGGTGAGGAGAGTGAAAAAGAGATGAGGAGAGTGAGAATGATGTGAGGAGAGTGATAACTATATGTTCACTATAGATAATAATATAGATAAGATTATTGATTAACCAATTCCCTATATTTTCAATTTGATTTAAAATATGATTAAGCTTGTGATGTTATTTTTTCTTCTAACTAATGTATTATCTCAATATATTCAATCTCTTTAAAACACAGTTCATCGCAATGATCAAATATTCAATTTCAGTTCAGCTTCCTCTGCTAATTTGTACACCAAGTAAACAGAGCCTCATTGTTTATTCATCCCCTGGTGAATATATATATATATATCTAAATAGCTACCACCGGGAGATAGACCATACAGTCTTTAGTTGTGTTGGAGAGATCCTTTTTATGGTGTCTACAGTAAATAGTCTAATTATTTCATGCACATACTCACTGTGAAGCGGATAGGATGAAACAGGAAACATTTGGAAAAGTGGAAACTGTAGCAGTACGGCTATTATAATAAAATACTGCGCTGCAGGTCCGATTTAGCGTAAAAATTCACGGGCAACTTGTTTCGTAAGTTATATTCCATTTATATAAGTAAGCAACACTTTTATGTAATAAGAACATAATCAAAAAGTGATTCTTTGAATTTTACATCCAACTTTGACGATAAAATACAACAAAATTGAAAAGTCGCACCCTACTTAGTATTCAAAACAAAATCTCTAATAGAATTTTAAGTAGCATTGCAACCGAAAAATAAGGTCTATTATAGGTATTCCTATTCAGTTCTTGATATCTAACACTGTAATGTTGGATAGAATGAATGGGAGAAGTATCTTAATCAGCAGTTATAGGAAACCAATACCATTATCTCCAACTGTTTGGTCAGATAACCGATATGAACCTACTGATGCAGATGTACACGCAACAGGTATGATTACACCTCGTAAGTGTTTGGAAAATTTTGCAATTTCATTGTAGACTGACAGTATATGCAGGATGTGGTCATTCGAATATTCTAACACTTATGTATTTTTTAATTTAGAAACTATAAACAAGGAAATCCACGAACGGAAAATCGCACCAATCGATTAAAGTCTGGTTTAATTAAAAAAATATACGATAAATAATTATTGTTACCAAAATGTATCTGATATGTGATTAACATAATTTTGAATTCGAATTGATTTTGGCCGGTTGGAAAATGTAACTTCTAGTAAGTTATAATTACTGGTATTCATTTTCATGCTCATCATTCACTGCAACTCCTTTTGTATTTTTAATATCCAAACAAGAATATAATCCTTTTTAATGTAATAATTGAAAGTTAATTGTTGTTATTACCATAAATACAAAACGAATGAATACAACATGTACTATAAAATACTTTCGGTATTCCTGTACAGTTGGCTAACTTAGTTACCGGAAGTGCAAATGATTACCTGAGACTTTTCTAATTCACAAGAGAAATGGTTCGCCATTGCGATAGATTCTGTGTATCCATTCCAAATCGCTTTCGATTGTTTTACAAGATTGGTTGATTTGCTCTGTGGATCTCTGATTAATTTACAGAAGAAAGGAATATTCGATAAAGCCAACCAGTATGATAAAGTGAACTATTTTTGAACTTATTTTGCAGTTGAATACAAGTGTTAGTTCTGCATGAGCCAATTGCATTGCTATTTGGGGCAGTATTTACCCAATATTGTAATATCATCACTTAAATAATATTACGACACTGTCCCATTACTGTAATAACATCACCTTAATAGTATTGCATCATTGCCCCAATATTGTTACAATATTGCCGATATTGTTACAACATTACCAATATCGTTACAATATTGTCGATATTGTTCCAATATCATTACCTATAATTATGTTTACAACCTTGTCCCGATATTTTTAAAATACTGCCAATATTGTTATATCATTACCTAATTTTTTTTCCAATATTGTCAATATTTTTATATCATCAACTAAATATAGTTCATCCTTGCCCAATATTGTTGCAACATTGTCTTAGTACTGTTAGAACATTGCCGTAATATTGTTACAACATTGTCTTAGTACTGTTACAACATTGCCGTAATATTGTTACAACATTGTCTTAGTTCTGTTACAACTTTGCCGTAATATTAATACAACGTTGCCCAATATAGTTAACAAATTTGGCCAAATATTGTTGTAGTATTGCGTATATTATAACAATATTGCCCTAGAAACAATGCTATACAGTCGGTATTTCTAATCATTGTTTCTTAATGATTATTGTACATAATTGTATTAACTTTATAAGAAACTTGGGAAAAAGTTTAGCCAGTAGGTAAATTAATATTCGTTTTAGTTTTTGAGTTTTAATAAATCTATATAAACAATTTTAAGCATAATTTTTGAAGCTTAAGGCAATTTTAAATTTGGGAGATATTGAATTTAACTGGAACTCTAGGATTTAGCCATGAAGATGTGATGCTCATGTGAACCGAGCCTGCACTAACACTGAAATATAAAGATAGGAATTAGAATAGAACTATAGAAGATGATTATTAAATTGGATATGAAATATATTTAGTTTAGGTAATAGTAGTCAAGTAATAGTATTTTACGTTATAGTAGTCAAGTAATAGTATTTTACGTTATAGTAGTCAAGTAATAGTATTTTACGTTATAGTAGTCAAGTAATAGTATTTTACGTTATAGTAGTCAAGTAATAGTATTTTACGTTATAGTAGTCAAGTAATAGTATTTTACGTTATAGTAGTCAAGTAATAGTATTTTATGTTATAGTAGTCAAGTAATAGTATTTTACGTTATAGTAGTCAAGTAATAGTATTTTACGTTATAGTAGTCAAGTAATAGTATTTTACGTTATAGTAGTCAAGTAATAGTATTTTAAGTTATAGTAGTCAAGTAATAGTATTTTACGTTATAGTAGTCAAGTAATAGTATTTTACGTTATAGTAGTCAAGTAATAGTATTTTACGTTATAGTAGTCAAGTAATAGTATTTTACGTTATAGTAGTCAAGTAATAGTATTTTACGTTATAGTAGTCAAGTAATAGTATTTTACGTTATAGTAGTCAAGTAATAGTATTTTACGTTATAGTAGTCAAGTAATAGTATTTTAAGTTATAGTAGTCAAGTAATAGTAATAAGTAATAGTATTTTACGTTATAGTAGTCAAGTAATAGTAATAAGTAATGAAATTTTCCTCTGGCATGTCTGTAATAGTTTCGGAATTTACGTTAGGGTTTCTTTCAATGAATTGAGAATTGGAACAGTCTAATTTTAAAGTACAGTAAATATTAAACTTACTCTATGTTCCCTTCCTTCACCAGAGATCACTTCAGCCGTCAATTAGTCCATCGCTTCACAAATATTTAAGGATTCATAGTTTGGTAGTTTATTGTAGTTTTAGTGGAGAGGGGATTAGCGCTATTATACATTCTCGTTTATCCTTGGGTTTTAGATTCTGTATCTCATGTAGAGTGGAGAATGGTTGATGTGTAGTGACATCTTTGCTTCCTTATACCTTCGCTCTTTCTAGCCTCATTGAAATAGGCGTTATTAATTAGGTCAGATTTTTGTAGAAGTAGCTGGATTTTATAGTTGATTAGGTTTTTAATTGGCTTTATTGTGGAAATATTTGTAGTTGGCGGAATTAGATCACATCTCTCTAATATTCCTTTGTTTGGAATTTGGTTTTGACTGGACGTATTGAACTGGCGGATCTGACTCTCAAATAGGAGTTTTTCATGGAAAGTTTTCTGCCCGACTGAACTTCCCTGAGACAACTCTTGCATCATGGTTCACCTGTAAAGGCTCGTTTTTGGGTCAGTGACTGGATTGAAGTTTTCTCTGGCTAGGAACACTTAAACTTACAACAAATAGAATGCCAAAGGAAACTCCAATCCACATGAAATTATAATAGAATTATTATATTATACAAACTTTTAGAAAAATTTAAAAGAACAAAATCGATAGCTGAATATTTTCTTACTACCTATACATTTCATTCATTACCTTCCATTATTTATTATTTGTATCAATTATATTTATGTAACTCATAGAACGTCTTGGAAAGAACGAACGAAAAAGGTTTTCTAGTTAGGCATTCATGGAGCAATGAGTGTATCCCATACAGTGGTTATTCCATTATTATTCCTTTGTGATATCCAGTCATATCATACAGTGGTTATTCCATCATTATTCCCTTGTGATATTCAGTCATCCAATGCGATGGTTAGTCTATCATTATTATCATAACATCAGTTGATATGAGATATAATCTAAGATGATTACAATTACCTGCTGAAAAAGGCAGCGAAAATAACTCTGTTTGCAGCTGATTTAGAAAATAAGAAATGGAATGAATATACATTCTGAATTTGAACAATTCGTAGTAAGAATATAAATTATTCAGGAATGGATTAGCGATGAGGTAATTGAATTATTTATTAATGATGAATGTTATTTTTTGCGTTGCATGATTCTCTTGCTTAACATCATGTTCGAATTTGGGTAAGTAGTTTATATATTTCAAGTTAATATTCCACCCCAAATCGTATCTGATGCCAGGTGGACTGGGGAAGTGAAACGACGTATGCAGCAGTGTACTGATTCTTAAATTTTAGTTAAAATTATTTACTAAAATGTACTCAATAATAAAAGGGATAACTAAGTTTTAGAAAACTAGTAGTATACTACTATACGTCTTCGATCTTATATCGAAGAAAGCTGTAGAGGGGATACTGATGTGTAAAACTTAACAATGGCGTAAGCAAGACTGCCGCAAGCTGAACTCTTCGATTTTGCATGGAATATATATAAGGACGTTGGAACGATGCCATATGTGCCAAAACCAGCTTATCTCGAGTGAACATTACTTCACAGCATTCACCCCAACCATCAACTAAACCAACCATATTACACTAAACAGAGCAGGAATAAACACACTAAAAAAAGGAACAAACTGAAGATTGCTGACTATCCCGAATTATCCACCATGACAAGTCACTTTATGGGTAGCTCACAAAATCTTATAACCTAGCAACAATTAATTAAAACAGAAATAGGAAATACCTAACCTAATAATGCTTACCATGAAATAGTCTACTACTGTCAAGAGAGCTAGTACCTTCGATCTCTACTGAACACACAATGTTCAGAAAATATAATTGGTCAACACCGAACAAAGATATTTGCTCCAACAGTAGACTAGAACTATGCAGAATAGCAGGGAGAGGAAGTTGTCTTAAAAGTAATATTAATTTTATTAAAATAATCAATAAAACTTCATCCAAACGAATGGAACATTATATACATATATATATTATTATAAATTATGTAGATAGTAATAATTTTTAATTATTACACGACAATAACTGTTTACTATATATCATATTCCAATGCGATAATAAGAGATAGACTTTAAATTCTTTACCAAATATTAAAAAATCTTGTTCAATCAATTATAATAATCATTACTAAATGATCGCAAATTATAATTTTATTATTATTGTATTGTTGATATTCCTTATTGTCGAAAATGGCTTCGAAAAGAAAAAGGAATATATCATTACCTAGTGAAATTATCAAATCATTTCCTGTGAAATAAATTATATATTCTTTTTCTGGCACATTTCGACTGAGAAGATTTTGAAGATTTTCAGCAGCATTTCCCCCTCTTTTTACCTCAGAAAAGCTGTCATCATTTGCTGAAATCAAGTCACATTTCCTTAGCCTCTGACACTAACGAGAAGAGCTATTTTACTATGGTTGGATTTAAGCTTGCAGGCATAGTTTCCTATATTGTAGTAAAACTTCTTTATATTGAGATCTTGTATAGTGAAGTGAATGCAGTGTCCTTAGTAAGAATGTGGTTACTATATCAATTATGATTAAAATTATATTTAGTCTGCCATGGCTGGCTACGCGTTTTAGAAATGGCTACGCGTTTTAGAGCGCTGATTGCCATTTATGGCAGATTAAAGAAAAAAATTTAATAATAGAGGCTACACGTACTAACGTAAATCAATTATAAATTCGTACTTATGTCATACTAAAGTATAATATGACTCCTTTGTCACTATGCATTATTAAGATCAATGTAAATCATTCTAATATAGAGATTAAAGTAATAAAAGCATATAAACTATACACATGCAGATTCCACAATACATGCTAGTTGGAATTTGCCGTGAACTATAATATCCCGCATGTAATTACGTCTACACTTAATGACTGTTATCCAGACCAGTAGGAACTTAAAATATATGTAGGGACATAGGTAATATACTTCTCGCATAAATTCGTGACACACTCTTTGTACATACTTATTATAATTATTAACTTACATCCTTTAGGTAGTAATGATCGAGAGTTAGCCTGACATAATAGCCCTGCTTATTGATTATATTGTCGTGATATTTAGCTTCAGAGGTTAAAAATATATAGGAGAATATCTCGTATATTTTAATAACTAAGTATATTGATTTTACCCATGAAATGTGAAGTTTGTATGAAATAAAGTAGATATTTTGGAACACATCCTGTGTATTTTTGCGTTTATAGGATTATATGTATCTTATAATTGCACACAGATAAATAACTACATCTCTAATTAAATTAGATGAATAGGTATAAATATCATGAGTAAGGGAATACTTTGATAGTTAAATTTTGAAGGAAAATAAAACAATTCAAATAATGAGATTGAATGAGTAACGAAATAGGTAAAATGTTGAAGTTTAACTGATGCATATTTCACTTCACTAGTATCAGATTACTTTGTCTTATATTTATTGTACAGTCAAAGAAAAATATATTCGACTTCGTTTTTGTCAGCTTACTGATTTCACACTTCCAGAAATAAACTTTACTAATTTTATTGCTTTTAGATTTATCATAATAATTGGTTTGGGTAAATGAAGATAAATTTGCAAGATCTGGAAATTTTAGAAATTAAGAAAACTGTAATTTAAGAAATTAACACACAACGTAAATTATTATATTTGATAGGTCACAAATAAATGGTTTTAGTACAAATTAATTGATTACAATCTATATAGATCCATAATTCAATTCCAATATGTTTGATGCTAAATTGGTCTATATTCCATGTCACCATAATCTCTACCGTTCAAATCTCAATTTTTCAGGTTTATAGTAAATATTGTTCTTCAAAACTATTTCAAGTTGGTTCTGCAAGTAAATGTTTTTCTATATTTCTATTTTTTTTTTCCTCAAATCAAGATTTTATCTTATCCGTATATTTCAAATTATAATAAATATTGAATATATCTTTTGTTCTGGTTATTGATGTATTATTCAGATTCTATATTCAAAAATTAGAAAATGTTGAATATATAACAGTTTCATCTTATATTACTGATTAAATGCAAAGTATTTGATATAAATGCTTAGCACTTATAATAGATGAATGAAGAGGATGAAGAGGATGAGTAGCGCAGAAGAAGAAGAAGCCGATGAAAATGGCACTATGACTGACAAAACAAAATAAGATATATAACTATACTCTAAGTAACTGTTCATCAACTGTAGCTATAAAGAGGATTTACAAACAAAAAGTTAACTTTGATTTTACTCAAAAAAGGCAAGTTCGATTATAACATCAGAAGCTTCAGACTGGCCTTCACTTACCATCCAATTACAGTTTTATGGCTACCTAATTTCTAATCGATCAGAACTCATGTAAGTTTCTGAAAATTGGAGCCATGTGCTGCTTAACGGGACTTTTGGTTACTATTTTAGATTTATATTATTATACTATATTTCTGTGGAAAATACTCTTATTCCTTAGATTTGTTTTTAGTCAGAAATAAATTTAATTGAAATTGTGGAGTAATTATACAGATTTTGCATGATAAATATGTTTTCATTGTTTCATTTAACAACAAAAGCTTCTGTATTAGCAATTCGAGAAAATGCGGAAATACTCTCTTTTGCTCATATCAATTTCCCTAATAAGAAAATATGATCAATCCTTCTGATCTGAATTATTTTTTGTCCTTTTTCCCGAATTTAATCAATAAAATTGAATGGTCCTTTTGACAATAATATTAATTGTTGTGCTTGCTTTTATTGATGGAAAATAACAACACTGAAATATTACTAAAACAACAACAGAGGATTTGCACTAATTCCTTCTTTTCTTTGGAATTAATTGGTTAAAATTCCGGATAGAAATAGAGAATTTCAGCTTTGGTAGTATTATTGATACATGTAACTGATATTTACTCTCTTTCTCTTATAAAGACTGCATTTCATCACTTGTTTTGAAGGAGCTATGTTTTAGTTTTAATCTGATTGAGTCTATGACATATTATTGTTTTTTTTTTTTGGCAATTAGAACTCTCATACGTCTTCAGCTTCTATAACGTGTATGTATTCATATTATATTCAATTGACTTCAACCATCCGCAGAGCCAATATTTTACATGAGAAGAACTTCCTATATAATATATAGTGACATCTTTCAGTCCTCAATTTTTTGCTTATTACTATTTACTATCTAAATCCAAGCGTAATTATTAGTGGTGTATATAAACTGTTAGATAATTCATTAGACAACTCTTAGATAGTTGATAGAATATGCTTTAGGGAGACTAAGGAAATTTCGTAAAATGTTGTATAAATCTTTACCCTATGTCCCATAAATATATCTCAATTGTAAAATAAATAAAATAGACAATGGGAATAGCTGATAATAAATTATTACGGTAATATAATTGTATTTCCTCGTTACCAGAATAATAGATCAAAAGCGAAAGATATTGAAATGATATACTCAATTGACGGGGAACTGAAGCATAATTGTAATTGAATTATTCCATTAATAATATTGGAATATCTGCAGTACGGAATAAATGATTTCTCTTTGGAATTTACCATCACGAAGATATTCTTCAAAGGATTACACTTGAGAGTTCTTCCAGAGTAATATGTTAATGGACTATATCCTTCCTGTGATAAACTGTAGCGTTTATTCTCTACTCAATACTCGATCGTGGCGAAATATTTCATCCAACTATTCCTCAATGAATTGATATTTTTAGAATTTGTACACAATGGATGAAATAGAATGGTGTTGATGTTTCCTTTTTAACTGATGCATACGGCAAGAAGATGAGTCTAATGTGGACATTAGAAAACCATTATCATTTATATAGAAAATTAAACTAGGATAATATTAAGCGATAATATTCTAATGATATTTCCAATTTAATATATTGATTCTGTCTATTTAACTTCATTGCCGGTTTATTCTGTTCTAAATCGAAAACTTTTCTTAGTTTACTTTATATGATAAGAAAGAATGTTCAGTCAGTTTCTATAATATGTATTTAGCCCATTTTATCATCGGGATATTCAATTGGTTGCATATGTTTTAGATGTATTTTTCTTGTATTGAACTATACACTAAGTCTTACTTTGGTTTATGGAAAAAGGAATTCATAAATAAAATGATATGTAAGTTCATGATATATAGAATATGATACCAAAAAATCCACGTGTCCTAACATCATATGTTTTTTTACATAATTATGCATCAATTAAAGTATATAAGTTAGTCATTATATCTGTAATGTTTAATTGTTTATTCTCATTGCTCAATTCAAAAAAATATTATAGTCCCAATTCTTTCAATTTGGAGGTTTCGCAGACAATGTTAATTCAATTAAAATATTTTCTAGAAAGTGATTTGCGGTTCTATAATTGATGGGGAAAGTTATAAGCACTTGGCATCCATGCATTTTTTCCCCCGTTATTTCCTGGATCTGAATTCTGCTCCAATTTTCTCTTAGACTAGTTTCCTTAGAGTGTCTAAACATTTTATTTCAAATTGTAATATTAAAGTTTTTCTATTAATCTATCAATATAAAATATGATACTTGATTCTATGATAATTTATAAATACATGAATACGATATTTTTGCATCACAGAAAGTCATGCTTTTTCAAATAGGTAACCATTCATGTGTGGTACATTTGGCTAGAATTATAATTTAGACTCTCGCTCACATTAATCGAATTGACGCGCTTTAACTTATTGGTATATGCTGTTTTACGTGGTTCCAATCTATAGAAGTGGTCAATTTGATCAAGTGGTGAGGCTGAACTTTGGACTATGTATTGAATTGTATGCCTGTCTAAGGTAAATTGAACTATTTTCACCGCATATCCATTCGTCTCTTATATGTTATGAAATTAGCATCAGATATTAAATTTGTGGTGAGGGGAATAGCAGTCCACATAGTCTCTATTTATAAACAATTATATTATGAAAGATGAATGTGTTTAATTATATCATTATTTCTCTGATCGATTGTAGTATATTTAATGCTTGAACCTTTTATTTGTAGTAAGACTTGTTTACATAAGTCATAAGCTAACATAATTAATTACTTCTGAATATGAATCAATTATTTAATATGAATTTCAATCCCAGTTCGTAATTGAATAGTCTTTTTGGTGAATCATCATCACACTAAAATATATAATAAACGAAAAACTAAAGAAAAACTGTATTCTCTTTAATTATTGCATAGGATAACACCCAGTAAAAGAATCCATCCATTTACACAGAAAGAAAAAAGTTTACCCATACGAGTCATATATAATGGGTCATCAAATTATGCTTTGAATCAATTTATTACGTGAGATGGTTGGACTTTATTCATATTTTAATGTGTGTCAAAAAAACTATGACTTAGTGTGTCATCAAACATTTCAATTCATTTTGTGGATTGAAATAATTTTCTCTAAGAGTTAAAAGTTTTTTTATAGAGATTTTAACGTATGTTGAAACAGCTATGACAGAGTGTATTATAGTAACTAATAAAGACTATTGTATAAATTAACTTAAAGTGGGCACTATGTTCTTGAAAGTTTAAGTGTGAGTCTAAACGAATATGTTGTTTCAGCAAACATCAGTATATTTCATTTCAAATTGTACCAGCAAATCACCACGTAGGTAGTGGCAAATCAAACCATTCATAAAAGTGAAAACAAATCAAAATTGATTTGATTCAACTAATTCTTTTTCTGTCTTTCACATTAACTTCACTTACAAAAGGCCAAAGGAAACTCTCAACTCTCAACTTTGCATTTCACACCTAAAACAGGATACAAAATAATACCATCTTTCTTTCCTAAATTCGCCAATAGATAATGTGGACATGGAAATAATTGAGTATCAATTATTTTGGGCATAGTTCAATGAGATTGTTTTGAATTCCGTCAGCTTATTTGTCGATGGTCATGATCTACAATAAAATAAAAATATGTGATAGTAAATAAGTCAGAGTTAACTATTGTACTCAATGAAGTTAATTAGATTTAAATTGACTTTCAAATGATTTGAAAAAGAATCTATGTAATCTTGAGGGAATGCAAGTAACGGTAAGTTATAATTAGTTCATGTATTAATGTTCTTAAAGAGGCTTAGAATTAATTCACAGGAGATTGCTATCTTAATTAACCTAATCTTCTTAGATTTCAACATCCATATACCATTATTTGTCACAAAAAGAGTTAGATTGGGCGCAAGGGAATTTCAAGTGATTCAACAATGAATCATGGCAAATCGGATTTAATCCTGGGTTATTTCCTTAATATTCCAGGAATAAAATCCTTCCTGCCATGGGGCCAAACAGTTTGTTGATTTGGTCACCAGTACAATTTGCTACAATTTATATTGTTTTGAATAATTCCATGTGATGATATCGAATATTTTGAGTAAAAACGATCTTGCATGGAGGGCGAAAGTATTGTTGATTTTGGTCTACCTGAACTATTTGAAGCTGTTTTTTAAATTCATATTGAGTTTATTAATGATTATATTTCAACATTCAAATTGAATTATTATTTGTTAATTTATATTGAGTTACACATACAATATAGTAATAAATTGAATATTATGAATGTACTTTAATTCATTCATCAATAAATCTTTTGTACTTAAAATCCAATATCATAATTATTGTTTCTCTACTTGTCTTATGAGCAATATTGTGGACAAAGTTTATTCCCATATTTTCCTTCTGATTCGATGCACAAGTAAAATGTATCGCAAGAATCAAAGTCAGACGCATTAAATGAACGACTCCATGTCAACTTTGTAAGAGGAGTTCTTAGATTATTTTGGTGACACCTCGAGGAAAGTTCCCGCTGATACAAATTGCTGAGACAGCTTTTAGTTATCGACTGAATGTATTGACTCTGTAACATCGAGAATGCTTCACATTAACCAAAGGTCTTCTGTTAGGTATAAATAGTAGTCATCCAAATACCAATCAGAGTCTGGATTAAATAGTAAAAATAAAAGAAAATTCTCACTGCCGTAAATTGTGACAAAGTTATTTAAATTTCCTTATGTAGAAGATTTATCGAATACCCGAAGTGATGATAATAATGAGATTTTTGGTTAAGTTTACCTCATAATGAATGCCTATTATCGCCTGTACAATGAATAGTATAAATATTTGCAAAAATAAATCTAAAATTGTGTTGCTTAGTACAAAATTATTCCAGGGATAATTTGATTTAAAAGTTACATGTGTAAAATACCTAATGAATACCTACATTTTATAGTTACGTGAAATTATTCACTTTTTAACTCTAAATTGAATATTATATTGAATTATAAATTACAGTACTCAATTTGTGAATTAATATTAATTACGACTTTTTATGTATTTCACTGCCTAACCTCCAAGTTTTCTAATTAGGCTTGTATTGTATTACCTTCGTGAGGTATAATAATTAGTATAGAGGTATTAGGCGTTATTTGTCACAAGTTTGCACTACCATTTTGGGTGGCAGGTAAATATGTATATAAACTTTATGATATTATCCTTGCGTCCATTATTTAATCTATTATTTGTATACTCATACATTTATATTTTTCTGGTACCTTCTTTTTGTTAATACTTGTAGTTTTTGCATAAAAATTAAAATGAATCATATTATCACAGAAGGATAAGCAACAAGTTATTGAACTGTTCCACAATTTCCATCGAATAAGAACAAAGTAGGTATATAATATATCTTATTTTAATTTTATATCAATTTCTCTATACTTTTCCAATTATGATCGAGAATGTGGAACCTTCCGATAAGATGAAATTTAACCAACGTGATTTCAATAATCTTATAAACTAAATTGATTGTGTCAAAAATGAATTATTCAGTATTTATTGAAATTAAGTTCGATTTTGTGAAAGGGAAATATTAATTCAGTAAAGATAAATAGTCCATTATAACTAATTGCTTCCAATCTATGTACTTACTCAATATATTAGCAAAATGATATACAGTTGTCAATATTATTCTCTATCTTGTTGCTACCTATTCACCTTACAGTTTGCTTCCTCTTTCCCCTATTATTGTCATTCTACTCACGTTCTCACTGGGTAACTTTGCAGAAAGTTTGACGGATTGCACCTAAACTAGATGAGTGGGCTTCGAATGTGTGCCCAAATGGTGTACGAGTCTCGAAAATAAACATCAAAGCTAGTGGCAAAAAAAACATAATAATCCATTCTATTAACTGATATTTATTTTACCAATAAAACTAATATCGAATTCAACATTTTGAACCATTTAAAATATTTTTCAATTTGCATCAACCAATGTAATTCATTTATATTGATTAATAATCACTTATTCTTTTCATATCCTAATATTTTATTCCATATGCATAAGTAAGAACCATGCAAAGATGATATATATATTACTTCTTATTGCGTTGCATGTACGTATTTGTGTTTATAAAATAAAGCTATAGCTATATATTATTTCTTATGCTGCAGAGTAGCATACCCATTATACTTATGCCATATTGCAGCTGAACATGTTCTGCATACCATGTTGATAGCACGCAAACGATCTCCTAACATGGTAATGAAAGATGTTTACAGGGATGGGCAATTCTGAGCTAAAAATGAAACATTTATTAGCAAATAAATTAAAGATATGTTGAATAATATTATATAATTTGAATATGACAGAACGTAATACTAAATGTGATTTATTTTGTAGAGGAATAATTAGAGCAATATAGAACAATATAATAACCTTTGTAATAACTTGATTGCTTATATAATTGTATCGTTTGCCATTACCTCATCTATTTCTTAATTCTATTTTCACCATCTTGTGTTTTCGTGTAAATTCTCATACCGAACTTCTCCACCTCTTTACTCAATTGATAGAAAAAGGGAACCTGTTGCCTGAATGTGACTCTTGAGATCATTCTATTCTACGCAATGCAACTGTTAGAGAAAATGACTCTCGCAATTTATTCAAAAAGTTCAATAGAATGCTCTCAGAACGTAATATTGTGAGTGAACAGAAACTGAAGTCTGGCTTCCTGAAGTCGATTACAATAGTGTTGGTGGGTAGATGAGAACATAATACTCTCGGGAATCCACTAAGAAAGTTACGGTGGAGATTATGAAAGGATACCTAGTAAGAATGTTTTGGAGGGCCATATGAGATTAAGATGTTTTTTTAATCGCATATGAAACGATTTGGAATATTTTTTTTAAATATTGCTTGAACATCGAACATTAAGAACATTGTAACTGGATGAATACATATGTTCTGTTCAGAAACACTGATAGATAGAACGATATATTTTCTTATTTTCAAAAGCTATCCACTTATGTGCATCATAGCAAAATAAAATGTATCTATCTGAAGTACTTCTCAAAGGTTTGATGCACTGGTGAACATCAAATTCACATTCAAATTCCAGTTTATATCTTTCTCTAAATGAAACCTTATGCAAACTCTCAATATTTTCTCGTTCAAGAATAAGATGTTATTAATGATGATTTTCCGTACTTTCTTGAAATAAATTTACAGTTAAATTTTCAATTAATTCATTCATTTGTTATTTCATTAATATTTTCTCATTCATTCTATTCTTCTACCTACTAATATTTTGCTACAAAGCTTCATTTGAAACATAATGAATCCTCTTATTCATTTATCATTATTTGGAGAATAATAATCTGATTTTAATAAACAAATCCATTCATCATCTCTGTAGACTTTTTGATGAATGAATTATAACTCACCATTGAGTTTATTCTTGAGAAAGGTATAAAAGTTTACTTTGCAAATTAAATTACTGTGAAATCCCTCGGAGAAGATGGATGATTTTGATTAGAAACCATTTTTAGTGTCCCAGAAACAATCTTATGGTGGAGCCAAAGAAGATAAAGAAGGGACATCACTTTATTTTTAATTGAATTAACCACTGCGTAACTCTGGCCAAGAAATGAAAGTAATTTAACTAGTTTTTTGCACATCAAATAAATTTTAGTTTGTACTGGAAATTATATATAGAGATTCGTTAATTTTAATGTACATTTTTCATTACAAACATATAAATGTTGTATGTCGTTCATATGATTCCTTTTCCATTAATGCAAACTTCATCTATTTTTTCTTTAAGAAGTTTGTCTCAAACAAAAACTTCCTTCACCTTCATTCGAACAATTGAACTTGCATTGCAAATATCCAGAGAAGACGAAGTGAATTACATTAGTTGTTTTCCATGGAAATAACAAAATAACTAAAATTAAATTAACTAATGAAACGAAAAGCCAAAAAACTGAACGATAACATTACTATATTTGAACATGACTTATTTTCTCGTCCATGTTTTCAATATTTATTTTATGATAAGATTGACTTCTGAAAATTTTCAATTAGTCAGTGTCTACAAAAATAAATCTCCACTCGATTGCTGTCATAGCCTTTTAACTTGAATTAATTCCATGATTAACAATATATCTAACTCTAATTATATAATTTTAAATAGAGATTCTATCTTGTCTATTCATCTCCTGTGTAATTAAGACATCCACGTCCAAGTTCTAAAATTTCGTCAGATCTTTTACCTAGAACTGTGAAAAATATAATCTTTATTTATAACGTGCAATTCAAACAATGTTCATTATACACTCGAATAATCAGTAATGATAATAAGCTTCATGGTAATGGTTGATTTTTCATTTCGCACTCCACGGTAGAATCTTCTCTCTGCTCATTTCGGTTGCCTAGTGCGAAAGTAGAGTATTTGCATAATGTCCCAATAGAGGCAGACAAGTTCCATCATCATCATGATCAACTTACAGAACTCATCTGAAATTATACGCTGTCTGCAAATTTCAACATGTCTTATTTCTTACCGAGAATATGCTTCGCTATTTTAACCAAATTTCGTACATGTGCGTTCAACTTATCTTTCAGTGGAAGTAGTAGCGTTTGACGTGAAATAAAAGATATATGCTAATTTTAAGACAAAATTTGACATTTATAATTCTTGTGTTATTTGAGTTAAGTTGGTAACAAGTTTAATGTCCAGATGATATTCATTATAGAGGTTGCTTTTAAATTGAAATCACATGGTATTGAATATATACAACTATATATATGTAATATTCAGTGATAATACAAATAATTCATATTGATATATTGAATATCATATAATTTTATCCTGATACAGTAAGTACATTGTCGAGAGGATTTCATAATTAGAATATTGAAACCTAACAAAAAACTATAAAGTTCTTGGGATGGCCCCTTCAAGGATAATTTTTATAAAAAGTTTACTACAACTAAATAAATACTGTAGTTTTAAAATTGGCTATACATATGTTGACCATCAAGTGTAACGGGGGGGGGGGGGGGGGGCAACAATCTACATTACATCCATCTAAGTTGAGAGTTTCTTATTTCTTATTATTTGAAATGTAATTCAATTCAACCCATAACTATATGCATGAGTAGGACACAACCGGGGCAGAGCAGTGCCCCTCCCCCTGTGGGCTCCTCTCCTTGCCGACCAATCAGAAAAAATTTACTCTTATAAACATTATCCGTAAAAACATTACACTTGCGGCACTGTATCGAGGGAAACTTTGACGGCACAGACAATATCTCCAAAACCTATGATAAGTATTCAACAGGTATAAGAATTCTCTTCGTGTGAAATAACTCTTCATCATTATACAACCTATTATAGTAAGATGAATGATACAAATTTAAATTATCTAATAATTAATTACTCTACAACAAATGGTAAATACACTGCATTGGCTTCATTTAATATTGCCAAACTTTTATATTCCTATGATATCAATTAATTGATAGTACAGGATAAAATATATATTTCACGTTAATCATATATTTCGACATCTGCATGTGATGTTTGCTCTTCATTAGCAAATGTCATCTACCAATGTTCTCTTTGATGACTGGCACATTCTTCAATATAAACGTTAGAGCTTCTATTTCGTGTAAATAATCATTGCTAACAAGGTTAATTAAATGAATTATCAGAATAAACATAATGCTAATTTAGGTATTTGGAAGCGATACAATATACGTAGTACCTTTGAATAATGCTTAATATCCATTTTGATACTAATTCCAGTTATTTACTTAATCACAATATAAAATGCTCTTCTGAATTTGTATTCAAATTGAAAATTATTGTTAATAATATGTATATCAATTATAAATTGACTTATTAGTTTATTCCCGGAATACAGAATACATTTTTATTACTTTTCTTCCTTAACGAATGATTTGTTATTGAAAATTCCATCAAGTATTTAATACAGGGATTTGGATACAATAATTTCACCTCTGGATATCTTTCAACACCTAACGAATTTCAGTTGCAGTTCTTCATACATCATGTATGAGATGTAAATAGTTATCAACGGTTCAAAGGATGTATGAGAACGAGCAAATGTGATGTGTATATGGAAATATATGTTAAACCCTCTAACAGCAAATTAGTGTTTTTGAAGTGTGAAAGGAAATGTTGTTGGAACCTTGAATTGGAAATGCATTATTCGATGGATATTAGTGTGTGGTTTGTGTATATATAGTTTTTTCTATAATATCCCAATATGCCTCATCATTTAAATGTATTGTATTCGGTGATTGCATATACAGCAAAACCTCCTAGTAGACAAACCTCTTATTAGACCAAGAAATTTTTGAAACTGTACTAGGAAAGAACCTCGTTATAGACAAAACACAATTTTTGTCACCTGACAGTTTTTCTAGTGCAAATATTACTAGGAGTAATAATTACAATACTGTTTTAAAGATATATCTCTAATTTGAACTATATATTATATTTATTTATGCCATTTTTAAGATAAAACATAAAGCAGAATCGGTTTCAGATCTACTGGTAGAGTCTGTGCTTAAAAAATTGATGTGAATAGTTACAGAAAACTAGATAAAGTGAAGACTAATATAATTTCATAAAATGATAATTTAATTGAAAAAAATATTATATACATTTTAATCGAAACAAAAAAAATCGTACTGTTTCTAAATGTGTTTCTCTTCAAAATTGGTATGTTAGTCACTATTAATTTGGCATTAAAGTTACCATAAACAAATAGAGCTATGGAAGTATTAAAGTCACCGCTTCACTTTTTACAGAAAACGATGTTTGTCTAGTAGGAAAAAAATGAAGTGAGTTTCTTACTAGACCAAATAGACTTGGATCGTAACTCTGGTCTAATACGAGGTTTTGATGTAATACAATTTTGATATATGTATATTAATTAATCATTATTATTATTGATAAATATGATAAAAGTAAAATTTCTTAACTGAGCTCAAATGTCATCAACAAGTTAGAATCGTTCTCTCTAACTGTTTTCTGATAGTATTAAAAACCAAAATAATATCACACATAACGTCATAACTTTAAAAGATTTGAGAGCTTGTAAGCAATACCTGTTATGGTGTTTTCGATGGAGTTTAAACGAGTCTTACATAAAGATAAAGAAACTTTAGCCAATATAGAGATTCACGGGAAGTCGCATCACGACTTTGGAATACGAGGTCTAAACTTAGGCAGTCTATAATATGACACTTTTATTTGTTTCTTTTTCTCTATCATCTTTGCAGACTCAATTGATATAAATTACGATAATTAATTAACAACTGTTTCTTTTTCAAATGATGATTGAATGATAGAATCTTAATATGTTTTTTTCACATTTGAAGGTGATGAAAATGTATAAATACAATGTTTGAAATATAAGTATGCCGTACAAAAGTATGGTGTTAGTTAGCCCTGATTAAGTTATTTATCTTGGGGAAATTAATCTAAGCTATAGTGTAATATTTTGGCCTGATAAATTGTGTAGCTAATTTTCATAAATGAAAAAAAGGGGACAATTGAGAAGAGAGATTCTCAGAAGTTCAGATTGTTAAATTATCAAAATTGATGTGAATATAAAGCATATAGCAATATTGGGATAAGCGTATATTTGAACCTGTGGCAAGCAAGAAAAATGTATTTCTTTTGAGGTAAATTATATCTAGTAAATAGTGTTTTAGTTTTATGAAAAGGGAGGGACCGATTTCATCTTTTAACTTGCATAATTCATTTGGCAATGCAGGAAGTTTCGAATGAAAATTTTATTACGAGTTGAATTTGTTGTATAAGGCTATAGTTCTTATAATGCCTGTATATATAACTTATATCAAATATAGGTTCTCACAATTACTCAGCTTTTTAATATTTCCTAAAATTAAATACTATGGAGTCTACTTTTAATCGACAGGAAGGCATGACATAACCGCACTTATAGAGCTGGTAGTGTAATGGCCGGGCCATATATGTTTACTAAAGTTGAACGACATCTGGGTAAAGACACCTATTTTTAAATTTATTACATGACCGCTAATTTGTAATACGGGTTACTGAATTAACGCTAATTTTGAATTATATATATTAATATTTTGTGTAGTCAAGAATGAAGTTTTTTGGTTATTTTAAAAAATTCTTTGTAAAAATTGATTGCACAATCTCACGAATTTATGTGATATAAATAATAAATACTCCGATTTCGTTACCTTTTCTACCACGTTCTCCTGTTAAAAAGTGATATAAATATATATGCCTAGAATAAGATCTCCTTTTTCTAAGCACGAGTTACAGTATTTGATGAAATTTGAAGTTTGTTGTAATTTGATGGATGTACAAAATGTCTGGCATTATTTAGGTGGCATGCTCCAAGCAATAATAACTTTCGGTCATTCTTCCATTCTGGCTAAAGTAACATGACTCTGGAATAAAAAATTATGTTGGTGAGTCTTGTGAACAAAGTGACCACGTAAGTGCCAAGCTTTAAACTCTATATAGAAAATACAGTTAGTTGAAATTGTTTCATAAATTTCTATAGGGAAAAAGAAGATATATGTACTCTCATTTCAACAACAATTCAAACGGCTAATATTGTATATTGAGAGTATCATATTTTTCACTACCATCTTCGAAAATATTCATTTCATATTGTACTGTTAATATTAATAATAGATAATATAAATATAAATAAGGCAATAACTTTTGTAATGTTTCGTATATTTTATTTCATGTATTTACCTCGTGATAATTTGAATCTCCAACGAATTTTACATATCTAGGTTTCCTATTCAGTATATAAAATTCAAGTTTGTGAACGAATTAGCTCCTCGAACGATATAGATAGGTAACTTGAAATTGAATCCCAGTGAATTCATTAATTCTAAAAAAAATTTACACAGAAAAAAGTTTACTCATATCTAATGGGTCAACAATTTATGCTTTGAATCAATTTATTACGTGAGTTGGTTGGACTTTATTCATGTTTTCATGCGTGTTAAAACAACTATGACATGGTGTGTCATCAAACATTAGTTAATTCAATTCATTTTATAGATTGAATCAACTTACTATGAGACTTAAAAGTTACTTTTTGAGAATTTTAAAGTATTTTGAAACAACTATGACGGAGTTTATTGTAGGAACTCACAAAGACTGTTAATACAATGTATCTGGTGTAAAAATTAACTTACTATGCGAGTTGGTGCAACTTTTTTTAAGTTTAGGAGTGAGTCAAAACGACTGTTTTGTTTTAACCCACGTCAATTTAACTACTTTTTTAAGTAGTACCTGCAACTCACCACGTAGGTAGGCGCAAAAATAACCCATTCATAGGAGTCAAAACAAAACAAATTTGATTTGATTTAACTAATCCTTTCTCTGTGTGTATGTGATAGGAAACTACAGTGAAACTCCTGAGTTGTGAAGTATTGTTTACTGTATAACTGAGAGCCACTTCACAACTCAGAGCCACTTCATAACTCAGAGACACTTCATAACTCAGAGCCTCTTCACAACTCCGGGACACTTCATAACTGAGAGCCACTTCACAACTCCGGGACACTTCATAACTGAGAGCCACTTCACAACTCCAGGACACTTCATAACTCAGAGCCTCTTCACAACTCCGGGACACTGATTGAAATCTCGGAGAAAACTATGGTTTTTGAAGGATAAATAGGACCAATTTTTTCACGTATATCGTTTTCTATGATTAAAACATAGAAAATACTTCATAACTCAGGTTCACTTCATAACTCAGGTTCACTTCATAACTCAGGTTCACTTCATAACTCAGGTTCATTTCATAACTCATATCCTTATTTAATCGAGTTCTTCATAACGAAGAACTTCATAACACAGGAGTTTTTCTGTATTCATAAAAATTTTGGCAGATATCAATAGATAAATTGTCATCAGTTTCAGAAATCTAATTAATATTAATGTATAATTCTTGTCATTCATATATATGGTCATTATTTAGTCATATTTGTTTTTTAGTTCAAATTCAAATATGATATTTATTAGGTCAATATTGTAATTTTTAATCAATTATCAAATATAAGGTCCGAGCAAAAAAAAAAACAGAGATGAAACTTTGTTAATTTTCTATTCATAAAATATTTGTGGTTCACTATAACTATTTCAAGTACTGTATTTATACCTAAATCTGTTTCGGATATTCTATGGTAAAACTTCCTCCTTTTCTTGACAAAGTAAAGAATAAGTTTGGTGTAATGACTCAATTATTTGCCCAAGTTACCCAATTGATGTCAGTGCAGGCAACAGAGATGGAATTACCGGTAACATTTCCCTACCGAAATAGTCCTGAAAATATAGACTTTGATCAAGTAAATGCAGCAAATCTCTATAATTGAATGAGATTTTCATAGCTAAATTGGACAATCAGCATTTTATTGGACTAACTTAATATGTTTTCTTCTTTAATCAACGACGAAGATCACAAAGATTTCTTGTATATTTCAACATTTTTCAGTTATGAATTCATGCAGAATAATGTAATTATTTTCTATAGAGATTTATTAGAAGTAGCAAAATAAAGAAATTGTGTTAAATTTAGAGCAAATAGTACAAAGGATCTATCAAACATTTGGACAACTAACACTTATATATATCCCTTCTCATATTTTACCTTCCAATCTTTCAAACTATTCACCCTGTTTGTCATGATTTTTTGGCTGGTTGTCTGGAACGCTGATAATGTTTATTTTTCATGTAAAGAGTGTGAACGATGCTAGTGCTACATTGTGTCCGATTGTGCATGTTTTACAAGTTAATTTTGCAAAGTTATAGCTCTCTCTCATTTCTGTATATTTACAGCCTTCATGTTGGAGTAAATTAATACTAAATAAGAATGAAGAATTAAAAAGATTGATTCAATTTATGGAACAGATAAAAATGGAGTAAGTTTAGGGATTTTTATGATTTAATTATTATTAATTTATCTGAATATTGGTTACCTTCAATATTATTCTGCATAATTATTAAATGTTACTTTTAATGAATAACTATATGAAATGAGTTTCAATGAATAGATTTCACAGATCCATCAAATCTTGAACTGTCTGCCATGTGAAGGTACACTGTATACTGCATAGGTGCTTGAACTACGTTAAACCTTCAAGCTGCTTGAACTACCTACGTATACCTGAAATATTTGGCATGCGCTACCTACCTACGAATTACCTAAGCTACGTACACCTACAAATTTGTTTTATTAATTATTTTATTTTATATTCATCTTCATCAGATCATTCATAATATAATTTTTTCCGTTCTTTCGTGTTTGGATCCATAAATTTAAATATGCTTTTTTGTTATTTTCTGAATTCTGATAATTCACTCAATGAAGTAATCTTGACGTGCCCTAGGACTGTTAGTGCCTATAATTATCTAGGTAGGTACTAACAGCTGTTTTTATTGGTACCTCCTCTGACCCCACTACAACACTAACCTCCTTCATATAATATATCACATGTTTACGCTTGCTTTAGTTAAACACTATTGATATATTATTTGTAATTATGCTCTCTTTACCTGTATGTTAAAATAAAATCTAAGAACTCTCGTCTTTACACGCTCAAGATTTATTCAGGGCAGAATAGGCTAAAACAAAGTAATATTGCATTGCAGAAATTAATTTGAAACGAAAACATTTTGTCCTAATGGAAAGTACAGTTAATTTTAATTCATTTTAATAACACTTTATTTATTTACTCTATATGTTCTTGGCGAGATAAGTTCATTGCAATTTCTAATTGTAAATGTCAATTTCATGGATAATATCCGTTACTTAATAACCACCTTAACCAAATTTTCTTTCTCTTTCCAGGTTCAATGCGGTGTTAGTTCCAAAGAAACTAATTTTGTTTGTGGAATTATCTGGTAAGCGACAGTGTGAAAAAGCTATGTTTAAAATAACATCTAATTTACTTGTTAATAGGTATTTTAAGCATGTGTTTACTTGCTAAAACGTTAATTAATTGGATGCGAGTCGTGGCAGTTTTATAGTAATTGGTTGTTAATTGATATTATATATTTTGATTTCGCTCTCATTGTCCTATAATTCACTTTCTAGTGGCTGATCAAGAGATTTATATCAAATAAATGATGAATAAACTATTTCAAGTTAATTTTAATAGGGTTCATTTAATTTCAAATCTGTGAATAATTTACCACTTTGAGAGACCACTTTACGCATTGATGATTATATAGTCTGTAGAAAAGCTTAAAAACGAAAATGTTGTTGAACAATTTATGCTGCAGTTTGGTTATTGTTTTTGTAAAGACAATGGATAACTACCAACATGTGTTGTTGTTATTTCTCTTGGTATCTTGTTTTTGATTGGAAATATAGTTTAGAAAATATCAAAACTCTATCATCATGGAATATTCATTGTTTTTACTGTCGACAATTTACTGAGTCCAGATTGATTAAAGAAAGTTATAGTGTAGCCAGATTACGACTTGACCCTATTTATTTTATTTTAGTAGGGGTTTAACGTCTGCTTCGGAAACAGAGGCCATATCGCTGACGTCAAAAGAAAATTAAATACAAGGGACTGGTAGAAGCAGTCAGAGAGGAAAGTGGCTCCATGAACAAAATCACTTACCACCGTCGCTGACAATGCTCATAGATGCAGAAAAGATACTCCGTGAATGCAGTCACTTTCCAAGGAATGTGACGAGTCCACGATAGTGTTTAATGACATCAGGGTGCCTCGTATCTATTGATATAATACACACAAATCAATGATATTAATCAAATACCTAATAAGACTTGTAATGTATAATTTGGCTACATTATGTACAAGAATATACTATATCTTTATTAAGTATTTCATACAGCATTAGATAATTCACATTCATTCCGTTGTATTACTATCCGGAGAATAAAATAACAGCAAGTTTAATTTCCGCAGGGAGTGGAGTGCATAGCCATAAATGTATTTATGTGATGAAAATATTGTTCATGATTCATATGAGTAGGAAATAATGAAGCCTTTAAAGACTAGATTAAATTGTAGGTAATGCTCAGAAATGAATAGAGAATGGAATATGTTATTATATGAGGGTGTAAATTCTAATTTGTGGAAGTGAAATGATTCATTTTATACGAGTTTGAGGACACTGAAAAGGATTTAACTAGTATTTACAAATACTTTTTATTTATTAACGCCTAGTGAACTCACTTAATGACTGTGGAATAATTCTTTATCTAAGTGTGGAAATGTAAATCAGACGATTCATATCCTTTGCAAAAAAGTATAAAAATGATACCGTTTAAAGTAAAAAATAATCTCTTGAAGTATATACGTATACAGTCCATGTTTCATGATAAAATTTTACAAATATTTACAAATTTGTCGTTTTGGAATCTCCACTTCATGTTACAACTCAAAGAATGGCAGAGATATTATTAAGGAACAACATTACGAAATACAACAGACTGAAAGAGGATTACTTTCAGGAGAAGACATTTGCATAATCTCTGTTATAGACTCTCTCGAAATGAAGATTATATTGAATATTGAGTAGCATTATCGGAATATGATATCGAAAGTGTGTTCATGCCTTTCTCAATGATACCATTGCTAAAACAAATATTTAATGATACCTTCACTCAAACAATGACTCAGTGATACCATTACTCAAACAATGTCTCAATGATACCATTACTCTAACAATGACTCAGTGATACCATTACTCAAACAATGACTCAGTGATACCATTACTCAAACAATGACTCAGTGATACCATTACTCAAACAATGACTCAGTGATACCATTACTATAACAATGACTCAGTGGTAAACTTACAAGATTTTAGAGTACAGATCTACTCTACTGATTCCTCACAGGTTTTCATTGAACACAAAATCATATTCTATTTATTTTATACAATTTTTTTTCTGTTAAATAACTTAAAGTTTCACGATGTCATTAACCAGAAACAAATAGCTTTGAAAAATTTGCGTGAATTACTTTGCTATAATGAGATATACGCAGTTATGCACCTAATGCAGTTGAACTTCTATTGAAGTGTTGTCGTCTGTGATGAATATCACAGATGGTATAAATCACGTCTACTGAATTATTTATCATCGCCGCTGACTAGTGATGTTTTATTATGACAGTCTTGGCATGTTCAGATAGAATATGTGTCAACATTATTGTGATATCTTGTCTGCATTATTGAAAGGATTACCAGCGCATTAACCCTTTGGAACGTCATTGATATGATTAGTTTAATGACTTCAACAACGGCATCATCGACGTTTATTGATAATAGTTCACATAACTGAAATGAATCTTCCGAAATGGCAACAATAAAATGAAAAAAAAATATTTAGGGTAAGTTCCGAGTTATCGGACGGTTTCACATTTCTCATCACGTACAAATTTAAATAAATGTTAGAGGACAATTAGTATTTCTTTTTTTTCTTACATGATCTACATTTTTTTTGTGCTCCTCAATAGTAAGTAAATGTTCCGAGTTGTAAGAGTTGCCTGTGTTTCTCCTCAGGGTTTCAAGTCACCATTTTGAAGAACTGACACTTTACTTGTTGGTACAAACTTACGTGAGAGGAATTCATCAAACTGAAGACAAACTTCAGTGGAAATATCTTAGGTAGGAATTAAACTTCAAATTCTTTCGCTGATAGTTAAACAAATGAAATATTACCTATATAAATATCTAGAGTGATTAATGGAATACTTATATATTTTTGAAAAATAGCTACACGATTAATTGGTTTTTATTCAAATGATCCAGTTTGCTGTTATATTATTTTGTAAAGGTCTAAAATATCAGAAAATGGGAATTCAATTTGAAAGCAGCATTTATTCGATAGTTGAAATAATAATTATATGCATTTATTACCTGTAACTTGATTAAAAAAACTGTTATTCACTATTAAACCAGGATTTTTTTATCTTAGCATGTTCGTACCGTAACAACAAGGATTTATTCCTGTGATAATAAGGGAATGTCCCAGGTATAAATCCTTGATGCAAAGGTATAGTTTCATTAATAATGAACATATTCTTTAAATATCAATAATTTTAGAGACATGTGGTATCTAACAGAGCCATTGGGATTGCAGTCAAAAATAGAATTTCTTTTGCAGCATCAAAGAGGCTCTTCCTTGTGATCCAATTACCATTTCATGGCAGTTGAGTTCAGTTCAGATGCTCCCTTAATGTGATTAGAGAAACTCTGTCTTGTCTAAACTAATTTACGAATTACGCAAAATTACGTCTAAATCATATCATTTAAGTGGAATTTTATTAAATAAATTGATATCTTTTTTACGTCGAAATATCTGTGAACCCTTCAAATTATCCTACCATGCATGAGTTATTCAATTTTTGAATATTATTTTTTGTTCAAAACAAAGGCTTGCGTGCAATATATTCGTTGGTTGACAAAACTAGTGATTAATGTTGCCAGAATTCACAATTTTATTGACTTTTTTAGATCCGATTCAATATTTTGAATACATATATGTAGATATTGTGACTGCTGCAATGCAGCTCTATTCTGACGGTAAAAATGAAGCCTTTTTCGATTTTATTAGGCTGTGCAGCTGCGCTTTCCATATTTGTTTGCAAATACAATTCAAATACACAAAGAATTCGAAAAGGAATTTGCAGTGTTTATTTGACAGCTTTCTGAACAATAAGAATGATTCCTTGAGATTTAATATCACGTTTGTAAATTATATGAAAGTAGTGAGTGTTCATTGTCTTTCGAAAAAAATAATGACTTCTCTTTGATGAATTCTTATTTTTCTCATTTCATTGAATTGAAGATCTGATTTCGAGTAGTCAAAATATTTCACTATAATCCTTTTTCAATGAAACATTGAATAAATTTCAAGACGAATGGTATAAAACATATTTTCTTTATGTTGATTGTAAATAACATAACATTTATAACTTCTGTAATATTATCGAATGCCCTTTTCAAATAAAGATGATTGCATGTTCACCTACTGGATGATCGATTTCAACTCATGAAAAATGAAAAAGAAGATTATACGATAGAGACAAATAACTCAAACAATCCATCAATCGCACGTCAAGAAGGAAGAATTTTCAGACAATGTCTGGAATGCCAAACCTCTCATTATTTAATATTTTTCTTTTCAATGCTCCCAATTGGAAATAAAGGTAGCTATATCGATCATTCATTATATTACAGTGATATCTTTCAGTTATGGTAAATTCACTTAATAATTGTTTAACGTGTAGTTATAATTTAGTTGTAATAAGGTGTAGTTATGTATTCAGATTTATTCAATTACTATTACAATAATTTGATTGACTGTGTTAGTTGACTTAAGAATAATGGGGTAATGATGGTATAATATTCCATATTTTATTATTTCAAATCGTAAGATCAAAGGTCAGATATACATTAAAGACATTTTCGTTACTTATATAATAAAAATGATGATAAATAGATAGAATTGTACATATTTATTTTTCTAATATGCTACCTTAAAATATGTTTTTCTCATCCCTCTTCAAAATAAAGACTGATGTGAATATATATAATATACCTGTGTACCCAATTGTCAAAATTAGGGAGGTGACTGATTTGGTTATAAACAGGGCTGGGACAATATGCCTTTAAAACCATAGAACCCGAAAATATTATAGACGGAAACAATATTGAATCGTTCTAAACCAGCGGTATATAGTATTCGATACCATTTCAATTAGTTTCGTCTATGATATTCTTGGGATCTATGATTTTAAGTGCATATTGTCCTATCCCTAGTTATAAATTATATTTAGTGTTCCTACTGTTCAGTAAAAAAATGTTGTTTATATTGGTGTAAGTAAACAATCCATACATGGCTCTTTTACTTCATTAATTGATTAATAATGGTTATAATTTTATACTCTTCAGTGTTAAATTACTTTTCAAATTAATTCCTTTTTCCATGGACTGATATATTTTGTAGATAATATTATCATTATATTATATCACTCTCTAATTTCCTACAAATTCCACACAAACTGTAAATATATTTCCTATTATACAGGGTGACCCGTAAAATCTTAAACAATGACGGTGGTAGAGTAATACATGAGAAAAAATCTGATTTTCTAATTCACTTCAACTCATTTTTTAACTACTTATAACTACGATATTTATATTAATTCAAAGTTGGGTACAATTTTTGTGGGTCACCCTGTATAGTACAATTGAAAATGCGTTAAATTTAGATAAATACCAGAGAGATGCTACAGAATGTAAGACTATCAAATGCTTAATATATTCCACTACTTTTCAGATTTTAATGTGCAATTAATCTAAAATTTTCCACAGTGAAAAGTGATGGTGATAAAATAGTGATACTGAGTGTGTTGGAAAGATTTGAAAAATCGTTGAATATTGGGTATATATTATTGTATAACAATGTCTGCTGAAGACACTCCTTGCATTTAAAATTGTATATAATATACTGATAGACAGACAGACAATAGTTTTTGTGTAGTGGAATATCGGTGAAATATTATAGGACAAATTTTTCATCTGAAGAGTTTATTGGAAAACCACGCGAAGGTGAGTTGAAATCAGAGGTTATATTTAATTTGTTTTCATTTAACACAAAATTACTAAATGATTTTATAGTCGTTCAACATATACATTATACAATATATTCTCATTCCCTGATTAAAAATAGGCGCATACGTACCAGAGACATGCTTATCAACGGAACTTATTTTGATGTTGAAGGGGATCATTATTGAATCACTGCTAAATCTTTTGCTACATCACGTATGCTTAATCACAGTATTTTTAATGTGAATAAGTAACTTGATCTTTTCTTTGAAGCTGAAAAAAATACACATGAATTTTATAGCTAGGCAAGAGAGTGTGGTATAAGGACTTTATGTACTATGCAGAGGGAGAACAAGAAGATATTCCGTATTCCAAAGCACTGAAAGCATCAAACGTACTTTGACTGATGTTCAAGTTATCAAAAGGATTTGAATAATCCTCTCGACTGAGATGTAAATGAATACACTTCAAATTACGGAATTCTGTCAAAGAGATTCGAAAGATTTTAACCGTGAATTGGGTTTCAAGATTGTTCTTATTTCAGAAAAAGAACTGTTGGTATCCATGTAAGGATTTCAGAAGATATTTTTTGCTAATATTTTTGCTAGTTTCAAGATGTAGAACTGTTCGTTTCATAATCTTGAAGTTTTATTAAATAAAATTCACCCAAAATTAGAGACTAGAATAGTCAGCCTGTCAATATAGTGGAGGATGTGTTTTAGAAAAGATAGGATTGACTTGAAAACCTTTTTCCTTTGATACGAGAATTTTCTTACACTTTTTACACTAATATGGGGCTGCTCAGTTACAGCAGCTTCAGTGGCAAGAGGTTTCCGATGATCATCAATGATTTTAGTCATAGAAATGTGTAAAAAAGTTTAAAAATCAAATCAAACTGTACTTTGTATATCGAAAACTAGAGACACTTTTAATGTGTAAAAATCAGATGCCCAAATGTAGATTTCTATGGTGTTTGACATAATCTATTGGGAAAATTCTTACTAACTTCTTCTTTAAAAACTATGCTCTGTTTACTATATAGAATCTACATTGAATAAGAAGTAACTTGAAAGAGTTTCATACAGCAGTCACATATTTTTTATTTCTATGTGCTAAATTTTTACTTTATTGTCTTTCACTTTTTACTGATGTAGTATAGGCCAAACATGACGACAAAAACATGTCACTACTTATAGAAAATAAGTTCTGGTGATGCATAACACTTCTTCGGACAGTGAACTTTTGAAGCATGAGCGCTGTAAACAATTTCTGTGAGTGCATCTCTCAGTGTTGTTCGTCAATGGAAGAGAATATATAATTATAATGATAAAAATATATTTTCAAATAAAAATGTATGCATAAAGTTTCTATCGATTAAATTTTAATTCAGGCAAATTGAACTACTACATAATATTTTGGTTTTAGTGTTTATTGTATATAATTCATGACCAGTATTTCTGTAGATTAAAACACTTCATTGCAATCTAATATATTTATATTTGCCGATCAGAAAATGTGGGATATATATTAATTTTATATCTGCCACTTCTATTAATACAAAATGTCAAGCAATTTTCCATGACATTTGCTGTCAGAAAACTAATTATTGAAGGTGCAGTAAACTTTAGAAAAAAATGTCAATTTTTCTATTGAAAATGTTGTTAGTAATTAGTTGTATACACACGAGAGTTCCTTCGTCTTATATAACTAACAACGGTAAAATATAGTTAAGTCCAAAGTTCACCGCATCTGCAGGGATGGCGCTGCGAATTGTTAGTGTTTACTTTCCTGATCAGCTGTTAAAATGAGATGCTATCTATTAGCAGTGTCTAGTATTGCTAATAGTCTACTATTAGCAGTGTCTAGTATTGCTAATAGTCTACTATTAGCAGTGTCTAGTATTGCTAATAGTCTATAATTAGAAGTGCTTATTTTAGCCACTTTCAATGCAACAACTTAGGTAGAACGAATGAAAAACTAAGTATCTACGGATAGTATGGTGTTTTGTGCGTATGTACGTATTTGTACGTATGTAAGGATAAGGATAAGGTACGTATTAGTTGAATTTTTGTTCCAGATTACATCAATAGAGAAAGCTGCATTTGTGAAATATTGATTTTTTTTAAATAGGAATTTAAAAATAGAAATAACTATATATTATTCCATTATTAATTTCCCTCTATCGATTCATCAACATTAGAGGAAAAGTTAATACCCCTTTAAGGTGATGGAAAAATATCATGTGGATATAACCGAAGCATACATCGATCAAATTGCATACTTACAAATATCAATAATTTTTAAGAAATAATAAGAATTTGACTGGAAAATAGATAGGCATAACGGTTGACACTCAGAATTGAGGTGATGGTACAGTTATTCTTCTGTAAAGATTAAATTTTTCTTATTTTTAATCAAAAATTATTTCTTTAAAACCTCCTAATTACGTTGTCTCTTTTAAATATCCAATATAGTGGAAAGTGATTGCATTCAAATAATATAAAATCTATTAGCTATAAAATATGTTAAATTAGGAAGGAATACGTAAAATTCTAAAAAGATTAAAATTGTGCATTTACAATATTGTTAGATTGGAATGAGAATAAACACAGTTCTTTTCATTAACATAACGGAGTTTATTTCATTTTAAACTTTTATATACGGACGCTCAAATGAGATGCATAAACTATTCTAATTTTATATGAATATATATTGTTAGCGTAATAATAAGGAATGAAAGAAAAATGTTGTAAAATTTGCGCAGTCCTCCCTGAGACGAGAAGGCAAAGTTTTCTATTTCTGCTAGAGAAAGAAAATCTTAAATAGCGGGAGGGGTAACTTCAATATTGTGAAGAAATTTATTTATTTCTTAAAACAAGTAAGAAAGAAGATGGTAGTCGAATAATGATACATAATATTAATATAAGTTCATTTTCATTTTGCTTAATTGTGATGAAACTGTATTATTCGATGCATCCGAATATTTTTCGAAACCCATCAAGTTTAGAAAATATATTTCAAATTAGCAAACTACATATTAACAATTCTAGAAGAGATTTATTAAGTTCAATTCTTATGTAACAAGTAGGCTATATCAAAAGCAATTTATTTAACCTTAATATAGAGTAACATGAATTTAATTTCATTTTTCAGAAAGATGTTGACTGTACCTAGAACTTTGCTTCTCATCGTCCTCCTAGTCCTTGGTGAGTACTGAACAAATAAATATTGCATTCAATTTAGATAATTAATAAATCAATTAAAATATATCTTGTGAATCAAGTAAAATAATTTTGATACTACTTAAAATCAAAACGTCATTGATGTTTATTTATAACGTTTTGAATTTATATTCTTATTCTTTTATTCTTGTTCTCTGTATAACGTTCTCTTCTCTTTAAAATAAAACATAAAGTTTGCTTTATCTCTCCATTATTGTCACCGTAGATGCTCTATTATATATTCTAGTTATGGTAGGCATACAAAAATTTAAGTGAGATGTCATCTAAACCAGAACTTTTTGTCAGGGAACAGAATATGTGTCCCTACCTTGTTTTTTGATATTACCTCCATACAGTTGTTTGATTTGGTCACTGAAACATGCATATTTAATGCTGATACAAACTGGGAACATTTATAATTCAAAGGAGACTAAATTTCCTATTGAATATTGTACAGGCTAGCTTATTTAAATATAGCATATGAACTCAGATTATATCATAATAAGGAAAAACCTATCAATGATTACATCTATTGGAGAATTTTAATATTCATAAGATTTCACCGTCCTCACTCTACGATTGCAGATGCTAATTACAGTTGCTAATTCAATTTATTTTTTACTTGTTGTATTCAAATTGGGCAAAGTAACAATTACCAGAGGTGAATTTAGTAGAGTATAGAAATTTATATAAGTTCTTTATTAAAATCAGATTAAAATATAAACATTAAAAAACGTTGTACAACTAGATTATGTGCACTCGGTAGAGCGCATACCTTCGCCGCTGCTTTGACCTATTCTCTCCCAAAATTTAATAAACTGCTAACTGGATAGTGACCAATCGTCCCACCAAGTTTCATGCAATATGGTACAATTCTTTTTGAGTTATTGAGTTATGAATGACCTTGACCTTGACCTTTGACCGGATCAATCCCAAAATTCTACCAGATGGTTCCTGTACATTTTCCAATCGTCCCATCAAATTTCAGACAATTTGGTTGAAGACTTTTTGAGTTATTGAGTTACAAATGGCCTTGACCTTGATCTTTAACTTCTTACCCGATCGCTCCCAAAATCTCGTCCCACCAGGTTTCTTACTTTTTGGTTCAATTCTTTTTGAGTTATAAATGACCATGACCTTGACCTTTAACCGAGTCGCTCCCAAAATTCTACCAGCTGGCCAACGTACATTGACCAATCTTTTCACTGAATTTCAGGCAATTTGGTAGAATACTTTTTCAGTTAAGCGAATAACAAGATGATAAATAAATAAATAAATGCCGTCAAAAATATAACCTTTCCGCATTCTGCGAAGGTGAAAAAGTGTACCCACTTTTGAAATAAAATAAATAGTGTTTTTATAAATGAATAATGAACCTTAGGCAATGACGGTGGTATAATGGATACAAGTAAAAACGTATCATTTTTATTTTGCTTGAACTCTAATTTCTATTTATTTTTAAATACAATTTTATATTGATTCAAAGTTAGGTACACTTTTTTGTGGGTCACCCTGTATAATGAATGCACTTTTTTAAAAGTAACCGATTGAAATTTTCATTCGGTATCTAATTCACATCAGATAATTTTTTACCTAATGAATGCGTTTTTATGAGTGAATGAATACATATTTTTCTGTTTATTTTTCAGAAAAATCGAAATCAATTATGTGATATAATTTGAATAGCACTAAAATTTGTTAGCCTTCACGTCAAATACGCATAAATGGTTCAGATGGTTCTCTAGTAGAAAAATATGGTTACTGATACTATTCCAATGTATTTTTTTTTAACATATTAGTTAGGCAGATAGGCCTTTGGCAATTTTTATATTCATTTCATGAAATAGTCTACATAGACTATGGAATTCAAATTCATATCTGTTTTAAACTTCGTAGTATCAAGAGATTATTTTCAGCATTTTAAATTATATGTTCTATATCAAAAATAGAAGTGCCTACAAGTAGACTAATGTATTCAATATGCATAAAATATTCAATTGATCTGAGAGTCAAGATAGAATATCGTCCATCATGATATTCTGAGCAAAATTCTGCCCTACTTGCGATACTTTTACATGAAGTTCCTATAACATCTTTTGTCAGTAATGTTCAATCAATGAAAATGCATGTAATTCTAATAAAAAGAGTAATGTCAAAGGCAGGAGAATATTATCATCTATTTACTTTTAATTGGACTCTCAATATTAAATGGTACGAAATTTATATTCGGTTGCTTATATTATACAGAATGCCATTCAATATATATTAGATATTCTGAACACTTTTAATATATGCGTTTTTGATATTTCTAAAATGTACGTATATTTAGTTACCATTATTCAATGTATTTAAGTCACTGTAATTATTTTAGATTCACAAAAACTGATAATTTTATATTTTTAACTATTTTTTATACATTTATACAAATTACTTGCAAGAAGAATTACATGCACTGTAGTTTTAAAAGGTGAGAAAAAAGTGAGAAAAAGTATCCCCAATATACCTTTAATTGATTTTGAAGATTTGTTAATACTGAGATAGGCCTATAAAGCATCATAATATGTGATAGGCAGCATGAAGCTAAAGAGAGCCTATACAATAAATAATTCTTATTTGTGTTATGCCTTGCTATAGACAAAAGGCTTACTAATTAATTAGTTAATTACCAATATTTCCGGAGTGTGACCAGGCAGACATAGGGACATAAAGTACCTAAATATTGCGTAGGTGGCAGGAGAGCTGCAAAACCCACCGGTATGCTGTTAGCGCATGCGTGTAGCTCTCAGATTAATTCACTCGCACAAACTTCATTGATCAAAACGTACGCAGTAAAGTGGAATAACATATTGCTATCCTTTTACATTTGTAAAAATCCCTATTGAAGAAATTGATCGGTACGAATATTAGATTGAAATTCTATAAAAAATTAATACCACAATAAAGGGATATTTCTGATGTTTTGAGCTCTCAGTTTATTTGATGTTATATCTAGAGCACCCACATGTGTAAGATTTAATTGTTTCATTGTACCTAGTAAAATAATAGTGTTAAAAGAGAGATTGACAGATTTTTTAAATGAAAATAATTGATATTTCATTTTTACAACAATACTTGAGAATGAGAATGGGGTAGAAGCCCTACTTAGAAATTATATATAAATATATATATATTTTTGGATTCTCAAGGACTCCCTGATTTTGAAACATGAAAGCTGGATGTAGCTTATGTAAGATTCATTTTTCACTATTCGAATAAATAGCTTCAAAGATGTTAACAATATAGAAATAAAAGAATAAAGCCATCAATCCATTCGAAATTCAATCTCCTTACTAAAGTCTTACAAAATAAATGTTTTTGCGTGATAATATTTTTTGTGAATTGTGTTGCTACGACCATAAAGGAGAGTATTGAACAACTGGTTATTTTACCTGTATTATAATTAGGGTTGTGACAATATGCTTTTAAAATTGTAGATCCTGAAAATATTATAAACCTTGAGAATTAAAGAGTATTGAGTCGTTCTAAACCAGCGGTAAATGGAATTCGATACCATTTCATTTCGTTTTGTCTAATTGTCATATATCAATACTTCTCTTATATCCTTATGTAAATATTTCCTTATTGTGCATATATAAATTATATAGCAACTTCCCTTAATAGGTGATATGTATTAATAATTTATGTATCTATTTTGTTTGATTAGTAGTTGATGTCTCTTGTCGATAACTGTATAATAATTAGTGTGAATTAAAACTCAGAACCAAAAGGTTTCCTCTAGTTATTTCTATCCCTTGCTAAATCCTTAAACTTAGTCAAGTCAGTAGGTAACACTATTATATTCCAAAGATCTATGATTTTGAAAGCATATTGGCACAATCCTAATAATAATTAACCTACATAATATTCTGAATAACTGATTTGTATCAACCAATTAATTTTGAATATAATTTAAAAAAAATCAGAATGAGATATATTATTATTATTTGTGTTCAGTGACTTTAAAACGCAATATTATTGTTAAATATTATTTGTAAATATGTTCAATATTGAAGAATTAACTTCTCGATGAAATATATTTGACTTATCACACATCTTTCATGTTACCTACTAAAAAGGTCAAATTTATATTTTGAATATTTATGATAAAATAATATCTAAATGACATTCTGAATAGGTTCAATTTCTGGTACTCCCCAACACAATAAAAATTGTGTTCAATAAATGAACATATTAAAGCAATAAATTTTTCTATTTTTTGTAATTTCACCTTCAAGACGAAACATTAATTATTGAATTAATTGTAGACATTTTAACGCAGAGACTCTTTTCTCTGACAGTACATCATCACAGTGACTCTTTTCTCTGATAGTACATCATCACAGTGACTCTTTTCTCTGATAGTACATCATCACAGTGACTCTTTTCTCTGATAGTACATCATCACAGTGACTATTTTCTCTGATAGTACATCATCACAGTGACTCTTTTCTCTGATAGTACATCATCACAGTGACTATTTTCTCTGATAGTACATCATCACAGTGACTCTTTTCTCTGATAGTACATCATCACAGTGACTCTTTTCTCTGATAGTACATCATCACAGTGACTCTTTTCTCTGATAGTACATCATCACAGTGACTCTTTTCTCTGATAGTACATCATCACAGTGACTATTTTCTCTGATAGTACATCATCACAGTGACTCTTTTCTCTGATAGTACATCATCACAGTGACTCTTTTCTCTGATAGTACATCATCACAGTGACTCTTTTCTCTGATAGTACATCATCACAGTGACTCTCTTCTCTGATAGTACATCATCACAGTGACTCTTTTCTCTGATAGTACATCATCACAGTGACTCTTTTCTCTGATAGTACATCATCACAGTGACTCTTTTCTCTGATAGTACATCATCACAGTGACTCTTTTCTCTGATAGTACATCATCACAGTGACTCTTTTCTCTGATAGTACATCATCACAGTGACTCTTTTCTCTGATAGTACATCATCACAGTGACTCTTTTCTCTGATAGTACATCATCACAGTGACTCTTTTCTCTGATAGTACATCATCACAGTGACTCTTTCCTCTGATAGTACATCATCACAGTGACTCTTTTCTCAGATAGTACATCATCACAGTGACTCTTTCCTCTGATAGTACATCATCACAGTGACTCTTTTCTCTGATAGTACATCATCACAGTGACTCTTTTCTCTGATAGTACATCATCACAGTGACTCTTTTCTCTGATAGTACATCATCACAGTGACTATTTTCTCTGATAGTACATCATCACAGTGACTCTTTTCTCTGATAGTACATCATCACAGTGACTCTTTTCTCTGATAGTACATCATCACAGTGACTCTTTTCTCTGATAGTACATCATCACAGTGACTCTTTTCTCTGATAGTACATCATCACAGTGACTATTTTCTCTGATAGTACATCATCACAGTGACTCTTTTCTCTGATAGTACATCATCACAGTGACTCTTTTCTCTGATAGTACATCATCACAGTGACTCTTTTCTCTGATAGTACATCATCACAGTGACTCTCTTCTCTGATAGTACATCATCACAGTGACTCTTTTCTCTGATAGTACATCATCACAGTGACTCTTTTCTCTGATAGTACATCATCACAGTGACTCTTTTCTCTGATAGTACATCATCACAGTGACTCTTTTCTCTGATAGTACATCATCACAGTGACTCTTTTCTCTGATAGTACATCATCACAGTGACTCTTTTCTCTGATAGTACATCATCACAGTGACTCTTTTCTCTGATAGTACATCATCACAGTGACTCTTTTCTCTGATAGTACATCATCACAGTGACTCTTTCCTCTGATAGTACATCATCACAGTGACTCTTTTCTCAGATAGTACATCATCACAGTGACTCTTTCCTCTGATAGTACATCATCACAGTGACTCTTTTCTCTGATAGTACATCATCACAGTGACTCTTTTCTCTGATAGTACATCATCACAGTGACTCTTTTCTCTGATAGTACATCATCACAGTGACTATTTTCTCTGATAGTACATCATCACAGTGACTCTTTTCTCTGATAGTACATCATCACAGTGACTCTTTTCTCTGATAGTACATCATCACAGTGACTCTTTTCTCTGATAGTACATCATCACAGTGACTCTCTTCTCTGATAGTACATCATCACAGTGACTCTTTTCTCTGATAGTACATCATCACAGTGACTCTTTTCTCTGATAGTACATCATCACAGTGACTCTTTTCTCTGATAGTACATCATCACAGTGACTCTTTTCTCTGATAGTACATCATCACAGTGACTCTTTTCTCTGATAGTACATCATCACAGTGACTCTTTTCTCTGATAGTACATCATCACAGTGACTCTTTTCTCTGATAGTACATCATCACAGTGACTCTTTTCTCTGATAGTACATCATCACAGTGACTCTTTCCTCTGATAGTACATCATCACAGTGACTCTTTTCTCAGATAGTACATCATCACAGTGACTCTTTCCTCTGATAGTACATCATCACAGTGACTCTTTTCTCTGATAGTACATCATCACAGTGACTCTTTTCTCTGATAGTACATCATCACAGTGACTCTTTTCTCTGATAGTACATCATCACAGTGACTCTTTTCTCTGATAGTACATCATCACAGTGACTCTTTTCTCTGATAGTACATCATCACAGTGACTCTTTTCTCTGATAGTACATCATCACAGTGACTCTTTTCTCTGATAGTACATCATCACAGTGACTATTTTCTCTGATAGTACATCATCACAGTGACTCTTTTCTCTGATATTACATCATCACAGTGACTCTTTTCTCTGATATTACATCATCACAGTGACTCTTTTCTCTGATAGTACATCATAACAGTGACTCTTTTCTCTGATAGTACATCATTACAGTGACTCTTTTCTCTGATAGTACATCATCACAGTGACTCTTTTCTCTGATAGTACATCATCACTATGACTCTTTTCTCTGATAGTACATCATCACAGTGACTCTTTTCTCTGATAGTACATCATCACAGTGACTCTTTTCTCTGATAGTACATCATCACTGTGACTCTTTTCTCTGATAGTACATCATCACAGTAACTCTTTTCTCTGATAGTACATCATCACAGTGACTCTTTTCTCTGATAGTACATCATCACAGTGACTCTTTTCTCTGATAGTACATCATCACAGTAACTCTTTTCTCTGATAGTACATCATCACAGTGACTTTTATCTCTGATAGTACATCATCAGAGTGACTCTTTTCTCTGATAGTACATCATCACAGTGACTCTTTTCTCTGATAGTACATCATCACAGTGACTCTTTTCTCTGATAGTACATCATCACAGTGACTCTTTTCTCTGATAGTACATCATCACAGTGACTCTTTTCTCTGATAGTACATCATCACTGTGACTCTTTTCTCTGATAGTACATCATCACAGTAACTCTTTTCTCTGATAGTACATCATCACAGTGACTCTTTTCTCTGATAGTACATCATCACAGTGACTCTTTTCTCTGATAGTACATCATCACAGTGACTCTTTTCTCTGATAGTACATCATCACTGTGACTCTTTTCTCTGATAGTACATCATCACAGTGACTCTTTTCTCTGATAGTACATCATCACAGTGACTCTTTTCTCTGATAGTACATCATCACTATGACTCTTTTCTCTGATAGTACATCATCACAGTGACTCTTTTCTCTGATAGTACATCATCACAGTGACTCTTTTCTCTGATAGTACATCATCACAGTAACTCTTTTCTCTGATAGTACATCATCACAGTGACTTTTATCTCTGATAGTACATCATCAGAGTGACTCTTTTCTCTGATAGTACATCATCACAGTGACTCTTTTCTCTGATAGTACATCATCACAGTGACTCTTATCTCTGATAGTACATCATCACAGTGACTCTTTTCTCTGATAGTACATCATCACAGTGACTCTTTTCTCTGATAGTACATCATCACAGTGACTCTTTTCTCTGATAGTACATCATCACAGTGACTCTTTTCTCTGATAGTACATCATCACAGTGACTCTTTTCTCTGATAGTACATCATCACAGTGACTCTTTTCTCTGATAGTACATCATCACAGTGACTCTTTTCTCTGATAGTACATCATCACAGTGACTCTTTTCTCTGATAGTACATCATCACAGTGACTCTTTTCTCTGATAGTACATCATCACAGTGACTCTTTTCTCTGATAGTACATCATCACAGTGACTCTTTTCTCTGATAGTACATCATCACAGTGACTCTTTTCTCTGATAGTACATCATCACAGTGACTCTTTTCTCTGATAGTACATCATCACAGTGACTCTTTTCTCTGATAGTACATCATCACAGTGACTCTTTTCTCTGATAGTACATCATCACAGTGACTCTTTTCTCTGATAGTACATCATCACAGTGACTCTTTTCTCTGATAGTACATCATCACAGTGACTCTTTTCTCTGATAGTACATCATCACAGTGACTCTTTTCTCTGATAGTACATCATCACAGTGACTCTTTTCTCTGATAGTACATCATCACAGTGACTCTTTTCTCTGATAGTACATCATCACAGTGACTTTTTTCTCTGATAGTACATCATCAGAGTGACTCTTTTCTCTGATAGTACATCATCACAGTGACTCTTTTCTCTGATAGTACATCATCACAGTGACTCTTTTCTCTGATAGTACATCATCACAGTGACTCTTTTCTCTGATAGTACATCATCACAGTGACTCTTTTCTCTGATAGTACATCATCACAGTGACTCTTTTCTCTGATAGTACATCATCACAGTGACTCTTTTCTCTGATAGTACATCATCACAGTGACTCTTTTCTCTGATAGTACATCATCACAGTGACTCTTTTCTCTGATAGTACATCATCACAGTGACTCTTTTCTCTGATAGTACATCATCACAGTGACTCTTTTCTCTGATAGTACAGTCATCACAGTGACTCTTTTCTCTGATAGTACATCATCACAGTGACTCTTTTCTCTGATAGTACATCATCACAGTGACTCTTTTCTCTGATAGTACATCATCACAGTGACTCTTTTCTCTGATAGTACATCATCACAGTGACTCTTTTCTCTGATAGTACATCATCACAGTGACTCTTTTCTCTGATAGTACATCATCACAGTGACTCTTTTCTCTGATAGTACATCATCACAGTGACTCTTTTCTCTGATAGTACATCATCACAGTGACTCTTTTCTCTGATAGTACATCATCACAGTGACTCTTTTCTCTGATAGTACATCATCACAGTGACTCTTTTCTCTGATAGTACATCATCACAGTGACTCTTTTCTCTGATAGTACATCATCACAGTGACTCTTTTCTCTGATAGTACATCATCACAGTGACTCTTTTCTCTGATAGTACATCATCACAGTGACTCTTTTCTCTGATAGTACATCATCACAGTGACTCTTTTCTCTGATAGTACATCATCACAGTGACTCTTTTCTCTGATAGTACATCATCACAGTGACTCTTTTCTCTGATAGTACATCATCACAGTGACTCTTTTCTCTGATAGTACATCATCACAGTGACTCTTTTCTCTGATAGTACATCATCACAGTGACTCTTTTCTCTGATAGTACATCATCACAGTGACTCTTTTCTCTGATAGTACATCATCACAGTGACTCTTTTCTCTGATAGTACATCATCACAGTGACTCTTTTCTCTGATAGTACATCATCACAGTGACTCTTTTCTCTGATAGTACATCATCACAGTGACTCTTTTCTCTGATAGTACATCATCACAGTGACTCTTTTCTCTGATAGTACATC